>JADWOT020000001.1:27480836-27804278 GCA_036345935.2 Taenia hydatigena | reverse complement strand
AATCACTGCGAAATGATCTCAATGACTACGGTATCACATTTAGCAACTGCATATTTTGGAGTCCAGAAGTTATTTTATTAAATTTACAAGGACAGTTTGGCAGGTTGGCGATGCAACCCATGTTCCACTTTTAAGAAAACTAAGCATTTGTAGTCACATCTTTTTATTTTTAAGCCAACTCCTATGACAAGTGTTATACCATTAGCTACTTCGTTCAAATAAACAAGGACTGTCAAAATTGTATTGGGCCCCTGAGGAGAAACATTATCCTGTGACTGCGTGGTACCTGTGGCTGGAGAGCACTTGCGGACAAGGCCAACCATCATTCATCATTGCCACTTAGACCTGGCAGATGTGTTGCATAGCTCGACGATCCACTCGAGCTCCTGAAATCCTCTGAGAAACATGAAAACTTTCCTTCTTGAAGTTGTGGGCATTGCCCTGCTAGGCTAACCTAACACAAACTGTCAGCATCCCTGATTCAAATGCTAAAATTCGATCTATTTACTTTGTCTTTATCAGGAGGTAGGAGGAGGCTACAAGACTAAGAGATGGGGTTACTGAGCTACAGATTAAATTAGAACCACGAAACGCAATCCTACTCCTCCAACTGGACGAGCACCCTACTCTAGGCTCTAATCTCTCTCCCCCTCTTCCTAGTTCTGCTCCTAAACCAACACTTTTCATAATATTGTCGTAGCTATTTAGCCGCTTTGTTCCCTCACTCTCTTTATTGCATTAACCTTGGATATGATCCACAAGGATCATTTAATTGTGCTTATAATTCTCACTTCGCCTAGATCTCTTATAAAACCTCACAGCACGGCGGCCACAGTAGATGTTCAACTCTCTGGACCGATATTAAGCATATTAAATAAAGGAAGTGGGCAATATTGCAAAGTTGGTGCATGTAAAATCACAAGGCTGTTTCCGTGGTTAGGAGTCGATCTCCTCCTGGTCCACCCATCCCTCCTCTCCCTTCGCCACACCCTGTTGCATGTTTGCATGGTTCGAACAGGGTATCTGTCACGCCAATGCCTTCTTTCCACCTTTCATGTGGACAGTACCAAGTTGAAGGGAATGGCACAAGTATTTGGGGGTAGAGGAGATGTAGATGGCATTTGTCGAGCGAGGAGGATGTGCTTAGTGTTTGCTGGCAGCAGCTTTGTGTGGTCGGCTTTCTGATAGGCTATCAAACTTCATAAATATTATTTAAACTTGTATCTGGGAGTCTGCTGTTTAAATTGTGGATAGCACATGCTATTAACGAGTAATTTAAGTAGCTGGTGCTACTTGCTGATTTGCAAGCGAAAACTGAGGCGGACTTAGTGATATCTTCTGCCCTACAATGAGGACCAACTCCTAGGTGATTGAAAAGACTCCCGTACACAAGTACTTAGTTAAATGAGGTGAAATTTGTTTGTTTGTATGTTTTGAGCTGCGTTTATGGCATCTGAGATGGGTGATTTTTTGCGTCGGTCCTCATCCTAGTTTTTGAGTTAAAAGCAATCAATCTTGAATCAGAAAATATATAGCTTACGATATTTTTGCAGCTTATTGGTTGTTAGATATCTCAAAGAGCTCATTTAGTTCATTCTTGCTAAAATACTTGTGTTAGCTGCTTTCGTTTGCAACATGCCTTTTCATTCCTCGTTTATCGAATTTGTGGTGCTCGTCTCTTCTACTCTACTAAACACCTTCCGTTACCCCTGTATTTAAATGTGAGACGATATCCTTCTATTTATCTTAAGAGTCACAGCAATGTCTCATGTGAGCTCACATTATGTTACCTTACTGCTTCCAGCGTTACCGTTGATACGGGTGCCTTTGCCACTGTTTGAAATGAGTATTGGGGAGGATCTTGTGAGTTGCATACCTCCTCCTCCCCTTTATCCAAATAAATTCCACCACAGGTCCAAAGGTCTTAAAATAGTAGCGTTTTACTGCCCCGCCTCTTTGGCCATCATAAAGAACCTACGTGAAGGAAACGGTTGTCAACCATAAAAGGCATCTAAGATCCATGTGGTCTAAGTGCTACTTGCGTCATTTCAGTAGCACATGTGCGTGCTTCTAACGTCTGCCGAATGGAGTACACGAGAAAGCCGCGCACAAGATGCCGTGCTGTGCATTGCTGCTCCTATCCTCCTCTTATTTAAAATAGTCGGTTAACGAGGTAGTTGAGCAGCTGAACGGGTCGGAGCATCAATGCTAACGAGTACTCAAGAGAGATAAGGATGAGTAGCATGAATGCTTTAAATGCGATTGCTATTGAATGCTAGGAGGGTAGCTGAGGGTATATATTTCAATTTAAAATAATTGGGCAACTACGTGGAGGAATAAAGTGATAGAGACTTGTTAGTGCATCAACGATCGAAGGAGTGAGGGATTAGATGATCTAGTGCCTTCACACTTGACCTAAAACAAACTAGAAGGCTGAATGTCCGCCACCTTCCCTTAACCGCCTTAAGAGACGTGCATGGTTGTCCATAGAGGGGTGACGAATCCTACTCTACCAATGCAATTACGGTCAACTCGAGCAAGGGCCTGAAGATGACCCAATAATCACACCTTATGACGATAAAGTGAACATTCAACTGCCATTCCTTGAGACTCTGGCATCCGCGATGTCTGAAGGACATTTTGTACTGGAAGGAGGTGCAATGATCACGGTACTGGCTGCCACTTAATGTGTGTCGTATGGAGGGGATCTGGACCTCGTGAGCCAGTGGGCCGGTTAACCAAGAACACTAAAAGCATGCACATTAGTAACACAAACTGAAATCTTGTAAGTTGTGACTGCGATTTCGTTTTGCATGTGGATTGTTAGCGCCTATCATGCTGCGAAGCCGATGCTGAGCTGTTGAAATCTATGGAAGACAATTAGGCACCAGTTATTTGTAGGAAAGGGAATGGTTGTTTACAAGTCTGGTTAATTACTTGTCAATCGAGTTTGTGCGGTGACAGCAAGTCAGAAAATAAGCAGCACCAATGCTGCGATTCTAAAGAAGATACTCAGAAGATAGTCAAGAGTTATTGAATAAGTTCAGGAAGTGATCAGTAAGCAGGTCTGAGCACAGTAATGAGCAATGAGATGGAAATAATACGGCTGTGCGAGTTGACTGCAATTTCACTGCCCCATGGGCAGCCAGGTACGCCTCTTAAGTCAGGTGAAGGTGGAAGACGAGGATTCAGGCTTGTGGTTCACCTTGGGGCAGGTTGGGACGTACTAGCTCATAAAGTAATCTTTGAAGTCGGCATAGATGCGTAACACCTCTCCGTCGATTAGTTGGAGTTGTCGGAAATTAATAATTTCTCAGCGACAGAGTCATGTCATCTACGCCTCGACGATCGATGAGCCAGCCATAAAGCCCTTCCAACATTTCGGTGGCTTGACGATGAGGTCAGACAACGAATGCACCTGCGAGACGTCTTTCCGTGCCTATCTGTCAATCAGTCAGCTTACTTGTTTACTTGTATGGGAAGACACTTGTGTCTGTGCGGCTTGACTAAGCGTGGTGCGCTTTATGTGGCACACGTAGTTTTCCCTCTTTAGTAAAAGGGGAAGATGGGCGGATGCTTAGAAGTAACTTCAAATGCTGCAGCTCAACGAGAGTAGCGATGCTGGCATCCAGCCGCTCCCCTCTTTGAGAAATCCAGCTCCCTCTGCCCTGCCTTCTTCTACTCACTCATGCAATTTAGTGATGCCCTGATAAGTCCTTACCAATCAATTCCTGAAAATAAAACCCACGTGCTTAGTTCCAATTTGAGCATTCAACAGTATTTGCATTCAAGGCACTCATGCTTGTGCACTGTAACACATCTGCAGCGTCTCAATAACAGCGATAATTGATGGATGACCCTGATCTCAAACGCTCCACACTTGGTTCATTTCAGTGATAACTCTCTAGCCACGGGTACCACGGACAATGGCGATAGCGTTTCTCTTCAGGGACCTAACACAGTTCTACCGTTCCCTGTTTATTTTCACCTAGATAGCTATTGGTGTAACACGTATAACGAAAGTTGATTTAAAAATGGAAAGATGCGCCATAATGCTTTGTTTTATTCAAAGTAGGACATGAGTTGCATGACTAGCCTGCTAAAGTGTCCATGCAAAATTCAACAGAATAACTTTTAAGCTTAGAATAGCTGCAATTTTTGATTGCACTACTAAGTCATTAAAATAATCTTTCAATGATTTTTCATTATCATTCGGTGTCTGTATGATCGAAACTGGCGCTACCTTCCAAGACGGCCGCTTGTTTGTCTGATTCACATTTCTGCTGCCTCAGCACTGTTTCGTGCCGTGGTTGACTTTGGTAAAGAGGGCAACTAAGTGTTCAAAGACGAGTGTGTGTGTGTATGCATTTTTTTTTGCTCATAACAAAACTGCACCTGTACCGACTGCCTTACAACTTATCCAAAACAAACGCACTTAATTCTCTCTCTAGCCACCATACCAGCATCAAGCAGTTTGAGAGGTGTGTCATCTGCCGCTTGACACTCATTTGACCGCATTAACCGTTAGGCGCCTGTGTTACTATGTCACTGTCATCCCTGCTGCAGTAGCTATGAGTATAGCACATTCATTTGGCATGTCGAATGGGTCACAATAGTTGGTGAGGGTAAGAAAGTCTACGTCTCAAGTTAATCAGTAATCCATCAAGCCAGGGGACCGAAAAAGCAGCATGTTTACAATTGGAATTTGTGAAAGTAGTGGAGTGTGGGTTAAACATAATAGGGTGAGTCCCTTAATACGATAAGGTGCCAGCAACTATGCTACCATGTCTTTGATTTCTAGGATGAGTAAAATGACTAACAGTCCCAAAGGTTGGTCGTGTTTAAGATGATACGGCGATTCGATGCGACTGTGGCTCCCAGTTAATCGACTACTTAGCGGCCTGGTTAATGAAAAGCTCATCACATACCTCAGTTGGCTGCTTAATAGGTACCTTCGACCCTCCTTAATCTGCTACCAAATGAGTCAACTAGTCTCAAACTTCAATAGCTATTGTCCAAGCTGTAGAATGACTGAATGGGCCATCAGTTAACCAACAGCCTTGGTCGGCCATTACCCTTTGGCTAAGTAAAGTGCCAACATGAAGTCAAAAGACTAGAGAAAGGACTCGACTACTGCTAAAGTAGAGAGAAATGAAATTTGATGCCAACTGGCCCAAAATAAATTTTGGCAACTCAGCAGATGAGGTGAAAATGGATCCAATTATCATTCACACGACAAGGGAACAATCAACGTGAAAGCAAATTCTTGCCCTCAGTTAATGTATGTGGTGATTTGATCTTGCTGTCAGTCAAACCTGCAACAAACTCAACGTGTGTCTCTTGTCAGCTCGTCCTGGAGGGTTCAGGTGTATCACGTGAAGCCTCGAAAAAGTCAGGTGACCTCTTTTAGTAGTCCAAAAGCTAGCGATTTGGGTGAGTAATGCATTGTTGCATAGGTTTTGGGGCGAGGCAGGCATCGTGATAGCCCGCTGAGGCCACTTTATAATTAAATGGATTTTATTTGGGAGAGAAAGTTTCAGGCAAAGATAGGGCTGCCTTGTTTTCTTTGCATCGAGTAGAATGTGTACAGGCAGTGACCACTCCATTGGTGGTGCAATGAACTAGTCAGAGTGATGAGGGTTGTGCTGGCTTAGAGAGTACCCTTCTCCCTCGAAGGCAGATGAGGATGGGTTGTAACCAGAAGCGTGTTCGCCGAACGTTTTTCGCTCAACATTTACAAATGATTATTCAAGCGTAATCGTGGTCAGTGTGCCAGGAGGTAAGCGACGGCATTGGTTTGTTGGCTGTTTACTACTAATTATTTTATGAGGCTACAAGTGATGCAGCCTTATGAAGGCCATAAATCGAAAAGTTGAAGGCCTCCTTTCTTTTGGTACTTCTCGCTTATCGACGCCCATCTGGCCAAATTTACCTCAAGGTGTCTTGGTTGGGGCGTCAATGAGACCTGTGAAGCGTGATAAGCTCCATACGCACTTAAAATTAAATCTGTCTGACCCCTAGAGACTCAGTTGTCAGTTCTGCTGCCTTGTCTTTGTTCTGATTAATCATTGTGAATAGGTAGGTGAGTGGGAGGTCAGCTATTCACTCACCCTTCCACACAAATGAACTGTCTTCCTTCCCTCCTCCTCCTGCCTAACTCACATAAAAAGTGTAGCATGGCAGCTCTAGCTCTGTCTTTTGCTCAAGCGGCTGTGCTATAGCAGTTGGTTTACAATCCTTTGCCTGCTCGCCTGTAAGCGTGCACGTGTGGGTGGCAGAAGTAGCAGGGAAGAGACGTTGAGACGCTTCAACTCGAGTCTGGAGGCTTATACGTGTTTGCCGTGGCCGATTGCGGTCACCACTTTAGCCACATAAACCAGTGAGGCGGTGGATGACGTGGTAATTAGCCAAAGAGTGCAACAGCATTACTTGTCCTCTAGGTAGCATGTTTCCTTTCTCGGGCAGTTATCATTGGTATGGACGTTGGCATTACTGCCATTTTGCTTACTTAAAATGAGAACACCATCAATCTCGGCACCTTTTTTCAGCGGAGCAATGGTGGCGAGCGTAAATGGCCTGTGCGTAAACACTTTTCTTCTCTCACTGCACTTCCTGCCTGCTTACCCTTCCTTCTCCTCATCCTTTGCTAAGTTATTGCCGCCTTCTTTTCATGACTCCTTCTACCCTGCTCCCGATTCTTCCGGAGACTAGGCGCCGACTCAGAATCGGATGGAGGCACGAAGGACTTTGATGGGTCTTCTGTTGTTCCTGTGGTTGAGAGTTGGTGCTAAAAATGGTCCCTTCTTCCCACATTCACCCCCCCTTACCTTAGAGGTTAATTTAAATGAAGATAAATATCATACTACAGGCTTTATTGACCCTCTATTCAAGCGAAATCAGGCAAAGGCAATGTTAAATCGTCAGTGAGCAAGGAGAGATGCATGGTTGCAGTACCTGGTTAACTTATAGCTACAGTCACACCCGATAGCCTTTCGTCAGAGACATAGCCATTCTATTAGGTGGCTGGTTTGCTAGTCGACGAGGAACGTCATATCAACTGAATGCAATTACAAGCGACAATGACAGCAGTGATATCCTTACACAGAGGGTCATCTTAAGGGCAACAGCGAGGCAGCTAAAAAGTTATAAAGGCTTCGAAGTGATTTTGGATGCCAAAACATTGGTTGACACGTCAAATGGGTCAAGCGTGTTATCAGAGGCATGGCACAGGCTAGGTCTCCGGATGATCGTCGGTCTACTGAGAGAGGGATATAGTGACAAGAGGATAATGTGATTAACTGCTGCATTCAAGGCATTCATGGTATCGAATAGTAGCAGAAATAAAAAAGATGCTCCTCAGAATTTCCTGCACTGCTTATTCCCACTAGAGTGAATTTTGTCGATTTTCAAACTACCTATCGGTTGTACCACTGACTAACAAGCCGATCCATTGTTAAAATAGCACTGCTTCGTCATCTTTAGGAAATCTCTGACGACAGCTGTCGTTATTGGTCAACATTAGTTTGCATTAGCCTTAATAAAAAAGGCGTTTCTTAGTAAGCCATTGGACTCAAAAGGTTTTGTTCATCCCTCACTGCCAGTTAAATGATCTTACAGGGATCAATCCAAGTGATACAGGTTTAGTGAAGGCCAGCTGGCAGAGAAGGGGACGAGTTGGATCCAACCCAAAAAGCAGCGGTGGTATAATCATCCCCACTTTGTAACCGAACTATCATCTGGTGCGACAAAAGTTATGCACAACAACAATGCACTCCGCTGAAGTCGCTGTGGTGGGAGGACGACATCAAGACAGGGCGAAGCTGCACCTTCGCGTGCAATTACTAGGTGTAACGGCCCCTATTCAGCACCTACGGGGCGAATTTAGAAGAGGAAGGGCAAATAAAGACATTGGGACTCACCTGTGTCGGAGCCGAGGCGCACAACCCCAGTGGTGGTTGCAATTGCCTTGACAGATAGCGGTGGCACTGTGAGGTCAGTTGCGTCTACTGGGGCACTGCTGAACTACGATTCAAAGTACGCCCACTGTAAGGACTAGGGCAGAAAGTCTTTAGTTGCCACACATAATATATCTGCGCGTTGAGAATAGACGAATACGGCAAATGGTGATGCCGCAACATCCTGCTTAATCAATTACCTTCTCCACTTTCACTCACTCTTAACTCGCCCCACCTTACCTCCTTCCCGTACTCAAATTGATTTAAGATTTCTCTAACTAAATGCTGCGTGCTGTGAGAGACTCCGCAAGTGCATGCTTAGGGTTGCGAGTCCCTCAGAGCAGAACAGGTGGTGAATTGGGACCCTTCACCCTATCACTCACCTTTCGGCCATCGTCTGTTCTACGTGACAAAAGTCAAAGCATGGGATTCACTCCATTGATAGCCATCGGAGTCGCTTAGAACATGGCGCTCACTGTTGGTTGACTGTTTCATGTCAACTCAAACAGTGCTGTAGCAGGGTGAACTTTACAGCACGTAAGCAGGTGCTTTGACCTCCTCCCTTCCCTTCCTTTACATGGTCCTTTCACCAATGCAGCGAGCACTCCATGTTGGCGCTGTGATGAAGACGACAGATCGACGATGGTTATGCTGAATCAGAAAGCAGATGACGGCAGTTCCATAGTGAAAAGCGTTTTTACTGAGCGGTTCTTGCCCAATATGGAGGACCACTTTATCTATGTGAAGTGCTATTCGTGGACCACGTCCAAAGCAAAGCATCCTGCTCGGTGTTCATCAACTCGCATCGCATCAGAAGTTCTTTTTGCATAACGTCGCATTTCATGTTGCAACGTCTAGCGCTGGTGAAAACCAGATGATGCCGTACAGCAAAGTATTTTGTGTCACTCAACTTTCTACCACTTGACTTAATGAGAGCAGGAAGTCATGTCACAGGTTTATCCATCACCAAACCATCTTTGCCGCTATGCTTAAGCTTGGTTACAGCAACAATCACAAATCGTGGCCATCGCCAAAGCAGTCCGATGGATGTCCGAATACAGAAGCTGATGGTCGCGTGTGAATGCCATTATTCGTTGGATTCGCTGAAACCCTTGTCGACTGTAAGTGTGCCCATTTTACTAATAAATCTGCTGCCTTGTAGATGTGACAAGAAGGAAAGGCGAGGCGGGAGAGCGCCACCAGCGCTCAGCTGGTGTTGAGACTAGACCCTGTGTGCGCCACCACCGAAGGCTGCCATCGGCCTTAGTGGACCGGGAGACATCCAGTTTCGTAATATCTCCCCTTCGTGCCACAGCGAACCCAACGATGAGGTCGCTCTTGTTTCCTGCGCGCAGAGAAGTTGGACAATTACAGTCCAGCGACAAACAGTTGCATCAGTCAAGGGAGATACAGTCAAGACACTTGTAGTGCAGCAGCAGCAGCAGCAAAGCATGGGCCTTGCACTCATTACTGCTTCTTCTACTGTATTCCTTCCAATTCATTCTGCATTCAAGTGCCCATTTGATTACTTTCTGCAGTTGCAATAATAAATACACCCACTCCATCCACCTACACCACTGAAGTAGTCGTGGCAAAGTTCATCGCCACACAAGGAAGCGCTGAGTCGACAGAAATGTCAATCAAACGAACACGCGGCAATCACCTTGGCAAGCAGCGCCAGCTGTGCTCATGGAGACGACAAGTAAAAATGAGGGCCATGATTTGGATACGAAGTATATCACATTAGAAACGCATCTCACTCAATTCCTCCGATTGCAGTAAATCTTACAAAGCTGTATCAGTAGATCAGCAACATCAAATGAGACAATGCACAATTTAAGCGCATGCATTTTAATGTTCAGTTTGAAAATTTAACTGGGATCATTAAGTGCATGCTTAGGACTGTAGCGGCTAGTGTAAAGAGATGGCAGCATGCATAAGTTGCTCTGCTACGAAATTTTCATTTGTTATCTTGCATGGACTTCGTGAGTGAGGTCAGTCATCAATCGCCAGACCTGTTGGCATTCGTTATTAGACTGTAGTGGATGTGTTGCACTGTGGGAGAGATTACGCTTGTCGATCGTTGCGTACGAGAAGTAGTGCGTTGTGGTCACTGCTGTGCTGCGGTACTCCATCTCACCTCTAACGATCATACATCCTTATAGACTTGTTTTTGCCACAAATGATAGGGCATTAACTTAAAACAAAAGTGATGTAATGTAAGAAATGCCCGTGTAAGATTGGGAAGTCAGCTTATTGAGTGTCGCCTTGTGATGGCTTGGCCACACCTCTGCGTTTGTGATCATTAGGTGATTGGCCAATCACATAGCTCATCCTGTAACTGGTGATGTTTTGACGCCTCTGTGCGAAGTCTGCAGCATTGGAATAGCAGGACAGCCGATGTTAAAGCAGAGAGGCGAGGAGAGATGTGAGCAGAGAAGAGCACTTCGGACTTATCGATGTCCATCATATATTTCCATTACGGAAAGTGTGTTGCATAGTCGGTAGCTGGATTACTGGCTACCTTCTTTACTCATGACTCACTAAAAGTGACACAGTTGACCGACACTTAAATGAATCCTTGTAGTTGAAATAGCAGCATCTTGCACACCCACTCACCCACTCACGCGAGCCACCAATGATTTTCGCATTAACTTTTATCCAACCCTGCCCACATAGAAGGCAAAAAGAAGGCATTGCTGTGACAACGCTCTGTTAGCACGATACGATCATGCTATGGGGTGTGGGGGAGAGGGATAGGGAGAGAAGGAAAAGAAACAAGGCAAAGGATCCCTAACAACTTAAACAGGAGAAGATGCGCCATCTTCCTGCGCGTCCTCTTCTTACTCCGGGTTGGTGTTTTCGCCCTAAAAGAATAAGTGAAAAAGAGAAGAGTAAGGATGAGAAATGAGGAGGAGGAGGAGGAGGAGGAGGAGGAGGAGGAGGAGGAGGAGAGCGTATGAGTACGGAGAGCTTACGGGGGTGCTGAGCATTCCACTCTCGCCACCAGCGCTCAGCTAAAAGATGGAACAAGACCACATCGACGTGGATAATGCCTGTAATTTAAGTGGTTTAAAGTGGAAATCGCGCTAATGCTACTGCTAGCTGCCCAAACATTGAAAGCAAGTCAGCTGAATGACGTATGCTTAGCCTGCAAGTAATTATGGACCAAATGATTCAGCACAAAGGCATGAAGTGTGTCTTGATCCAGAGCCGCTATGTAACTCCTACAAAGTGACTTGACCAGTAGGAAGAGGAGGAGGAGGAGGGAAAGAAGGGAGTGAGACTTACTTGGGTCGGTGCCTGGACGCACGGCCCCAGTGGCCGGTGCAACCTCCTCGTCACGAAGGGGAGAGATTGCAAAACTGGTTGTGTCCCGGTCCACTGAGGCCGGTGGCAGCCTTCGGTGGTGGCGCACACAGGGTCTAGCCTCAACTCCAAATGAGCGCTGGTGGCGCTCTCCCGCCTCGCCTTTCCTTCTTGTCACATCTACAAGGCAGCAGATTTATTAGCAAAATGGACACACTTACAGTCGACAAGGGTTCCAGCGATTCCAACAATTGCCCACATGTAGGGCCATGTGAGTAGGTTCAGTGCACTACTGCTCCAATTGAGCAGTGCAAAGCTCACATACGCGAGCAGAAATACAGCGTGGAGAACTCCTTCTTCCGACAACATCGCGAGTAAGTCACGGAAATATGAAACTGGCGACGATGCTCCTGACAGCACACCGAGCGATGGATCGAAGACGACAATTTGAAATGTACGTGACAGCGTGCAATGAGTGAAGCAGACTGGTCACGAGTGACTGAGAAATGTGGGGCTTTGTGGACAATCTGGACAAAGAGAGTCTCGACGAACACATAGCTGTCGTTAATGTAGATAGGTTGAAGTACACCAAGTAACGTGTTGTTTAGAAAACTAAATACCACGCCGAGTCATGCTTTGGTGTGGCCGTCGTGTTGCTAGGCTTCGAGGGTGGTTTGGATAATGCGAAAGCTAAAAGCAGAATTGAGGGGTCTTCATGGATCATGTCCAATGATAATGCAATAAGAGGAGTGAAGGAATAAAAAGTCAGCGATAAAGTATGAGATGATGCAGTAATCGGTAAAAGATGTTCCAGCAACCCATTCTCCTCTCTATGTTAAATATATGCATTCTACCCTGATATTTGCCTTCGTTTGCCTTCAAGGGAGCCTTCGAACCCCACAATGGGGAGCTGACTCGGAAGTGGGATTATGAGGCAGAGGGGAAAAAGGAAAAGGAGGAGGAGGAAAAGGGGAAGGGACCGCAATGACAAACTCACAAGAGTGAAAGACTACGGATGCGATTATTAGCCCTAGCATTATCTGTGGCTCAGTAAACATGTCTCATGCACTCTTAGCCTTCTCATGTCCCCTGACAGAGGCAATCAAACAGTTTAGATCAATTCACACAAAAGTAATCCTGCTAACTTGTCATAATCAACTATCTTAGCAAAATCGAATTAGTTTTTACAATTGCATTTGGGTTATTGGCAGATCAGGTAAGTTCAGACAATTACAAGTCATGTCATGACAGCTACCACACGAGGTAGAAGGTCAGGTAGCACTCCACTGAATGGAACAACTGCCAATGCGACTGATGCTCAAATCAGGAAGCAATTACGAAATTGTCACTTGAATCAGGAAGTAATTAAGAAGTTGGCTACTGTGCCACCGCGTCTACGTGTAGTGAGATGTGCAGGCATCGCAACCGCAAATTGCCAACTCAGAACGTAGCTTACACCCCACCAGCCAAGAAGACGTTCAACGGAATTTCGTAGAAATGCGTATCTTTTATAAAGGTGATTGACACATGCGAGACTATGTAAGTAGGGTCAGTCCATTGCCCCATTTGAGCAACCCGTCTATTCGCTTTGAATGTGAACTTTGCTACAAAACACATGCTTGAAGCAAATTGAAGTGTACAGCTACTTGACAAGACGACATTGCTCGCTGTAGTTTGAACCACTTTCACGATTTGTTGGCAAACCTAGCAGTATCACTACTATGCATTTATATTACTGATACACAAATATTAACAACTTTCTCGTATTGCTCACTTTGTAAATTGGAATCAGTGTGTTTGCTACTTAACTTGTACGCGAAAGTCGAAACTTTAAGTATTTGTCGTAAGTATAATCTCATCGTAAACGCATAAATATTTGAAATTCGTTTGTTTTACCGGACGAACTACGATCTGATTAATCGGATTTGTGCGCGACCTGCGTAAGTGGTGCGCGTTTTTGGGGAAAATTGCTGCAGAGTAATGTGCCTTTATCCGCCGCCAAAAGTTGGGAGTCTGGTAAGTATTGAGTACCTTTTGAGTAGTTTTAGTTAGTCAGTTGTTGTGAGGTACTTTAAATGTCAACATTCTTCTTTTTTACACATACTTGTTGGAGTAGAAGCAAATGCCTCTTAATGTGAATGTTGACGGCCACTTTTCAACTGCAAGGTCTCCTCATGTGCATTTTTCGGTGTGTAGAGATAAATTGCGGCTGTTGCAGCAGATTGTGGGGTTGTTTGTTTTGTAGTGACGTTAGAGTTTGAGTAATGAGGCGTGATTTTGTGGAGAGGTGCCAAAACCCTACCAAGTGCTTGGCAATTACTTGCTTGGTGGTTTCTTGCGATTAGGCACCCACAATATGAATGTGCGTAGATACATGCTTCTGCTTTATTTCTCAGTTTATTTGCTAGACTAACCGTTTCAGAAATAGCTGCAGTTGCTCTCACAACTTCTTGTTTTCCATTTTCACTGCCTGATTGCGTTGAATTTTTTACTGCGAAACACTTCTTTGGATTGAGAACGATTGCTTTGGCTGTTTTCAAGGAGTTTGTAATTTAAGTAAGAATGAGTTTTGATGAATGAGGTCCAATTTGATGAGGGGACCTGTAACTTTGGCAAAGTAAACGCAAAGGTCTCATAATGTGGCTGTTAGGACGTTTATCTTCCAACTACGATGCCTACTCATGCGCACCTTTCGCTGTACGACACTTGAAGCAATAAGTTAAGATTGTTTCGGCGATTTGTAATTTATTTGCTTTCTAATGACGATAGATATTGTTGGGATGAGTTCTAACGTTGCTAAGGACTTGGTAACCAATCATTGTTGTTTTTTTGCTAATAATTATTCACTATATTCATAAATGTTATTGTGCATTATTTAGCTCGTTTTCGTGCTGGAATAGACACTGAAGAAGAAGAAGCTGCAGCAGTAATGAGTACGAATCTTGCCTTTGTTATCACTTCACATATTTCTCAGGTAAGATTGGATTGTGGTAAATGAGTTGTTGCTGCCCCTTTTTGTGTGCAGTAATGGAATCAATGTGCGTTCATATATTGGGTGGGAAAGTGCTGTTCTCCTTTATCTGCTTTACCTGCGCTATTTTCATCACTATGATATGCGTGTTGTTGGAGCACATATGGATGGCGGAGGAGTGGGGGCAGGGCCGGGGTTGCTTGTTGTGTTGATGTGATCCTTGCTGTGAAACGTGTTGTGTAGAGGGCCTCGGTGATGGCTGAATGGTAGGTTGCTCAGCTTTGACGGCATGGGTGGGAAGCTTTGGCATCACCACGCAGACTGTACTTTGTAGCAGTCTTAAGTGCTTGCTTGTTGAGTTGTCTGTTTTTTTTTTTTTTTTTTAGCTTTGCAGCGCATTGGACCCTCACACATCGGTCTTTCCATTGTTTGGTTTTTTTTTTCCTTTTTAGATGCTACGAACTTACCTTGATGATCGTGATGTTGAAGGAACATGTGATGAGTGTGTGGAATGATAGGCAATGGAAGATGTTGGAGCGATTCGCCGTGGCGGTGGCGGTGGCGGCGGCTGGGGCGTCCCCGTCTGGATTGTGCGATGCGGCTGTTGGCATGGACGACAGGGTCTACTACTGCTATTGTGTCTCCGTCTCTTTGTCTTCGCGAGGATGGGTTGCTGGGTGGCGGAGAAGGAGGGGAAAGGCTGGGGGAGCTGTGCCGTGGGTGTGTGAGTAAAGGAGACGTTCTCCTACGACAACAACGACGACGACGTCGAGTGGAAGCGCCATGGTTTAGAGCCCACAGGTGGCAACTGCGGCATGTCTTGTTTCCGTAGGTACGGAAACGTTTTTGCGGTGGGAGGGTGGAGGTTGATTTGTTGCTGACTGTATAGGTGATGAGCAGTGGTGCATCAGCTCAGAGGAGGTAAGTAAGTGAATAGGTCTCCACTGTTGGGTGTGTTGGGCGCGAACTATTGGGGAGTGTCGTGCTACTCCCACTACTACTGCGAATTAGCCTTAGGAGTGAGAATGGATAGAAAAGGAGTTGAAAAGGAGGGAGTGGGAAGGACGGTGTGGGGAGCATCTAGGGTAGAAAGCTGGGGTGGTTTCCGACCTCACCTGGACTAATTACTACCGGGGTTGGGGTGGGATGGTGGCTTGTACGCTGTGGCATGGCACTTGGGTGGATTCGCGGTGGTCCCTCGTGTTGGCATGAGGACTGGGTGTGGCCTTGCCGATCTACGTTTTGCTCTTAGGAGGAGACCTATTTGTGAGCTATTTCTCAGTGCTTTAGGTGCGACGCTCCCAGTCTACATGGGGGATGGGGAGATGGTGGGTACTCCACGGCGCATCGACGGTTGGTGGACGCGGTTGGATCGACTTAAGAGGCGACTCAGCCTTTCTATGCCTTGCCACCTCCACTGTGTTCTGCTTCCGCCAATGCCGCTGGTGCCACTGCTGTTGTTGCGTATGCGTGAACATCACCATTGAGGACATTCGTTCCTTCATCCAACGATTCCTATTGCAACAACAGTTTCGTAAGTCCTTTACATTCATTAGGTGTTATTAATGGCGTCTCGCCTCTTTGTGATACGTTGCGACACAAGAGGTTCAAGTTATTACAGACTCACCGCGGATAATGTGTTTTGTCTACGTGCACAAGTGATTCATTCATTTCAAATTTCGTGCCTTTCTTGGATTTATGCAAAGTCCCTATGCAGGTAACTTGCTCATTGAAATGCAATCACTGTGTTGACTAATGCAGCTAGTAGGATGGAAATGTCAGTTATGAAATAATATTTTGTGTTCGTATATGTGGACTTACAAAGGGTAGTGGTGGGGACGTAGATTTGGTTGGAATGAGCCTCCCTTTTGGGTGTTGGGCGGATGAGATAGTGGAAGAGGATGGGAAAATAGTGATGTGTGTGAAGTGTTGGAATGGCGTCTTTTGCACTTGTAGCGAGCTAGGCGGCATGAATGTGTCACGGAGTGGCCTGGTGGACACATTGAGGTGAATGCTGGAACCAATTTTGGGCCCGCATCGGCCGGCGGTGTCATTGGTGGTGGCGGTGGTGCCGGGAATGGATCCTTCCCCAATGATGTATGGCTTCAATGGGCAGTCCTGCGGCGCTGTTTACTGACTCACTCACTCACCCATCCAGCATGTCACCCGCCAGCCCATGCTCCGCCCGATGTCGTCGAGGACAGACGATGTTTGGAAGAGGTGGTTGGAAGCACCCTCCCGTGTGTGCAGAATACCACACGTGAACTTGTTCCCCTTCCCTGCCCTGTCCTTTTGCCTTCCTCTCCCTTCTGCCGCCAACGCCGCTGCTGCTGCTCCTTACTGGTAATGTGAATACTTTAGTTATTATTATTGGTGCTACCATTGATAAAGCTAAACTATTGCTACCGTTGAAACCAGTAAAGACGCCTTCCTTCCTTCCTCCCTTTCGCATATACAGGATGTGTTGGGTGTTTAAAAGTGAAGGAGAGACACCACGCCGCCACTGAACGCTGTAGAGTTTGTCAAAAACCTGTGGAGGAGTGGGGACTGTTAGTGTTGCGTTTTCCTCAGCTTTGATCATTTACCGTATGTTCACAACCACTCTGCAAGGAATGCCTTTCTTGTGTGTTTTGCTGGAACCACGCGGATCTCTAGTGCTACTTCTACAGAAGGCCAGTTGTGCATCATCCACGCAGTCATTGACAGGAGTGCAAAGTAGATGCATTCCTCTGACTGGTTCTACTGGATGACGATGCATGCTTCCACAGTACAACACTAAATGCATTAGCACTGCTGGCTCAAACGCCCACACGCAGGTGACTGAGAGGCGCATTACTTGTCCACTTTCGAGCATCATCGATTAAGTGGCGTGTGCATACGTACACCAGCTCAAAGTACTGGACATTTCACAGTCACTGGCACCTTGAATGCTGTTTTTTCGCACGATCTTGGGTCTGCGCATGACTCTAATTGGACCCGATGGCAGTAGGTGGCAGTTACAAGCATCGTAGTCTTGAGTGGAAGTGTGCCGAAGTCTCGGTTGCGTCTATTTATCACAGGAGACAAAGTTAGTTCGCAGTGTAGCCGCCCTCGGCGCAGATCTTTGTGATGTCCGAAACCTCTTGATGGTATTGATTTCGCCGTCATAAATATCGTCGTGGACTTCCGAGATGGTCTGCGTCTGGTGTAAGTCATCACCTGCACCTTCCTACTTATGTGCTTATAAGTAGTTGACGTTTTGGACACATCCTGAGTAGGAATGTGGTTGTTTGGTCAAATGGGTTTCTAGATTATTATTTTGAAGTAAATCATTAGCTCTTGTGGCCATTTCTCTGCGAGGTACTGTCGCCCTACACTGTCTTGCCTCTGATTGTGTGAGTGAAGTGGAGAGTCTTTTCTCCCATGTCCAATGTCTTTGGTCTACTGCGCTTTCCCGACCGCCAGTGAGACCGAGGGTGAGACTCCTTCTGTGGCGTCATCAACTGCACTAGTGTAAGAGGGACCTTCTGCGCCGACTCGTCACGTTGATGTCTTGTTTTTCTTACGACTTCAACATTCGCATCCACGCACTCGATTAGGCTGTCGTTGGATCCAACAATTCTGGATGGCACGTCGTACTTGGTGACAACCCACAAGCTAATTTAATCTGAATTCGTATCTGGGAATTTGTATTCGAGTGAGCGATTCCAGTCTTAATCAGGAACCCTTCAACCGAAATGGATGTGAGCTGCGGTAGGGTTGGGTAGATGGATGCGGAATGTAAGGACGATTAGTTGGTGAATGGAGCAGAAATGCGTGCACTCGGGATGCTACTGGGAGTAGTGAGGTGATTGTGGGGCGGTCTTCTTCGGCAATGAGTCAGGTGTGTTAAATACGAGGTTGGAGTGGATTTGCTGAATGAGTGAACTGATGGTGGATAGAGGGTTTGATGGGGCGCAAACTAGTAACACTGTGACCTTTCCCCTCATGATGGCTTTACAAAGGCATAGCGGTGCAGTCTATTGATCAGTTGATAGGAATGTCTTTTCTTGGAATGGTTTTGCACTCAGCAGTTCCCTCCTCAAATGAATTGTGCATGGGCACGCATGACGTTGAAATGGGTTGATTGGAGGAGTTGGAATGCGAGAGTTTTTACTGTAGTGGAGGGTGATGCAGTTGGTGAGGGTAGGAAAGTTGATTTAGAGCCAAGGCGGTGGAGGAGTGAACAATGCGGGTGAAGTGGAGATGCCGGAACTGTTGATCCAAATAAAGCCTTTTGCCATATCAGGTCCTAATTTTTGCCACCCACTCAAGCAGAATCGGGTAGAAGGTAATGACGTAAACATTTGTGGTTCACAAAAATTATCAGTGAGTGAGAAGTGGCACATAGTGGCAGTATCTGCAGCCACAATGACGAAAACTGGTCCGCTAGTCAACGAGGGAGTTGCAGTATCAACCGATTGCAAGTACAAATGCCTGTAGTGATGTCTCGAGTTCTCAGTTCTCAATGGTAGTGCCAACGTACTACAAAGGATGTTGACACAGAAACAAAATTGCTGGCTGTTGGTCAGGCGGATAGTCATTTGGTTTGCTGGTTCAACCAGTATGCTGTATGAAAACCCAACGAACCCTAAGAGAGAGCGAAGAAAATAAGTCTCGTTTTGGCTGTTGGTGAGTTGGATGGTCATTTAGTTAGTTGATGGACTAGTCAGTCAGTCCGCAACTTAAAAAGTTGCTTCATTTTTCAGCTGATTGCCTGCGTTTTTAACTGGTTGACTGGAAGCATGTTGAGAGCGTGACAAGTTTACTGGATAGGCAAAAGGGGTGGATGGTGTGCTGTCAGTGAAGCTGTGAGCATCCAGCCATCCAACATGACGATATTTATTATAATGCTACTGCGTAATTCCTTGCATTTTATCAGCTGGCAGCAAGAGAATGCTACAAAACCAAGTTTTGTGAATGAGTCCAGTCATCAATCATCAGACCTGTTTGCATTCACCTATCAGCCAAGGCAGATGTGTTGCAGGGCTCGAGAGACCACTCCTTCGTAGCGATGTCTGCGAGATGTAGTACGTCCTGGCCACTGCTCCAGTATGGTATGCTGCCTCACCCAAATTGACTTGACATGGCCAAAGCACTTGCTCGATCAACTTACCAATGCAGCTTTTCCTTTTGCACGGTAATTTGTTAGTGTCACCTAAGGTGCGCAGTCTGATAAGTCGGCCATGTTTAGTGAGCGTGTTCAGCTCTCAACAGCCTACTACTCAGTCAGACGGCTGGATCGGAACTTGAATATCATTTACTTACACAAACTCGACGAGTGACCCATCTCCTGGGCTACTTTTCGTTCTTACCATCAAAGGGACAAATGTTATGCGATGCATCGTGAGGCGAGAGCATCCAACTATGCATTTAAAGGCCACCACGTCTCCTCCCACAAAACTGAGTCTTAAGGACATTAACACGGAGCTGATGTTGAACTCACGAATTGCAACCCTACGCATTTAATTTTGTAAAACGGGCTCTGTGCATGAGAATGTTTAAAAGCTGTGCACAAGATTTTGCAAGCCTTTGATGTTGGTGTAGCCCCAAGCACAGAAGCAGCGTCGCGTCGTCGCTGCGACTGCTGCAATGTCGTTGTCGCAGTGATTGGAATTGCCGCTGCAAGGAGGATCTCTAGGTGCTTTGCCAACGGCGCTGTCCATGCAGGGCTGTGGAATAGCTGGATGATTAGCTAGCGGGCTGTTTGGGAATCTAACAGACCCAATACACTCAGGCACTAAGTTACCTTACTAACTGCAACACTCCCTCGAGTGGACGTCATAAAAAGCACCTCCTTGGATAGGGCGTCGATGCTGCCACCGTAGACAATGATAGATGTTGACGAATTTTTAATTTGCCTGTAATGATGTTGTAGTAGCGCCTACCACCATCCTCCATCTTGAGAGGGTGACTATTTTAAAGTTCTAAGTTTGTGTAAGGTGCGAATTCGCACTCAAAGCTGCTCATCGCTTAGGGCGTAAAGGAAAATCATTTTTTAAAATTCTTTCTTAACGAATAAGGCCTCACTAGCCCCAATCTTGCCAAACTAAAATGTTCCACTGTCTACCAAACCACCAACACACAACTGTCCAGCATAATAAAACAGTACATAAAGTGCTGTCATCCGACATCAATTTATTCTTTACTTTTCACTACAAGCACCATTAAAAAAGTAAAATTGCAAGATAGCACATCCTGAAAAGGCGAAAGCCAGAAGCATGTAATGTAACATCGTTCCACTGTCGCTTCTGTCCTCAGTCACGCAGCCTCGGCCTAATTGTTGTCGGGTGGTGGAGCACGGATCTAAAGTTGTGGTTGCTTTAAGAGGACGAAGTTCCATTACATAAACGCAAAACAAATGATATTACAATTCACCTCCTTCGCTTCAAAGATTTGACTGATGTCGGGTGGAAAAGACGAATGCAGCCTGATGACTGTGTCCTCTTTGTCCCTACCACACAACATGAGCCAAATCTCCACGAGAAATGTTGGTTGACTGTTACATATCAACTCAAACAGTGCTGTAATGCTTGCATGGCAGGGTGAGCTTTACAGTACGTAAGCAGTTGCCTTGACCTCCCTTCTTCCCTTCCTTCACACCGTTCCTTTCACCAATGCAGCGAGTACCCTACGTTGGCGCTGTAATGAAGATGACAGATTGATGATGTTTATGCTAACTAGAAAGCAGATGACGTAGTGGACTACTTGGTCCATGTGAAGTGTTGTCAATGCAGTCCGATGGATGCCCGAATACAGGAGCTGACGTTCTCGTATGAGCACCATTTCCCACTTTCTTGCTCAATTGTCCATCTACCTAATCTTATCAGTTTCATAGGTGTTTTCAGTTCTATCCTGATCTTTTTCTTTTGCCATCCCCAGCAAGAGAAACAAAAGAGGTTGTAAGGAAGATTTTAAGCCATGTATTCTGCCATTTTGCTTTGTTCTAGGCCTCTGTACAGATGCGTCTCTGTGTGTGTGTGACTCGGCTGTCCACTATTTAACTAAACTCAATGCGTATCTCTTCTTGCCGATTTGCGGAATCGTTTAGGGAGTGGTAAGGGTACGTTGAGGATCATGGACTTTCTCGCTGGATCGGTTCCCCTTCGGTCATATCCTGTATTGGAACCACTTACCCTTCCAAGAGTTTTATTCCTTACTCTTGGCTCCTTCTACCAGTTAAGCTGCGGCCCACCATCCCTAAAAAAACTCATATAAATGTGCACACTACCCACCGTTCTGCCTTACCAGATTTTCTTGTGGATGATTTGTAGTAAGGTTCAACAACATTGCTAATCATGGAATGAAGCATCTCAAATGGAGCCCCATTACCTAATGTTCACAACCGTAACTGCAAAGCAAACGATTTCTCAGCCTCAACAACCGGATTCCGCTTAAAAAAGACCGAACTAAAGCGATTATTCAAGTAGAAAGACAAATACCTCTGCAACTTTGGGTTCGTATGGTAGACGTCTGCAGAAATGGTGTAGGGAAATGTGGAATCTGCACTGCTGCTATCATTATCATTATCCCCATCTACTGATTCGAGGTAAATTAATAAGATGGCACCTTTATTTGATGACCTCCGCACCAAACGTGCATGACATTGACCATCACTCAAGAACTTTCTAATGGCATCTCGAGCACTTTGACGCGAAATTGCCTTATCAAGAACAGTGGTGTTCTCAACACCGTCAATAACAGAAACAATGGTTTTTATGTGACATGAACTTCCAAAGACCTTTCCTGAACATCGGAAGAGAGATCAATCGTGTTCCAGGAATCCAACACAGAGCGACTAATCAACGCAACAATGATACAATTGGATTAACCAAACAGGTCGGCCACGATTTATGGCTTTCAAAGATACAAGTAGAAAGTTGGCTTTTAGGCAAAAATTAAAGCAGTAAAATTTGACAGTAAAAACCTAAATTCAGAGCTGACGAAGCGTCTGTTGCAACTCATGATGGTGCAGTTAATGGCACGTAACATGCAACGCATCACTATCTTCGTAATACTGCATGATTTCGTGCTTTTTAAAATATTTCGTAATAGCGATTCCTTCTACACTATTATTAATCTTGATTTAAGTTGTGGAGCTCTGTATTCATGAAATACAGGCATTTGAATCAGGCAGAATCAGCAGAAGGACCTTTTAGGCACTTTAAAACCTCATAGCTTCTCCGGGTATCAGTACGTTATTTCATGTTCCGCAAATATGACTGCAGTGTTCCGAGGCGCCCTTGGAGGCAAAAGAAGGCAAAATAACAAGACAGAATATATTCGTTCAATAAACAGAAGAGAATAAGCCGCTGACATAGCCATGAGACCAGTCTACGCGGCTAGGGCAATGTGGCCACCTCTGTGACCGTGACCAAAATTGGCAGTCCAAACAAACAAAGTATTGCAATGACAGCTGAAGCAAACTCAAAGTCAAAAAGAAACATCTTACTAAAGTGAAGCGTATTGTCTTTGCACGAAAGGGATTGACGCCAACACAACCGTCCGAAGGCCTGATAAGCCAACCGAGATCTTGGGCAGAGGCCCCATGCAGACCATTGCCAAAATCCGGAGTTAAGCAAACAATTCACCTACTACATAGCCATGCTTTTTCTTTGAAGCGTTAAATTTAAGGTCTCTCTTGGTCAATTTTACATATCAGTCCTCACATCTCCATTTGTGTTGTAAAAAACCAACAGAAAATCGAAGCGCCTTAGCCATCGAATACTAATGCCACTGATCTTTCTTGGCGATTTCACTGTATCGTGAGTTTCGCCTTGCAAAAGAACTGCGACCCGGAAAGGGTGATAATGCTATCCATTACTGTTGAAATGAATGCAAACACAAGAATTGTTATGCAGCAAAGAACTGCTCCTGTTTTTCCTAGCCACATTGTATTTACTTCAGAGCTGCCCACTCACTTCTTTTTGGATTCTGCTCAGCTAGAACAGAGGTGCTGGAAGTCGAGCGTCACTGGACCGCTCTGCCCCGAACTTCTCTAAATAACTTGCAGAAAGTGTCATCTTAGACATTATTAACTTTCCTAAGATCATAGACGAGAGACATTTTTCGAAGGCTAACGACATGCACAGCCTCTATGTTAAGGTGGTCACCCAGTTGCTCATCCGTTGTGAATGCGCTTCTCCCCTTCCGCCGAGGTTTATCACTTAGCAATAGAAGTCAAGATTGACGTTCTTTTAGACCAAGTTTGCTATCCACCGTCACTGATACAGCGTTCTGAGACATGCTTAAAGATGGGCAGAACGCACACATTCGGCATGCGGAAGAGATTGGGACTACCAGCAGGATGCAGTGGCTGAGAGCCCAATTCGTAATACTTATGCTCTTTAAATGTGTCTTGTAGGCCAGAGGTGGGAGGATAATCTTAACCTGGTCGTAGAGCAGCGTGGTCGCTCTCCGAAGATCGACACACTTCCGTCTTGAAATCGCCTACAATATTACTCCATCCCTTCTCCCTGACCCAGAGTAAAGATGTCAAGGAGTATCCAGCCTTCTAATAGTAAGAGCGGAAGGCGGGATGGGGATGAAGGGAAGGAGCCTTCTACACAATGACCATTTACCGAGACCGAAATCGAATCACATTCTTCAAGGATAATTGAGTATCTAATAGTCGGGCAGAAGAAATGACCGATTTGACCACAATCACACTAAATTAAACATAAAAATATTGCAGCGTGAACGCAAATTTACGACGTGCATTTGAAAAACCAACTCAAAAATTTGTGTTGAGAAGGGCTTCGAACTTGTGTGCATTACGAAGGAAAACAATGCTTTGCTAATTGGATTATTTTAACAGTTGACTCGGACGTCATGGATAAAGTAGAGCTTTCATTACTGCTGGTTCACACATTCCTTAATGTTCCACTCGCCAAACTTATTACAACCAATTTATAAATCGTTTGAATTCATAAGGATAGTATATAGATGTAAGCGAGGTCACCTTCTATTGAACAGTTTTCATTCCTTTAATGCTTGTTTAAACTAGCAGCTAATGAATATAATCATTCAACCTAAATCATGAGTTCAATCTCGTTCCTGTCAGTATCAAGCGTTGACGATCTTCTGTGATGCGAATAGATCCCTTCTCCATAGTTGATAATGGTATGTTGTGCGACCTTAATTATGTATCTAGTCACAAAAATCGGTCTAATCTGTTTGAATTCTCGCTTTGATGGTCTGGAGAACTTATTTAAAGTGCTCTTTTGTAAAGGTAGTTTTGTCGCATAACTTGTCAAATTAAAGCCTCTGTTTCCATCTTTGTGGATGGATTTGCAAATATTATTTACGACAGTCCTTTGAGGGACTCTCATACGCCAAATTTTGTCAGTGGAGATTTCGATTCCATCAGACCTGAAGTAAAGTCCTTTTATGAGAATCAAATAAGATTGTGTGCATGACTTGCTCTCGCCAGAGAGCAACCAAGGTTGTAGAGACTCCGAATCAGGACGCAACGGACTTTACAAAGGCTATTGCGATTCTGTCCGAGCATGTTAATGAACACCGCAAAGATTAATCGGACCTTGATTACATAGTCGTCCTCCATGGCAGTGGAGGCCGAGTAGACCATGAACTTGGCATACTCAATTCACTTTTCATTGCTAAAGGACTAACAAGCATCTCTCTCCTTCTCGTGACGGAGTCTTCTGTTTCATTTCTGCTTGATAAAGTAAGCTGCCGCCTATTATTAATTTTAGTAGGGATCGAATAAAATTTGCCTTTCCACCTGCCCCGCAAATCTCCACTGTGGGCTCATACCAATAGGAAGGCCAGTTAGAGTAACCTCAAAAGGACTTCGCTGGAACCTAAGTTTGTCTCATATTGCAAATAATAATTCAAACCCCAGACGATGAAATCCTAGATTTTAAAAGTCTCGTTTCAACTTCGAATCGGACTATCGCCACCACAGTGGAAATTGTGTCCAATGACCTGCTGCTGTGGTCTATATCCAACTACCTGACCGAAGTAATTTAGCCCAACCCGTTTTATGCTCTATGCAGTCTAAACAAGCTATTTATTTCGAGAAATAAATTGATGCACATTTTTAAAAAGTGGCAATAAGCACCACTTCTCACTTAAACCTAGAAAACAATCAAGCACGGATTATGCTCACCGAAAGTTATTTGGTGATTAACTTCGGATAACTTAGAGGCTGTCCTTTGGCATCATCTCAGTCCGCGTTCGTTTCCTTAGCTTTGAAAACTAGCGCTCTTTCAGCATCTTCGAAACCTGAAAGACCTAAGATTGCACCTCTAAGAATCAGAGGCAGCATTGTGGCTTGAAGACTAGAGAAGGGATGTGGGAAGATGTTCTCGTAGTCACCTAGAACGCGCTTGGCTCGCATGCGCTCCTTGGGCATTTGGAAGCAGACAGGACAGTTATCAGGAATAGTGGAAAGACCCGCCTGATTATAGCAAATTGTGAAAGCTCAAATTCTATAGACTGTTAATTTTGAGCAACTTTGCTAGAACTGATATCATCGAGTAGTGATGTGGTGAGGTCAGTCCGAAGTGATTGCATGCACAAAAAGGTGCCCTTTCGGCAAAGGACCGAGTGGCTTTCTCTCGAATGTAGACAAAGGGTCGAATTACGCAAAGATTTTTTGCCCTAAAGAAAGACAGACACCAGCTTGCCAGAGTCGCGCTTTTCTATCGGACTGCTACACAATGCTAGAGATGCTAGGCTTCTGTAGATGGAAGCGTTCTACTGCCAAAATCTCTCATTGTTATTTTAACGGACTTACACTCGTTTTGATAATGCATTACTTTAATACCGCAAAGCTGTGGCTTTGAGCAGATGCTAATGAATATGAACCATCATTTTGACCTCCGAAGGACAGTTCGTTCAATGTGCAATTATGAGTGCAAAACTGGATGAATTACCCAACAAAGCATTTCACAAACTGAAAGCGGTTGACAAGAATAAGCAAAATTTGCATGAGCGCATTAATTTGGATGTTGGCATTTTACGCTTGTAATCATGACTCTCGCATGATGCGATGACCTGATAAGGCCAGGTGCCGTGGTTTGTTACTGAGAGTACGAGTACGCTAGGGTTAGGAACGCTGGCAGATCATTTTAGCAGCACAGTCATCTGCCGAGATAAGCGATGGTTGCTGCGCCGGGTGAAATAATAAAATAAAGCCGAACCGGAAACACCCACTTTCTCCCATGCCTCTTCTTTGGCCATTTGCTCTCCTCACCTCAGTCTATCGCTCACTCTCACTACATGACCACCAAATACACCCTGGATTCAATTGTTCATCAAAAGGAGGCTTTTGTTTAGCATCGCATTATTTGCTGGATTTGTTGCATTCTGTCAATTTTTACTGCAACCATCTGGACCTCCGACCTTATCTTGCCTATGTCGCCTACAGCGACTCACACCGCCTTCCTGACCACTCGCTGCCGCGTACGCAAAACGCATTTCTTTGTCTTCACACTTACGAGCAGTAAGTTAAGCACATCGCTATTCTTACGTTTCGGTGACGTGAAGATATTGTCGAAAGGAAGCTGCTTTTCGCATTTTGTCCTCCCCTAACTGGACGTCGCACTGCTTAAATAATGCAATGCATTCAACTTGGATTTTGCAACTTCAACCCATTTTCGCAGTCTAAGCTCATAGTTAAAAACCATAACTTTCGACAAAACTTGCGCTTTTGTCGCGAAACAGCAAAGCAAACACAAATAAAGGTATCATAAATTTGAGCCAAAATTCTGACTCGCCCTCCACTTTGATTGCATTCACAACTTCTCACTAAAGATGATCGGAGGCAAAGGATGGACAGGATTTTATCTCAGTTCTCGCGGATTTCGCCTGCGTTTGTGTTGATGTTTTGTGGCAAAAGCTTTTAGTTCTTTGCATATACTCGTCTAATAATTCTAGTCCACCCATCTGCAATGAGCCACATCATTACTAGCATCTTCGTAATGAAGACATCAAGGTCTCGAGGGGTGGAATCGATTCACTCCAGAGAACGTAGACACTGTCATAGGACAAGCCCAACCAGGACTGTTGGTCGGATGGATGGTTAGTTGGTCGGGTAGATGGTTTAGCTGGTCAGTCATTCAACAGCAATGACAACAATTTGAACTCTGCATGCGCGACCGCTTTCGATCACTGGTCAGTCTTGGTAAAGTGGTACCTGAGATGAAGAAGCCAACAGTGAAGCTGTAATGGAAGAAGTCATCAGATAGAGGTCTGAAGGCAGAGCCAAGATGCGACTAAGTAAGTGTAACTTAGTAGGAAAACCAGGCGGTGGCGAAGGCGCATACACGTAGGTCCCTGATCTTAGCGATTCCCATTGAGCGTGTTCATGGTTACCGATCACTCTTGATCTGTGAGCAGTTATCAAATGACTTGCATTTCACTGGGATCGTATGAACTCATAATATCTCGCCTTCCTGAATCCAATCAATGCCGTCGCTTTTCTTCTTCTGGTGGGTACCTTATAAAAAATGAGGGCACTAATAAGCCACCAAGGGCGAAAGTAACAGGGAAACACCTGGAGGCTTTTTGCGGTAAACGGATAATGCCGAAAGCTTCAGCACTACTAAGCTTTGACAGCAACCACATGAAGAGAATTTGTCCTCTTCGCAGCGATGATTACCAGGACTCAAATGCGGTGCCGCACAGACTCTGCAGACTATATCCATAAACCGAGGAGTGAGTGCACCGACATGAGAGGACTGGTAGATGAGGAGACGGCGATGCAAATTGTGCCAGATAAAGGGTCTTAAGGCACAAGCAACCTCTCGACAAAGAAAATCGTACTAAAGTTAGGAATGCCCGCAGTCCAAGCGATCTGCTCTAGCTGTCCTTGCTCCAAGCTTGACCATCCTTCCCTTAAAGCGCATGGTAGCGTGATGAACGAGGTAGCGCAAAGGCGACTATGCGTGTTGTTTTTGCTGCATCCTCTATCTCCGTGTCTGTTGCTGCTGTTGCAAGGTGGAGGCAGGCGCACACGCCACTCAGTTGGCTGCACAAGCCAGAACAACTAGCGCATCATTTTCTAACGTCACGGCACTAACAGCTAATAGGCAAAAATAAGCAGGGACTACTAAGACTGCATTAGGTCCTTAAAGAGAAGCCTCATCCTCATTCTTCATGGTGCCTGTGGCTAGAGAGTTGTCACTTAAATGCATTAAGTGTGAATCAGTTGGGAATAAGGTCAATCATTAATTACCTTTGCTATTTAGACGTAGCAGATGTGCTGCAGAGCACAAGGTCTACTCTCACTCCTCATTTCATCTAAAAGAACAAGGAAACCCGCATTTACAATGCTGTGGGCATTGCCCTGCTGGGCTACCTTAACATGTCTTGCCAGCATCCAGAATTCAAATGTCACAATTCTATTTATTCACTTGGTCTTTTATTCCTCCTATCAGGGTGTGTGAGGAGGCAACGAAACCGAGAGATGGGGTCATTGAGCTGCAGATTGTTAAAATCACGGAATGCAGACATGCACTTCCAACTTTATGAATCTGCGAATGCGGACCCTAACCACTCGCCTCTCTCTCCTCTTCATAATTCTGCCACTTAACCAACAGCTAGTACATTTGGTAGCATCATCTCACCATGTCACTTGATTTTTGGTCCTCCTCTGACCTGACTGCATAATTCTTGGCCATGCTGGCTTACATGGCATTAAGGCTTACGCTACTCTCAAATGGAGTAGCTAAATTTCGGTCCTTTGTTTACTCTCGTCTTCTAACAGATACATTGAAATGTGTGACAGACTCAACTTTCTTTTCCGAAAACGGCAGAGTGAGAGCAGGCAAAGCGGTTACTTTTCTTCCTCAAAGGAAGATGACGACAGTTCCATATGGAGAAGCGTGTTCGTCGAACGCTTCTCGTCTAACATTGAGAGCTACTTAGTCCAGCACAAGTATACCGAATGTGCCGACGTGATGAAGTGGCTGTGGTGGTGGTTGATCTGACCCGTTCTGATCAGCAGAGCTGCGCGTGTGCATGCGTCCCGGCCTCCTGGCAGCACCACCTATCACAGAGACAACGACAGGGCAATGACATCGCCGAACCTTCTCTTAACGTCCTTCATCCTCATCAAGCTACCTGGCTACCCATGCAACTAATAATGGAGAATACCGCCTATCTGTTATCAAGCCACTCGTTTTGGGAAAGTGATGGCTAAGTAGGAATAAATGAAAGCTGAACTTGTTGCAATATGTCAGAAAATCAACCACTGATTGCTTCTACCAACCAAACAAGCTCAAGACGTTATAACAAACATCAATTTCGTTTTCGTTACAAGGCACAGCCTCCTTATTAGGCCATAATCCGCCAACAGCACGACAACTTACATTCTGCACGCCTAACCACCACAGAATTTGGGTTAAACTGAATGAGCGCCCTCAACTTTTTACGGCGTTCCTTTCTCATCCAGAGTAAAATCGAGCAAGCGGAAGAAACAAAGCGCCATTATCATTTCACAAAACCGATTGGCAGCCGGAGAAACAACATTTCGTACTTGCTCCTGCGTCACCCGAGTCGAGAGCCGGACCTATTCAAACAAATTATTGTTACATAACATTTGTTAGTGGTCAATACCTCTAGCTCGAATTTGCTTTGGGCGAGAAATGGCCGCCACAAAAGATGAACGTGGCCAATCCGCTAGGCCCAAATTCTGAGGTGGATGGAGGTTGTCGTGCTGCTTCTCACTACCCTTTGAGTTTGTTGAGTTAATAGCAGCATTAAATGGCCGATTGTCTGATGTTCTGATAACTTTTAAAAACCTTCTCGTCTAGCTTTGAATACTGATTGGTTAGGCATATATAATTCATTTATGCGTTTGGCACGCTTGGACGATTGATGACAGATGAGGCAGCCACATCCTCGCAAGGTTTGTGTTTCGGTGACTTAACGAAAACACTGTCAGGGGATGAAACAGTCTGCACTGCCTTCTTCAGCACGTACCCAGTCTTGCCACCGGTGAATTGCTGCAGCGATGCAGTCCGCGTTGTGACATAGTGACAGTATATGTGCCTGTCAATTTACATTAGCTTTGATACTGTTTCCTCCTTATGCTGCTTGGATGCTCGTGCTCCTTACCCCCACCACCTTTCACTTCGGCATAGTGGTATGACTCAATAAAGTTCTGGTCACATCAAGTGCTAATTTTCATTGCCTATTCAGGAAGCACATCTCGACTCAATTTTCAATGGTGGTGCCGACGTACTACAGAGGATGTTGACACAAAAATACAACCGCTTGCTATTGGTCAGCTGGATGGTCATTTAGTTAGTTGATGGGCTAGTCAGTCAGTCAACAACTTAAAAATTTGCTTTATTTCTCAGTTGATTGCCTGCGTTTTTAGCTGGTTGGCTGGAAGCATATTAAGAGCATGACAAGTTTACTGGATAGGCAAAAGCGGTGGATGGTGCGCCATCAGTGAAGCTGTGAGCATCCAGCCGCCTAACAAGACGATAATTATTGGAATTCTACTGCGTCCTTCTTTGCATTCCATCAGATGGCAGCAAGAGAATACCACAAAACCAAGTTTTGTGAATGAGCCCACTCATCAATCATCAGACTTGCTTCCATTTACCTATCAGCCAAGGCAGATGTGTCGCAGATGCAGTGCATCCTGGCCATTTCTCTACTATGGCAGGCTACTTCACTTAAACTGACTTGACATGGCCAAACTATCTGCTTGATCAACTTACTAATGCAGCTTTTCCTTTGCACGATAATTTGTTAACGTCACCTAAGGTGCAATCTGACAAGTCGGTTATGTCCAGTGGGTTTGTTCAGTTCCCAACAAATTACCACCCAGTCAGACAGTTGGATCGGAACTTGAAAATCAACTATTTTAACAATCCCGACAAGTGACCCATCTCTTGGGGAGACTTTTTGTTCTTACTGTCAAAGGGACAAATGTTATACGGTGCATCGTGAGACGAGAGCATCAAACTAAGCATTTAAACGCCACAACGTCTCCCCTTACAACACTGATTCTTAATGGCATTAATCCGGATATAATGTTGAACTCATAAATTGCAACTCTACGCATCGTTGGCGTCTCTGGCTAAGAGAAGTGCAAAATTAAGTGTTTCCACTACAAGGGTAGTAGCGATTGTGGACACTGGGGGAAAGGTCGCATCCCTGTCTGGATCGGAATCGTCACAAAAGAGGCGCCGACTTGCGTCGCTGTTGCGACTGCTGCATTGTCGTTGTCGCAGTGATTGGAATTGCTGCTGCAAGGAGGACCTCTGGAGCTGCCCAAGCAGGGCTGTGGGATGGCTGGATGGTAAGCTAGCAGGCTGCTTGGGAATCTAACAAACCCAACACACTCAGGCACTAGGTCACTCCACTCACTGCAACACTCCCTCGCGTAGACGTCATAAAAAGCACCTCTTTGGATAGGACGTCGATGCGTGGAACCGCTACAACTTCGCCTTCCTTCCTTGCGGCTGCCACCGTAGACGATGATAGATGTTGATGACTTTTTAATTTGCCTGTGATGACGTAGTGGTAGCGCCTACCACCATCATCCATCCTGAGAGGGTGACTATTTTAAAGTTCTAAGTTTGTATAAGGTGAGAATTCGTCCTCAAAGCTGCTCACCGATGCCTTCATGCTCATCGCATTAGGCGTAAAGGAAAATCATTCTTCCTAATTATTCTTAATGAATAAGGCCTTACAAGCCTTAATCTCGCCAAACTATAATGTCCCGCTGTCTACCAAACCACAAAAACACAAATTTCTAGCATAACAAACCAGTACGTAAAGTGCTGTCCTCTGGCATCAATTAATTCGTTCCTTTTTATTGCAAGCGCCATTAAAAAGGAAAACTGAGAGATAGCACACCTCGAGAAAGTGGAAGCCAGAGGCAGGCAATGTCACATCGCTCCACTACCACTTCTGTCCTCAGTCATGCAGCCTCGGCGTAACTGTTGTGGTTGCTTCGGGAGGACAAAGTTCCATTACAAAAACGCAAAATAAATGATATTAACAATTCGCCTCCTTCTCTTCAAAGATTTGACTAATGCTGGGTGGAAAAGACGAATGCAGCCTGATGACTGCGTCCTCTTTGTTCTTACCACATAGCATGAGCCAAATCTCCACGAGAAATGGGGGAAATGCTCTACGTTTTTTGCGCTTTGGTATGGAAATTTGTCTAAAGAGCAAAACAGGATTACCGTCTTTACCGTGCTAACTTGGCATTCCATTGGTTTGGAAAGTAGTAATAAGAAACCGAAATGGCAAACTCACTGACCTCTTTCCGACTGGCGATCCATACTGGCTCCACCCAAACACCTTTAAAAGCCTTCCGTCACGCAGAGCGTTTTTTGTCTATGCAGACGCAGTTTACTAAGAATTCTTTCTTTTTAATCTTATCACGGCATCCAATGGCTTCCTTTTTACACGTCGATGCAATCAGCTCTGTATTAAGTGCCTATCCAACACTGCATTTGCATCCTAGTTATCGCTGTCTCAGTGAGAACCCAGCTCCTTTACGTAATGTTAGAAATTCTTGAAGATAGTGCAGCACAGATCAGAGTAGCGGGACGAGAACAAAAGTTGCCTATGCCAAATCAGCCATCATTGGCATTTCTGGCTTTAAAATTTGCCAAGTCGGACATTGCCATTAAGATGATTGCAAAGCCGATGGTCAGAGGTGATTCTTGTGCGACGAATGCTGGTATAAGTTCGCGCCTCCATTCGAGTCGTCGTCACTGCAGAGTTGCTATGTATATGTGCTTGACTAAGTAGTCCTTAATGTTGGGTGAGAGGCGTTTGACAAACACGCTTCTGGCTATGGAACAGTGGTCACTTGCATTTCAAGCAAGCACAATTGCCTGAAAAGAGTTTGCTGTTCAAGATTGTCATTAGATCACGGCAACGTCGAAAGTACCATGTGGTTGACTTATCGACCGTTGCAGCGAAGAAGACATGACGCTATAGCAGAGAAAGTGCCAATGTCTGACAACCCTAGCGAACCTACTGAGGGGTACCATACGCCAATGCTAGCTGCCAGCATCACTTCGTTGTGCAATGCATTACCTCTTGCTGCAGGATGAACTACATGGCCAAATATCCGCTCTGCTTCTCGCCTGCCCTGAGACGCATGCCTGGGTGACCATAATGGGAGTGTCAGTGCCTGCAATACCAAAGCAAGTACAGTCGACTTGTACAGGAGTGCAAAGAGGACTCGCTAACCACACATCGTGGCGATTAATTAGATAATTCACTTCCTCTTCTCCTAGGCTCTGGTATCCGCGCTGTCTGAAGGACATTGTGCATTAGTCAAGACACTGACTGGCGCTGATGGGCTTCTGTCTGTGGGAAATCTGAATCCTCCCAGCCGATGAGTCTATCCTGCCAAGAACACTGGAAATACACACATTAGTTGTGCAAAACGGAAACGCGTAAGACTGGCACTACAGCTTTGCGTTTCATGCAAATTGATGGCGCCATGTCATGCTGCAATGTTTGTACTGATGCTGCGTAAAAGAGCTGTTGAAAGGTCCTTCAATTGTTGCAGAGAAGCCTGGAGGCCAATTCGACATAAGCTTGTAGAGGAGACAGGGAAAAGGGAATAACAAGTCTAGTTAATTAAGTGTCACACCTACTCACAACTGTTTTTGCATTAAGAGGAGAATCATTGATCACCTCTATTTTAACCATCTAGAGTCAGTCGCAAAAATTGCACTTCCTGTCAATCAAATGTGTGTCAGTGACAGTAGACGAAAGAGAAGGCTAAACCAACCCTTACAATTTGTAGAAGATGGTAGAAATTATTTAAATAAGCATAAGAAGGAAACAGTAAGTAGTTAGAAGCCACAGATGAAATGTGCTTGCTGTAACACTTGAACGAGCATTAAAGAAGCTGGTGCTATTAGCGGGTTGAGAGAGTGGCTGGGGTGGTATGACCGAAAAGAGAAGCAATAGATTATGTGAATGGTCAAGGAAGCGGAGGATCAAGTGGAAATTTGCATGAGGAATCAAATGTCAGCGACAACCGCGCGTAGATGCCCGTGGGTATGGGCACCCATCGAGGTTATTCTACGTTGGTCTGAGTTAGTATACACACGTCGATGACAAAAGTAGAAAGCCCGAGATCGCTAGCACACTTTGCTGCACTTCACTCATCTCTACCTTACTCTTGTCTTCTCTGCTACTCTTTCTTCTTCTGCACTCCCCTCTACACATTTGTACTATTTCGGACGGTCAGTACTAATGCCTTCGGATCACATTCCTTCGCAAAGCACTTGATTACAGATTATTGCACGTATGTACTACTGTATTGAATAAGGTAGTATGAAACAAGGAGGCAGTGAAGTTGTTTGCGAAAGTAAAAGGTGCATTCATGGTGCTGGCGTCGGTGTTATCAATAATCTAAGCATAGCTCATCTTAAATGCGTAAATTCACATGTTTCCGGTAATGAGTTTAAAGTAACTACAGTCTAACCGTTTTTTAAAAGGGGAGGAAGAAGAAGAAGAAGAAGAAGAAGAAGAAGAAGAAGAAAATATCTAAGGACACACCAATATTGTTATAAGTATGTGGTGACAAAGTGAAGGACAGTAAAGAAAAAAAGTGACTTAGCAACTTTTACCTTCGTGATTTTGAAAGCAAATAAACTCCAAATACATATAGTCCCCATGCACACATTGAACGTCTTCTTAAGGCGAAAGGACTCACCGGCAGGAACGGTGAAAGAATCAACTATTTAGCGAAAAAACTAAGGAGTTGAGAAAGAGAGAACCCCAAGTGAGTTGAAGACGGAATTTGGACTCGTGAGCACAAATTCCTCCCTTATTATGCCAGGCTGCCTTGGCAGCATTACTAGTCACATACTAGTCAGTGGGCTGCATGTGGAGCAAAGGCAAAACGAGGGAATAGGTTGTGGAATTAGTCCCACTGAACACGACTTTTCAATCGAATAGCAGATTCTCCAGTACATTGCCTTCAACTCCACCCAGTTGATGGACTACTTCATCCATGCAGTGCAAGTGACTGCTCTGAAGCCACTCCATTGGTCACGCTGACGATGCCCAAGGTCTGCGAGTGGACAATAAACCCTCCAATGCCCCTCAAGTCACGCCGAACATTGTCCCAATTCCAACAGTGAAATACGTACAATATGACGTTGGTCAAATCAATCCAGTCTCGCGGAAAACCACTGACACCTTCCCGGTGGTGATAAGCAGCACCTTCAAAGAAGAAACCGCGTCAATTGTCCATCAAGTGGTTCCTCTCGATGAACTCAGTAGAGTGTCAAAAGCAGTCGGAGTCGGGAATCGAGAAGATGGGCTCATGCCCATTGATGCTCTCGAGACAGCATTTATCGTACACATATACCATCAACTCTGTACCAAGCATGATGAAAACGGAAGAAACATCTCCACTGTGCAAAAGTCCCTTCTGTTAGCATTTTGCAGAGGGTATTGACGAAGAATTACGCAACATTAAACCGGTAAATCAGAAACTTTCATCTGTCATGAGGAGTAGCTGGAGGGTTCTCGTGCAGTAATAGTAGCTCGCACATGTGCTTATCCAGCCAATTTTAATGACGGACCTGCTATTGAAATATCGCCTGAGAGGACAATACCCACTGCCACTCAGGAACCACAGAACAAAGATTGCAAAGGTCCCTCAATGGAAGATATTAACAGATGCCGAGGATGATAGCTTCAGAGCAATTCGACAAATTATCGGTAGTTACTTCTGTCACGAGTGAGGAATACGTATACACTTTGCAGGATGAGCTGGCTTGCATACTGCTGAATTGTAAAACCATTGCGTAACCCCGTAAGCCGCCTTAACCACCCCTCACAAACCTTTACTGAATCGTTCATTCAAATTATGAGGTCATTGCATCATAGCTGTCACTACGACGAGATCTCGTTCCACAGCCTGATCAAGCATGACCTTCCCTTCCCCCTAATTGGAGTTTTACAAGACATCTCTCTGTTGACAGCTGACGTTTACTCTGAGCTTTCTTAATTGCGCTCTACGTGATGGAAACAACAAAACTTGTGGCTCATGCACTTCCTACATGGATTGTTTTGTCTGCTGTGTAAAGTAAATGAAACGCAATCATGCCGCCTTTGTTTGCCAGCCCTCGTTTCCGATTATTTTTTTCCAATCTACCACTGTAATGACATACTTTGATTGTCGCATTTGCCATTTCAAGAAGCAGCTGTCCACATTGCCTTCGGTGTAGGTAGATAGCTGCTTGGGGATAGGGGCTGATGGTCTTTCAAATACACGCGTTATACTCGCTCAACTCCCATGGCTGTTTATTGTTTTATTGTGTTCGCTTCATTTTGTCTTCTTCAGAAACCAACACCACGATTGCTACTTCTGGGCGTGGCAGCCGCGAAACGTGTGGAGAGGTAGCGGAGGTGGTAAGGGAGCCTACCACCTCGGTTTGACACTAACTCGTTTCTCCTCTGGATATTTTTCAGCATTCTCTGTGATTTTGTCTCTCTTTAAGGGCGTTGTGCAAATGCGCGTGTGTCTATGCGTTTTGAATTTGTGATGCGTATTCACATTCGATAAGTATGCCTTGCTGCCTTGGGATCAGCGGTGGGAGGTAAAACTGGCATTGCATAGATAGTCACATTGGATCTCATCTTCATCCACTCGCGAGAGTATCGCTTGTTTACCGGCTAGAATTTTTTTAACAGGTTTGCAGGTAGCCGACGACTCAGAGCATTAATGATGTCAGATTATTTTTAGCAGATTGCTTTTAGCCTTTCGATCATAATGTGACGACTCCCAACTTTTCACACCGTCTCTAAATTGCATGTTTTTATTGAAGTTTGCATAATTTGGCCGTAAAAAAACGGCAAGCGTTGAAAGCCAGGATAGAAAGAGCGATTTCATTGATGGATAGCGAACACCTGCCTGCACTTCCTTTACTCATCTCAAGGAAGTGAAGTCGAGAAGGAGTAGATGAATGCAAATATACCACGCACTTTGCACAGGCACAGCACACCATTTTGCCTAAGTAGAAAGTTGTGCAGACATGGCCTGTTCAGTGACTGGGTCAAGTGTGAACTTCAGAGCGAGGCTGCTCCTTCCTGCGCAATTTCTAGTTGCAAAGTCAGCAGCAGTGTATCAAAACATCTTTCGTGGTGTGTAGTAGGTTTGGCATCCATCTTTTCCCACTTGACCAAACGCAGATTGGTGTCCAGCTCCTTTGTTAGCGACCCAGTAAACGGAACAGGATGATGAGGACCAACTATTGCGTCTTTCACCACTGAGAACTGATCTCCATGCGCTCTTTCATGACGGCATATTCGCTTGGCTAAGCGTTCATCATCGCCACATTCAACTTTTGTGAGGACCAGATCTGCTCCAGGGGGAAGTTGAGCATCTGCACTCAGCCATCTCAACTGCATTTATGTACTCACCAAACATTCCAATCATTTGCGAAGTATGCGTTCTATGGCCGGCTTATCTTGGCATTTACGTGTGCATTCTTTCAACTGGCCATCAATAATTCCATTCACATGCTACTCGTGCATCATCCTTTCATCTGGCCTCTTCCTCTTCCACTTATCGAGTTGTGCGTCCAGCTATACTAGTTATTCAGCTACCACACTCTCTTTCCTTAACTACTCCAACTTGCTATCTTGTCCGTTGGTCCATTTAAGCATCCTACCCGATTGTATTCCTCGTTGTACTTTGGGTTCAACAACCTATGCTCAACATATCTAATGCAAATAATAAATGGAGACAATTTTTGCCTGCCTATATCACTAGAGGCAGCAACAAACACGAACGGGGTGGATGCTCATAAGAAAGGCAAGATGAACGCAGAGAAGACAAAGGCGTCTTTGAATAAGGATGCGGTGTACCTAAGAATCAGCACTGATTTGAGTATTTAGCTTTACTGTAACGAAAGATTTAAGGTCAGTGCTGGGAGGACCGACTTATTCGGCGCAGGTGCAGTACGAGATTTCGTTTTTTGGGTTTTTGATCCATTTCTACATAAGATGAATGGGGCTAATTAGTTAGACCCAACTTCTCCTGTGAATGGACGTGCACAATGTGGATGGTGGTTAGACCTTTCTGCTCTGCGTGCTGCCCGTGGATTTTGATTCTGCTAGGAGGTTGTGCTAAGCGTTTTTTGGCAGCAGCTTTATGTTTTCGGCTTTCTGATAGGCTATTAAATTTTATAAACATTATTTAAACCTGTATCTGGAAGCGCACTGTTCGAATTGTTGATAGCACAGGCTACTAACGGGTCATTTAAGTAGCTAATGCTACTTGCTGATTTGCAAAGATGTATCTGCTTCTACTGGTCTTCGCATAAATTTGAGAACAATTAAAGGCCAGCGTCACACTTCCCTCCACCCTAATTTTTTTGCTTTTGCCTAAAATAATTCTGGGTTGCTTCTGAAATCACTAAAAGCGGTTGCATTATGCTTCCAGAAGTTGTAAGAGGAGGACCGCCAGTTAAGGCGGAATTAGCGATACCTCATGCTCCTACAATAAAGATCATATTTTAGGCGATTATAAAGACTCCTGCACTCAAATAAGATGAAATTTAATTGTTTATACGCTTTGAGCTTCGTTTGTGGCACCTGTGATGAGTGATTGAGTTAAAATCAATCTGTCTTGAGTCAGAAAATAAATAGTTTACAATAGTTTTGCCACTTATTGGTTCATTCTTGCTAGACCACTTGTACTAGCGGCATTTGTTTGTGATATGCCTTTTCATTCCTCGTTTATCGAATTGATAGCGCTTCTCTCTTCTACTCTACTAAATACCTTCCGCTACCCTTGTAATCAAATGTGAGATGACATCTTTTTATTTATCTCAAGAGTCACAGCAATGAGTCACGGGAGGTGTTTGGTTGCAGTCCTTAGAAATTGATTTGCTTTAATCGTGTATGCTAGGTGAAAGCAGTGACCAACAATGGTAGCAGTCAAGGAGTGGGCTTTCCACGCAGAGCCTGTCAGCGTGTCCGTCTAACAACCATCTCGAACACGGAGGCAGAGTCGAACTGGCTGATGGAACACTTGGATGACTGCGTTCTCAACGATTCCATCTGTGACCTCACATTATGTTACCTTACTGCTTGCAGCGTTGCCGTTGTTATGGGTGCCTTTGCCACTGCTTGAAATGGATATTAAAGAGGGTCTTGTGAGTTGCATTTCTCCTTCTCCCCCTTTCCCAGAATATTCCACCACAGGTCTAATTACCCCAAAATAGTAGCTTTTCACTGCTGCGCTTTTCAACATTCATAAAGAATCTGCGTGAAGGAAATGGTTGTCAACTAAGATCTATGTGGTCTAGTGCTGCTTGCGTTATTTCAGTATTGCATGTGCGTGCTTCTAATGTCTGCCTACTGGAGTACACGGAAAAGCTGTGCACATCCCGCTGCGTGAGAAGGCGCCTGCTCACCACTAAAGTATGCTTATGCTTCTTCGTATGCAGGCAAAACGAGCGCTAGAAGCATGTGATGACAATGTGAAGGCTGTAATCAACATGGCCTTCAATCAATCAGCGCAACATACTCGAATTGGTTGCCTGTGTTAGCCTCATAGGAGAGTCTACTGCTGTGTGTTGCTGCTTCTATCCTCCTCTTATTCATAATAGTCGGCTAACGAGGTGGTTGAGCAGCTGAACAGGTCGGAGTATGAATGCTAACGAGCACTCAAGAGAGGTCAAGATGAGTAGCATGAGTGCTTTAAATGTAAGTGCTATTGACTGCTCAGATGGTAGCTGGGAGCATGGGTTTTAATTTGAAACGATTGAGTAACTATGTAGAGGAATAAAATAATAGAGACTTGTTAATGCATCAAAGATTGGGAGAGTGAGTGGGTAGGTGGAGAAGGATGGTGGCAGCTAGACTTCTTAAAGAGAGGAATGTCTGAGTGCTGGATTCGATACTCTCTCTACTCTTTTTCCTTTTTACAAAGGATGGGCGCTATGCGTGCCAAATTAGACGCACCAAACTCAGCGAAGAATTCCCATTCTTGTTGCGCCCTGCTTCTCACAGTCTAGCTACTTCAGTCACGAGCCGCCCACACGTTCGTCTTCCCATGCAAGCAAACGAACAAACCGACTAATTAATGAGCAGGCTAGTAAGGCGTCTTGTCCATTTGGCTTCGCTTCTCAGCCATCGACACATCAACTGTCTGCAGTGTCTATACAACACCGCATTTGCATTCTGTTTACCACTGTCACAATGAGGACCAATTGCCTTCACTTAGTGGTTAAGAGTTATCAAGGTTAGAAGAAAACGGCAGTCGTCCATGCCTACCCAGGCATCATTGGCATTTCTGGATTGCCAGATAAGCACCTCGTCTGTCTATAAATGGTAGCTTGCCTGTGAAGAGTCCTAGTCCTTAACGGGTAGTTTAAAGGAATCCGCCAACCTCGTTTACTGGCTTAAAGCCTTTAAATTTGAGTAAACGATCTATTGTTAAAATAGCACTATTTCGTTATCCCAAAGAAATCCCCAATGATGGTTATCAGCATCAATATGCATTGAGCTTGGTAAAACACAGCGCTTCTCAGTGAGCCAATAGATTCAAACGATTTCGTTCATCCTTCACTGCCAGTTAAATGATCTTATAGGGATCAGTCTGAGTCAGTCATTGCAATCGGTGTACCGAGTGGCTTTGAACTTCTCAGGACAAACGCACCCTACTCTCTCTCAACGAGCCTGCAGGCATTTGTGAGAATATCAAGATTAATCGTTTACACTTCCAAGCAGGTGATGCCGCATCACTCGATGACTGGCAGACCATCCACCTGATGGGATGGCCGTGGCTACGACGGAACGACTATTGGGTGTGACTATGGCTACAATTTGACCAGGTAGGGCCATCACACGTCTCTTCTTACTCACTGACGATTTTACATCACTTTCTGCCCAATTTTGCTCAAATAAAGGGTGAATAAGGGTGCAAAGGAAAAGCTGCATTAGTAAGTTGATCAAGCAGATAGTTTGGCCATGTCAAGTCAGTTTGGGTGAAGTAGCCTGCCATAGTAGAGAAATGGCCAGGATGCACTGCATCCGCGGCACACCTGCCTTGGCTGATAGGTAAATGGAAGCAAGTCTGATGATTGATGAGTGGACTCTAACACAAAACTTGGTTTTGTGGTGTTCTCCTGCTGCCATCTGATAAAATGCAAGGAATTACGCAGTACCATTCCAATGATTATCGTCTTGTTAGATGGCTGGATGCTCACAGCTTCACTGATGGCGCACCATCCACCGCTTTTGCCTATCCAGTAAACTTGTCATGCTCTTAATATGCTTCCAGCCAACCAGCTAAAAACGCAGGCAATCAACTGAGAAATAAAGCAAATTTTTAAGTTGTTGACTGACTGACTAGCCCATCAACTAACTAAATGACCATCCAGCTGACCAATAGCAAGCGGTTGTATTTTTGTGTCAACATCCTCTGTAGTACGTCGGCACCACCATCGAAAATTGAGTCGAGATGTGCTTCCTGAATAGGCAATGAAAATTAGCACTTGATGTGACCAGAACTTTATTCAGTCATACCACTATACCGAAGTGAAAGGTGGTGGGGGTAAGGAGCACGAGCATCCAAGCAGCATAAGGAGGAAACAGTATCAAAGCTAATGTAAATTGACAGGCAAATATACTGTCACTATGTCACAACGCGGACTGCATCGCTGCAGCAATTCACCGGTGGCAAGACTGGGTACGTGCTGAAGAAGGCAGTGCAGACTGTTTCATCCCCTGACAGTGTTTTCGTTAAGTCACCGAAACACAAACCTTGCGAGGATGTGGCTGCCTCATCTGTCATCAATCGTCCAAGCGTGCCAAACGCATAAATGAATTATGTATGCCTAACCAATCAGTATTCAAAGCTAGACGAGAAGGTTTTTAAAAGTTATCAGAACATCAGACAATCGGCCATTTAATGCTGCTATTAACTCAACAAACTCAAAGGGTAGTGAGAAGCAGCACGACAACCTCCCTCCACCTCAGAATTTGGGCCTAGCGGATTGGCCACGTTCATCTTTTGTGGCGGCCATTTCTCGCCCAAAGCAAATTCGAGCTAGAGGTATTGACCACTAACAAATGTTATGTAACAATAATTTGTTTGAATAGGTCCGGCTCTCGACTCGGGTGACGCAGGAGCAAGTACGAAATGTTGTTTCTCCGGCTGCCAATCGGTTTTGTGAAATGATAATGGCGCTTTGTTTCTTCCGCTTGCTCGATTTTACTCTGGATGAGAAAGGAACGCCGTAAAAAGTTGAGGGCGCTCATTCAGCTTAACCCAAATTCTGTGGTGGTTAGGCGCGCAGAATGTAAGTTTTCGTGCTGTTGGTGGATTATAGCCTAATAAGGAGGCTGTACCTTGTAAGAAAAACGAAATCGATGTTTATTATAACGCCTTGAGCTTGTTTGGTTGGTTGAAGCTGTCAGTGGTTGATTTTCTGACATACTGCAACAAGTTTGGCTTTCATTTATTCCTACTTAGCCATCGCTTTCCCAGAACGAGTGGCTTGATAACAGGTAGGTGGTATTCTCCATTATTAGTTGCATGGGTAGCGAGGTAGCTTGATGAGGATGAAGGACGTTAAGAGAAGGCTCGGCGATGTCATTGCCCTGTCGTTGTCTCTGTGAAAGATGCTGCTGCGAGGATGCCGGGACGCATGCACATGCGCAGCTCTGCTGATCAGAACGGGTCAGATCAACCACCACCACAGCCACTCCGTCACGTCGGCACATTCGGTATACATGTGCTGGACTAAGTAGCTCTCAATATTAAACGAGAAGCTCTCGACGAAACGCTTCTCCATATGGAACTATCGTCATCTCCCTTTGAGGAAGAAAAGTAACCGCTTTGACTGCTCTCACTCTGCCGTTTTCGGGAAAGAAAGTCGAGTCTGTCACACATTTCAATGTATCTGTTAGAAGACGAGAGTAAACAAAAAACCGAAATTTAGCTACTCCATTTGAGAGTAGCGTAAGCCTTAATGTCATGTAAGCCAGCATGGCCAAGAATTATGCAGTCAGGTCAGAGAAGGACCAAAAATCAAGTGACATGGTGAGATGATGCTATCAAATGTACAAGCTGTTGGTTTAGTAGCAGAATTATGAAGAGGATTGGAAGCCGAGTGATTAGAGTCTGCGTTCGCAGATTCATAGAATTGGAAGTGTATGTCTGCGTTTCGTGATTTTAACAATCTGCAGCTCAATGACCCCATCTCTCGGTTTCGTTGCCTCCTCACATACCCTGATAGGAGGAATAAAAGACCAAGTGAATAAATAGAAATGTGACATTTGAATTCTGGATGCTGGCAAGACATGTTAAAGTAGCCTAGAAGGGCAATGTCCACAGCATTACAAATGCGAGTTCCCTTGTTCTTTTAGATGAGATGAGAAGTACGAGTATACCTTGTGCTCTGCAGCACATCTGCCACGTCTAGATGACAAATATAATTAATGATTGGCCTTATTCCAAATAGATTTACACCTAATGCATTTAAGTGACAACTCTCTAGCCACAGGCACCACGGAGAATGAGGATGAGGTTTCCCTTTAAGGACCTAATGCAGTCTTAATAGTCCCTGCTTATTTTCGTCTATTAGCTGTTAGTGAAGTGACGTTGGAAAATGATGAGCTAGTTTGTGCAGCCAACTGAGTGGCGTGTGCGCCTGCCTCCACCTTGCAACAGCAGCAACAGACACGGAGATAGCAGGATGCAGCAAAAACAACGCGCATAGTCGCCTTCGCGCCACCTCGTTCATCACACTACCATGCGCTTTAAGGGAAGGATGGTCAAGCTTGGAGCAAGGACAGCTAGAGCAGATCGCCTGGACTGCGGGATTCCTAACTTTTTTTACGATTTTTCTTTGTCGAGAGGATGCTTGTGCCTTAAGGCCCTTTATCCGGCACCATTTGCATCACCGCCTCCTCATCTATTAGTCCTCGCATGTCGGTGCGCCCACTCCTCGGTTTATGGATATAATCTGCAGAGTCTGTGCGGCACCGCATTTGAGTCCTGGTAATCATCGCTACGAAGAGGACAAATTCTCTTCATGTGGTTGCTGTCAGGGCTTAGTAGTGCTGAAGCCCTTGGTGGCTCATTAGTGCCCTCATTTCTTATAAGGTACCCACCAGAAGGAGGAAAGCGGCGGCATCGATTGGATTCAGGAAGGCGAGACATTATGGGTTCATGCGATCCTAGCGAACTGCAAGTCATTCGACAACTGCTCACAGGTCAAGAGCGATCGGTAACCATTAACGCGCTCAATAGGAATCGCTAAGATCAGGGACCTACGTGCATTCGCCTTCGCCGCCGTCTGGTTTTCCTAATAAGTTACACTTACTTAGTCGCACCTTGACTCTGCCTTCAGGCCTCTATCTGATGACTTCCTCCATTCTAGATTCACTGTTAGCTTCTTCATCTCAGGTACCACTTTACCAAGACTGACCAGTGATCAAAAGCGGTCGCGCATGCAGAGTTCAAATTGTTGTCATTGCTGTTAAATGACTAACCAGCTAAACCATCTACCCGACCAACTTACCATCCAACCGACCAAGAGTCCTGGTTGGGCTTGTCCTATGACAGTGTCTACGTTCTCTGGAGTGTATCGATTTCACTCTTCGAGACCTTGATGTCTTCATTACGAAGATGCTGGTAATGATGTGGCTCATTGCAGATGGGCGGATTAGAATTATTAGACGAGTACATGCAAAGAACTAAAAGCTTTTGTCACAAAACATCAACACAAACGCAGGCGAAATTCGCGAGAAATGAGATAAAATCCTGTCCATCCTTCGACTCCGATTATCTTTAGTGAGAAGTTGTGAATGCAGTCAAAGTGGAGGGCGAGTCAGGATTTCAGCTCAAAATTATGATACCTTCATTTGTGTTTGCTTTGCTGTTTTGCAACAAAAGTGCAAGTTTTGGCGAAATTTATGGTTCTTAACTATGAGCTTAGACTGTGAAAAGGGGTTAAAGCTGCAAAATCCAAGGTGATTGCATTGCATCATTTAAGCAGTGCGACGTCCAGTTAGGGAGGACAAAATGCGCAAAGCAACTTCCTTTTGACAATATCTTCACGTCACCGAGACGTAAGAATAGCGATGTGCTTGGCTTGCTGCTCGTAAGTGTGAAGACAAAGAAATGCGTTTTGCGTACGCGGCAGCGAGTGGTCAGGAAGGCGGTGTGAGTCGCTTTAGGCGACCTAGGCAAGATAAGGTCGGAGGTCCAGATGGTCGCAGTAAACATGGACAGAATGCAACAAATACAACAAATAGTGTGATGCTAAACAAAAGCTTCCTTTCGATTAATAATTGAATTCAGGGTGTGTTTGGTGGTCATGTAGTGAGAGTGAGCGATAGACTGAGGTGAGGAGAGCAAATGGCCAAAGAAGAGACATGGAAGAAAGTGGGTGTTTCCGATTCGGCGCAGGAACCATCGCTTATCTCGGCAGAGGACTGTGTTGCTAAAATGATCTGCCAGCGTTCCTAATTCTAGCGTACTAGTACTCTCTGTAACAGACCTTGGCACTTGACCTTATCAGGTCATCGCATCATGCGAGAGTCATGATTACAAGCGTGAAACACCAACATCCAAATTAATGCGCTCATGCAAATTTCGCTTATTCTTGTCAACCGCTTTCAGTTTGTGAAATGCTTTGTTGGGTAATTCATCCAGTTTTGCACTCATAATTGCACATTGAACGAACTGTCCTTCGGAGGTCAAAATGATGGTTCATATTCATCAGCATCTGCTCAAAACCACACCCTTGCGGTATTAAAGTAATGCATTATTAAAACGAGTGTAAGTCCGTTAAAACAACAATGAGAGATTTTGGCAGTAGAACGCTTCCATCTACAGAAATCTAGCATCTCTAGCACTGTGTAGCAGTCCGATAGAAAAGCGCGACTCTAGCAAGTCGGTGTCTGTCTTTCTTTAGGGCAAAAAATCTTTGCGTAATTCGACCCCTTATCTGCATTTGAGAAAAAGCCACTCGGTCCTTTGCCGAAAGGGGACCTTTTTGTGCATGCAATCACTTCGGACTGACCTCACCACATCACTACTCGATGATATCAGTTCTAGCAAAGTTGCTCAAAATTAACAGTCTGTAGAATTTGAGCTTTTACAATTTGCTTTAATCAGGTGGGTCTTTCCACTATTCCTGATAACTGTCCTGTCTGCTTCCGAATGCCCAAGGAGCGCATGCGAGCCAAGCGCGTTCTAGGTGACTACGAGAACATCTTCCCACATCTCTTCTCTAGTCTTTAGGCCGCACTGCTGCCTCTGATTTTAAGAGGTGCAGTCTTAGGTCTTTCCGGTTTTGAAGATGCTGAAAGAGCGCTAGTCTCCAAAGCTAAGGAAACGAACGCGGACTGAATTGGTGCCGATGAACAGCCTCTAAGTTGTTCGAAGTTAATCACTAAATAACTTTTGGGGAGCATAATCCGTGCTCAGTTGTTTTCCAGATTTGAGTGAGAAGTGGGGTTTATTGCCACTTTTAAAATTGTGCGTCAATTTATTACTCGAAATAAATAGCTTATTTAGACTGCATGGAGCATAAGAACCAGGTTTGGACTAAATTACTTCGGTCAGGTAGTTGGATATGGACCACAGCAGCAGGTCGCTAGACACAATTTTCACTGTGGTGTCGATGGTCTGATTCGAAGTTGAAACGAGACTTTTGAAATCTAGGATTTCGTCGTCTATGGTTTGAATTATTATTTGCAATATGAGGCAAACTTAGGTTCCAGCGAAGTCCTTTCGAGGTTACTCTAACTGGCCTTCCTATTGGTATGAGCCCACAGTGGAGATTAGCAGGGCAGGTGGAAAGGCATATTTCATTCAATCCCTACTAAGATTAATAATAGGCAGCGGCTTACTTTATCGAGCAGAAATGAAACAGAAGACTCCGTCACGAGAAGGAGAGGGATGCTCGTTAGCCCCTTAGCAATAAAAAGTGAATTTATTATGCCAAGTTCATGGTCTGCTCGGCCTCCACTGCCATAGAGGACGACTATGTAATCAATGTCCGAATAATCATTGCGGTGTTCATTAACATGCTGGGACAGAATCGCAATAGCCTTTGTAAAGTCCGTTGCGTCCTGATTCGGAGTCTCTACAACCTTGGCTGCTCTCTGGAGAGAGTAGGTCATGCACACAGTCTTACTTGATTCTCATAATACGACTTCACTTCAGGTCTGATGGAATCGAAATCTCCACTAACAAAATTAGGCGTATGAGAGTCCCTCAAAGGACTGTCGTAAATAATATTTGCAAACCCATCCACAAAGATGGAAATAGGGGCTTTAATTTGACAAGTTATGCGATAAAACTACCTTTGCAAAAGAGTGCTTTAAATAAGTTCTCCAGACCGTCGAAGCGAGAATTCAAGCAGATCAGACCAATTTTCGTAACTAGATGCATAAATAAGATCTCACAACATACCATTATCAACTATGGAGAAGGGATCTATTCGCATCACAGAAGACTGCCAACGCTGATACTGACAGGAACGGGACTGAACCCATGATTTGGGTCGAATGATTATATTCATCAGCTGCTGTTTTGAACAAGCATGAATGGAATGAAAACTAGTTCAATGGAAGGTGACCTCGCTTACATCTATATTCTATCCTTATGACTTAAAACGATTCTAAATTGGTCGTAATAAGTTTAACAAGAGGAACATCAAGGAATGCGTAAACCAGCAGTAATGAAAGCTCTATTACATCTCTGACGTCCAAGTCAACTGCTTGAAAAATCCAATTGCAAAACATTGTTTTCCTTCGTAATGCACACAAGTTTAAAGTTCTTCTCAACACAAATTCCTAAGTTGGTTTTTCAAATGCACGTCGTGAATTTGCGAACACGCTGCAATATTCTTGCATTTATTTTAGTGTGGTTATGGTCAAATCGGTCATTCCTTCTGTCCGACTATCAGATTCTCAGTTCGGTCTTGGTTAATGGTCATTGTGTAGAATGTTTCTCCCTTTCCCCCTCATCCCTCCTTCTGCTCTCACTATTAGAAGTGTGTCGATCTTCAAGGAGCAACCACGCTGCTCTACGACCAGGTTAAAATCGTCCTCTTATCTCTGGCCTAAAAGGCGCATTTAAAGGGCATAAGTATTACGACTTAAGCTCTCAGCCACTGCATCCTATTTGGTTGTCCCAATCTCTTCTGCATGCCGAATGCGTGCATTCTGCTCATCTTTGAATGCGTCTCAGAACGCTGTATTAGTGACTGCGGAAAGCGAACTTGGTCTGAGAGAACGTCAATCTTGACTTCTATTGCCAAGTAGTAAACAGCAGCGGAAGGGAAGAGGTGCATTCGCTACGGATGAGCAACTCGGTGACCACCTTAACATAGAGGCTGTACATGTCGTTAGCCTTCGAAAAATGTCTCTCGCCTAAGATTTTAGGAGAGTTATTAATGTCTAAGATGGCACTTTCTGTAATTTATTTAGAGAAGTTCAAAGCAGAACGGTCTAGTGACGCGCGACCTCCAGCACCTCTGTTCTAGCTGAGCAGAATCCAAAAAGAATTGACTGGGAAGCTCTGACGTAAACACAATGTGGCTAGGAAAAATAGGAGCACTTTATTCGTCCAAGAAATCTTGTTGAATCCAGTTCTTTGCTGCATTACAATTCTTGAGTTAGCATTCATTTTAAACAGTAATGGAAGCACGCAATGGATAGCATTATCACCCTTTCTGGGTTGCAGTTCTTTTGCGTGGCTAAACTTACGATACAGTGAAATCGCCAAGAGAGATCAGTGGCATGGGTATTCGATGGCTGAGGCGTCTGGGTTTTCTGTTGATCTTTGCACAACACGGATGGAGATGTGAGGACTGATATGTATAATTGACCAAGAGAGACCCTAACTCAACGCTTCAAAGAAAAAGCATGGCTGTGTAGTGGATTAATTGTTTGCTTAGCTCTGGATTTTGGCAATGGTCTGCATGGGCCTCTGCCAGAGTATCTCGGTTGGCTTATCTGGCCTTCGGACGGTTGTATTGGTGTCAATCTCTTTTGCGCAAAGACGATACGCTTTACTTTAGTAGGATGTTTCTTTTTGAATTTGGATACGCTTCAGCTGCCATTGTAATACCTCGTTTGTTTGGACTGCTAGTTTTGGTCATGGTCACAGAGGTGGCCACATTGGCCTAGCCGCGTAGGCTGATCTCATGGCCATGCCAGCGGCTTATTCTCCTCTGTCTGTTGAATGGATATATTCTGTCCTGGTATTTTGCCTTCTTTTGCCTTTAAGGGAGCCTCGGCACGCTACAGTCATATTAACGGATCATGAAATAAGGCACTGATACCCGGAGAAGCTGAGAGGTTTTAAAGAGCCTAATGGAACCTTTCGCTGCACATTATACGCTGTACGCACACATAGCCACAGGAAAATGCAACTTGCCAGAACATCGCAATCCGTTCTCCATTGATTACTTGGTTGCTGATTCTGCCTGCTTCTAATGCCTGCATTTCATGAATGCAGAGCTCCACAACTTAAATCATGATTAATAAAAGTGTAGGACGAATCGCTTTTATAAAATATTTTAATAAGCAGCAATTCATGCAGTATTACGAAGGTAGTGATGCCTTGCATGTTGCGTGCCATTAATTCCACCATCATGAGTTGCAACAGACGCTTTGCCAGCTCTGAATTTAGGTTTTGAATATCAGATTTTACTGCTTTAGTTTTTGCCAAGGTCAAACTTTCTACTTGTATCTTTGAAAGCCGTAAATCGTGGCTGACCTGTTTGTTCAATTCAATTGCATCATTGCTGCGTTGATTAATCGCTCTGTGTTGGATTCCTGGAACATGGTTGATCCCTCTCCTGATGTTCAGGAAAGGTCTTTGGAAGTTCATATCACCGTCGGCGGAAAGGCATTTTTTGAAAAATACATAAAAAAATGTTGTTTCTGCTATTGACGGTGTTGAGAATGCCACTGTTCTTGATAAGGCGGTTTCGGATCAAGGTGCTCGAGATGCCGTTAGGAAGTTCTTGAGTGATGGTCGATGTCGCGCACTTTTGGTGCAGAAGTCATCCAATAAAGGTACCATCTTATGAATTGATCTTGAATCAGCAGATGAGGATGATGATGATAGTGACAGTGCAGATCCCGCATTTTCCTATACCATTTCTACAGGCGTCTACTATACAAACCCCAAGATGCAGAGGTGTTTGCCTTTCCACTTAAGTAATCGCTTTGGTTTGGTCTTTGTTAGGCGGAATTCGGTTGTTGAAGCTGGAAAATCGTTTGCTTTGCAGTTGTGGATGTCAACATTATGTGATGGGGCTCCATTCGAGACGCTTCAGTCCATGATTAGCAATGTTGTTGGTCCTTACTACAAATCATACATAAAAGAATCTGGTAAGGCAGAACGGTGGGTATCTTGTACATTTTTATGAGGTTTGTTAGAGGTAGTGATAAAGTTGCCCCAAATGTTGAAAAAGTAGCTGAACTCGAGATCAGCCTCCTTTATCTGCAACAGAATATCGACATTTCTGAAATATCTCTTAATGCAAAGTCCACAGTGTTTCAAGTCATAAAAAAACTGCGAGAAAGAAGACAGACGCGCTGTCTGAAGGACATTGTGCAATGCTCAACATACCGGCTGGCGCTAATGGGGTTCTGTCTGAAGGAAATCTGAACCTTCCCAGTCAATGAGTCCGTCTTGTCAATAACACTGGGATCGCATGCATTAGTTGTGCAAAAGGAAAACGCGTAACTTGATAATACGGTTTTGCTTTTCATATATATTGCTAGCGCCTTGCCGTGTTGCAATGTTTATGCTGATCCTACGTATGTTGGCAGAACCTGGTTAACTTGTAGCCACAGCCGCATCCAATAGTTGGTTGGTCGGAGCCGCAACCATCATGTCGGGTGGCTGGTATGCTTGTCATCAAGAGACATGTTATCAACTGCTTAAAAGTAAAAATGACTAATCGTGATGTTCTCACATCAAGATTGGCAATGCTGACCACCTTGAGACCACATTTTACCCACACAACAAGGTGACAAGGAACGAGTCAGATCGCGAATACCGGATGACACAAATGCCTGCAGGCTTATTGAGAGAAAGTTGGGTGCGTTTGTCCAGAGGAAGTTCAAAGCCACCCGGTGCACGGATTGCAATGTTTTCGGGTTTGGCTTCATCGTGAAAATTCACACACTCGCATCCTAAATCTTGCTCACTCATCACCACCTAGCGAAGCATCAGTTTTGGTCATGTGGAAGACATTTGAAAATGAACAACCATTGAGAGATGAGTTGAATCGCCATGGAAACACATTTGAAATGGATTTGCTTTAAATCAAAATTTCCTTTTGTTAATTTTGTATGGATGCCTTAGCAAACGGTAATGAAACTTACTTTACGTGAAACTAAAATGTTGTGGGTATACCTTTCCATTTTCAAATTAATTTGCATGATGAGTGTCTCATTATAAGTTATTTAGGCAAAATTAAACAAAAACACTTAAAAGCATATTAGGTATCCAAAGGAAAATATATACCCGATCCCGCCTGGTGCCTGGAGATTATAACAGCTGCCATTGCCATTGAGATATGGGGGATGAGTCAACGAGCATATGAACCCACTTGTGCTCCTTAAATCCTCTGAGGAAGAAGGGAATTCGTCTTTCTTAGGTCGTGCACATATCTCTGCTGGGCTGACCTCGTGCGACCCATCAGCACCCCGAATTTAAATGCTACGATGAGGTCCGTTCCGCTTTAATTGGCATGGGATGGCGTAAAGTGAGGCCATTAGAGGAAATGAGAAGGCTTAAAAAACTGAAGAATGTGGCCACTGAGCCCTAGATTATGCTATGGTCACTTGTGAGCATGTCAATGCAGGTTGTCATCTCTCTTCTCCTCGTAATCCCACTTCCACACCAAAACCCTTTGCAATGATTACCTCATCTCATCGTACGCCTTTGACTTTGTTGTTCTCTTACTTCTGCTATCGTGTTAGCATTGAACATGATCCACAATGACCCTTTAACTTCCAATGCCTCATATCACGGCAACCTCAATAGATGTCCAACTTTCTATGGCAATATTTAGCAAAATGAATCGCAAAATATTTGCAATGTTACAAGGTTGGTGAACGTAAAAGTACAAGACCGTTTTCGTGGTTAGGAGTCGATCTTTTCCTTTTGTCTACTTACCCCTCCCTCCTCTTCCTTTGTCACGCCATGCAGCATGATTGCGTGATTCAAACAGTTTTTGTCATGTGGACAGAACCTGTTAGAAGGTAATGGCACAAGCATCGGCGGCTTGAGTAAATAATTGAGTAGGTGTAAAAGGGACGGTAGTCGACAACTTCCCGTGATGTCACCACACCATCACGTCATCGCCATTTCCATGCGAATGCATTAAATTGCTGGTCAACAATGGCAATTCAGTGCGTTGTGAGAAGAGCGTGCAGGCCTGTGCTCACAAGGTTGGAATTGTGGAGCTGCTGGGTCGCCTAATATAATCTCCTTTATATTAGCATAAAATCAATGGGTGCGTCATAATCTGTGCTTCATCGACCACAGCAAATATTAGACTATGTTGGACCTTACTCTCCCAACATTCCACCTGATTCCCTCGAAGGCATCGAAAGGAGTCGTTTATACAACTTCGACCGTCCCCACAAAATTGAGACACTATCCGCCAAAGTGCGGTCTAAACGCAACCGACGAATCGAAACCACTCGGGGCTGTAACAAAGGAGGAACTGGAAGTAGCTTGTGTTGAGTTCCTTTTAGGGATCCGTTTTTGTGCTTCTACATTGTCTGACATTTCAAGAGATCGCGCGTGGATTAGTTTTATAAATCAAAATCCGAAAACAAGGCCCTCCCCAATTCCTCTCTCTAAGGCGCCTATCAGAAGCGTTCCCCAACAGAGCCTAAGCTGATTCGGCATTGAGATCTGTACATTGCGATAGTCTCTACTACTTAAGTGAATTTCTGTGGACTCCAAGCAGATGGGTAGGCAGGTGGTTGCGAATTTGGCAATCCGCTCAGCATGGCACATGAATGTCCTCTCTTGCTAATTAGCGTGAATATTAAGGTGTGTGCCACTCCCAAATGGAGTAGCCAGGTTGCAGTCCTTGCTTTACTCTCTTCCTTTAGCGAGTCCTTGAAGTGTGTGACTGACTTGGCTTTTTTCCTCAAACCCAGTAGATTGAGAGCAGGCAGGCCATTTGAAGCCAATCTATCACTTCGATGTTGATAAAAACTTGTTTGTGTGTAAGAGACAAAGGAGGAAGGAGGAGCAAAATGCTGAAATGGCGCTCCCACCGATCTCTCACCAACATGTGGTCCACGTCAACTGCAAATACCGTTAAAGGGCTGGTTTGAGCATAACCAAGCTAACGTTATTCATTTCAACTAAAACATGATGCTTAACAATGTGTGCTGATGCTAAAGATAGAGTTTAGCTTGCCAAACCTAAGTTGACAGCACTGCAATAGCCCAGCGATTGGACGCCCACATAAGTAAAATGTTGCACAAGGCAATTCCCTGTCCGACTACGCCACAATGCCACTAAATGTAAGAATTGCAATGGGGCTGTCTCAGCAATAATGAAAGTCAAAGCTGAAGAGCTGAGTAGGTGTTTAGGAGCACGTAGCGTTCGGCGAACAAGCTTCTCGCTGCGGAATAGTCATCATCTACCCTCGGGGAGAAGTGTTCTCTCTAATCCACCATAACCCGCATTACTCTGCCTCATTCATGGCATCACCAATGGAGAGTGCTCGCTACCTGTTCTCACTCTACTCATTCTAGGGAAATAAATGTAATGTTTGTTAATCAGTGATCCAGCCGTTAAGTAGTTTGTGAATCGATGGAATTTATTCGAGTAGGGATTAGCAGTGCAGGGAATTCTGAGGAGCGTCTTTTTTATTCCTGCCAACATGGGCTTTTGTGAATGCCTTGAATGCAACAGTTAATCACATTTCCTCTTGTCACTATATCCCTCTCTCTGTAGATTGACGATCTGTGCCAGCCCTCTGATAACATACGCAACCAACTGGACGTGCCAACTAATGTTTTTGCCAACCAAAATCACTGCGGAGGCATTATAACTTTTTTAACTGTCTCGTTGATGCCCTTTATAGACCGGAAATGTGGTCTTAAGCTGTCCTATGCTGCCACCCTTAGTGTAAAAGCATCACTTCCGTCATTGTCGTCTGTACTTGCAGCCAGTTAATACGAGGTTCCTCGTCGACCAGCAAACCAGCCACTCAATGGAATAACCATGTCTGCGACGAACTGGCTATCGGGTGTGACTGTGCCCACAAGCTAACCAGGTACTGCCAACATGCGTCTCTCCTTACTCACTGACGATTTAACATTACCTTTGCCTGATTTCGCTTAAATGGATGGTTAATAAAGCCTTCGGTATGACATTAATCTTTATTTAAATTAACCTCTAGGGTAAGGAGAAAGGGAATGTGGGAAGAAAGGACTATTTTTAGAGCCGACTCTCAACCACAAAAACAACAGAAGACCCATCGAAGTCTTTCGTGCCTCTATCCGATTCTGAGTCGGCGCCTTGTCTCCGGAAGAATCAGCAGCAGGGTAGGAGGAGTCATGAAATAGGAGGCAGCAATAAATTGGCGAAGGATAAAAAGGAGAAAAGGTAAGCAGGCAGGAAGTGTAGTGAGAGGAGAAGTGTGTTTGTTCGCAGCCATTTCAATCGCCACCACTGCTTTGCAGAAAAAATGTGTCGAGATTGATGGTGTTCTCATTTTAAGTAGCTGAAACGGCAGTAGCGCCAACGTTCACACCATTGAGAGCTGCCTGGGAAAGGAAACATGCCACCTAGAAGACGGGTTACGCTGCTTCACTCTTTGGCGAATCACCACTTCTACTACCCACACGTGCACTTATAGAGGCAAGCGGGCAAAGGATTGTAAATCAACTGCTACAGCATAGCAGCTTGAGCAAAAGATAGAGCTAGAACTGCCATGCAACACTTGTTATGTGAGTTAAGCAGTAAGAGGAGGAAGGAAAAACGACGGCATATTTGTGTGGAAGGGTGAGTGGATGACTAACCTCCCACTCACCTGCCTATTCACAATGATTAATCAGAACGAAGACAAGGCAGCCGAGCTGACAACTGAGTCTCTAGTGGTCAAGCAGGTTTAGTGTTAAGTAAGTATGGAGCTTATCACGCTTCACAGGTCTCATTGGCACCCCAACAATGACGTCTGGAGGTAAATTTGGCCAGATCAGTGTCAATAAGCTAAAAGTACCAAAGAAAAAGAGGCTATAAACTTCTTGATTTAAGGCCTTCATAAGGTTGTATCACTTGTAGGCTCATGAAATAATTAGTAGTGAACAGCCAGCAAACCAATGCTGTCGCTTACGTCCTAGAACACCAACCACGAATACGCTTGACCAATTATTTGTAAATGTTGGGCGAAAAGCGTTCAGCGAACACGCTTCTGATTACAATCCATCCTCATCTGCCTTAGAGGGAGAAGGGTACTCTCTGAGCCAGCACAACCCTCATCACTCTGACTAGTTCATTGAATCACCAATAGAGTGCTCACTACTTGTTCGCATTCTACTCAATGCAAAGAAAACAAGGCAGCCCTATCCTTGCCTGAAGCTTTCTCCCCCAAATAAGATCTATTTAAATATAAAGCGGCTCCAGCGGGCTATCACGATTTGCCTCTTTTGTCGTACTGCGTGGCTACCTTGTCACAGAACCTTTGCAACAATGCATTGCTCATCCACATTGCCAGCTTTTGGACTACTGCAAGAGGTCAGCTGACTTGTTCGAGGGTTCGCGTGAATCACCCGAACCCTCCAGGACGAACTGACAAGAGACACACGTTGAGCTTGTTGCAGGTTTGACTGACAGCAAGATCAAATCACTACATGCACTATCTGAGGGCAAGAATCTGCTTTCACGTTGGGATTCACTTTGATTGTTCAACTTCTATCTCACCTGCCGAGTTGTTAAAAGTTATTTTGCGCTAATTGGCATCGAATCCAACTTCTCTCTACTTTAGCAGTGGGCAAGTCGTTTCTACAGTCTTTTGGCTTCATGTTGGCACTTGACTTAGCCAAGGGATAGTGCCCGATGAAAGCTGTTAGTAAGTTGGTGGGCCATTCAGTCGTTCTACAGCTTGGACAATAACTGTTCAAGTCTAGCCGACTCATTGGGGAGTAGGTTGTGAAGGGTCGAAGGTACCTATTAAGCAGCCAACTGAGGCAGGTGATGAGCTTTTTATTAACCAGACCGCAAAGTAGTCGATTAACTGGGAGCCACAGTCGCATCAAATCGTCGTACCATCTTAAACATGACCAAGCATTCAACTTGCTGATCCCTTTACGCATCCCAGAGATCAAAGACATGGATTCGCCCCAATAGGGATTCCGGGTGGTCGGATAGCTGCTTGGTCGAGTGAATAAGTCAGATGGTAAATCATTTAAGATCACCCATGTAACTATGCAAGCATAAACAAAGGTTTTAACGTCTCCGGTTAAGTTCTAACCCACGCTCGATTAACTTCACAAAACCCAATTGCAAACATACGGCTTTTCGGTCCTTTAGCATATACATCCACCAAATCTGAGCCAACCAGCTGCAAGGATTCGCCTCATTTTTAGAATCTTCATCATCCTCACCACGCTATTACATTCATCGTGCTATCAACGACAATAAATGGCTCCTACATACTAATCTACTCACTTTGACGTCATTTCCTTAAAAGAAGAAGATTAACGCAGGTAGGTATCATCCAGTTTCATTGGCAACATCATGAGTGGAGAAGGATGATGAGGATTAACCACTGCGTCATTCATCAATTGAGACGGTTCTCTGGCCACTTCGTCATATTAGTGCACTTACGATACACCAAGACTAGGTGAGAGGCGTTCAGCGAAGATGCATCTCGCCACGGAATCGTTGTCATCTGCCCTCGAGGGAGAAGGGTACTCACTAATCCAGCATAACCCTCATCACTCTGCTCCATTCATTGCAGCACCTATGAAGAGCGCTTGCTGCCTGCACTCACTGAATGATTCGGATTGCTTGATAGCTAGCGATCTGGCCATTAAGTAGGTTGTGGACCGGAGCAATTTGCTGTGTAGAGGATAGCATTGTTGGCTTCAATCCGATTGCATGAATGCTTTGAATGCTGGAGACAATCGCATGCTCCACTTGGCATTGCTTCCTTTACTTGATGGATTGCTGATTAACTTGAGACGTAGACACTCTTACCCTCAACAACTATTGTGACCCATTTGACATGCCAAATGAATGTGCCATAGTCTGGCTACTGCAGCAGAGATGGCAGTTCTACTGAAATTGGTTGACTTAACCTAAGTTTTAAGGATTTCACTGGCATATCAAAACAGACGCCTGACGGTTAATGTGGCCAAATGAGCGTCAAGCAACAGATGACACACCTCTCAGACTGCTTAGTGCTGAGAGAGAATTAAGTGCGTTCGTTTTTGATAAGATGCAAGGCAGCCGGTACAGGTTGGTTGTCCGCTTTACCAAAGTCCACCACCGCACGAAATGGCGCTGAGGCAGCAAAAAATGTCAATCAGACAAATAAGAGGCCGTCTTGGAGAGGAGCGTCAGATTCGGTCATGCAAACACTGAATAAAAATGAAAAATCACTGAATGATTATTCTAATGACTTTAGTAGCACAAATAGAAATTGTAACTATCCTAAGCTTGAAAGATATTCTGTTACATGGACACTTTAGCAAACCAGCCATGCAACTCATGCCCTACTTTGAATAAAACTAAGCATTATGGGCATAACTTTCCATTTTTAAATTAACCTTCGTTATGCGTGTTGCACCATTAGCTATTTAAATGAAAATGAACAAAGAATAGTAAAATTGTATTGGGTATCTGAAGGGAAACTTTATCGTCATCCTCCGTGGTACCCGTGGCTAGAGAGCTGTCACTGAAATGAACCAAGTGTGGAGCGTTTGGGATCCAGGTCGACCATCAATCATCGTTGTTATTGAGACGTGGCAGATGTGTTGCAGTGCACGAGGGTCCACTCGTGCTCCTCATTGCATCCGAAGAGCAAGAATATTGTTCTGCATCTCGATTTCATGTGCTACAACAAGAATGAACCAAACAAGATCTTTGCGATACCTAACAACCAATTAGTAGCATAAATATCGCAAACCATTTGTTTTCCGATTCAAGTCTGATCGATTTCAACTCAAAAACTAGCATGAGGGCCGACGCAAAAATCACCTATCACAGATGCCATAAGCAAAGCCCAAAACATATAAACAATGGAATTTCACCTTATTTAACCGCGTATTTGAGTACGGGAGATATCGCTAATTCCGCCTCAACTGGCGGTCCTCCTCTCACAACTTCTGGTAGCATAATACAACCGCTTTTGGCGTATTCAAAAGCAACGCAAAATTTTTTAGGCAAAAGTGATCTCAAACTCATGCGAAGACTGGTAGAAACAGAAATACCTTTGGAAATCAGCATGCAGCATTAGCTACTTAAATAACTCGTTAGTAGCACAAGCTATCCACAATTCAAACAGCACGCTTCCCGATACAGGTTCAAATAATGTTTATAAAATTTAACAGCCTATCACAAAACTGGCCACATGAAGCTGCCATTTGCACACGCTAAGCACAACCACCTCGCCGAATCGAAGTCCACGGGCAGTAGGCAGAGCGGAAATGTCTAACCACCACCCACATTGTGCGCGTCCATCCACAGGACAGGTTGGGTCTAACTAATTAGCCACATTCTACTTTTGTAGAAGTTAAAACTTATCCAGATAGAATTTGAGCATCTTCATGCGAAGGATGTGAGGAAAGGTGACCAAGCGGCAGGAACGAGGCGTCGTCGTCCATTCACCGAGCGGATTGGAAGCCTAAAAATGAAATCTCGCACTGTACCTTCCCCAAATATTTCGCGATATAGACCTAATTAAATCAGAAATTAGTGCGTAACATTTGTCAGCAGTCAGTTCCTCCCATCTCTGACCTTAAATCCTTTGTTACAGTGGAGCAAAATACTCACATCTGTGACGATTCTCAGGTAAACCGCATCCTCACTCATAGACGCCTTCGTCTTCTCTGCTTCCATATTGCTTTTCTTATAGACAGCAATCTCGTTCGTATGTGTTGCTGCCTCTAGCAAATTCGGCAGACAGAGAATTGTTGCCTTTCGTTCCTTGCATTAGACATGTTGGGCATAGGTTGTTAAATCCAAAGTACAACGAGGAATACAATCGGGCAGGATGCTTGAATGGGCTAATGGGTGGGATGGTACATTGGGGTAGTTAAGGAGAGGGGTTGTGGCAGCTGAATGGCTACTATGGCAAGACGTCTGTTTCCACATCAAAATGAAAAACCTAGGGTGGTGCAAAGTCTTTGATTCGTAGCTGCAATCACACCTAGTAGTCAGTTAGTCGGACACATGACTAGCTCATCGAAATCCTCGTGCGTTAATCAACGAGGGATTTAATTTCGCCCAATTGCAAGTACTGATAGTAATGTCTACATGGCTATTGTGATGCTCCTGAACAAAGGATGACAATGTTAACCATTGAAAGACTGTAGGCCTGCCGCATGGAATAATGACTACGGGATAGCCAGACTACTTATGATGCCTTTAGCGTGAATCAAATGCCAGTTGGCACGTCAAATGTGCTGCGCCCGCTGTGAGGAGTGAGACTTTGACCAAGACTGTGATTGGTGGTTGACTGCTGTTGAGAACAATGCGTCTTATCCTAACCTCCGTTGCAGGCAACTTTCCCAACCTACAAACTACCCAACAGCTAGGTCATCAGCTAACGAGCACACTGGATCTAGTGCGCCAAGTGACATTTACACTTGACACTTCAGTGGAGACATTACTACTTACTGTTGAACCATTGGTCTACCTGCCAATGGGCATGTCGTCTGCCCAGATCGCATCCTATTCAGCCCAAACAGCACCCAAATCACTCTCAATCTACTGCTTCAGCACCAAGTAATCTAGGAATAGCATCAGTTGATATTTAAGAACCACAGACGAGAACTGCCCTTTGCTGTTACTGCCGTCGCAGACTGTCCACAGTAGACGCTTAGCGCTCTTCACTCACGTGCGAGATGCTGTAAAAAGAAAACAGGTTTTTTGTTTCTCCGTTATCTCTCTCCTTGTTAATTCACAAACCATAAAATCTCAAAATTGCTATTATTTTTATGTTTGTTGCAATGGTGTTAGTGTGCATGGGTTGGCATAGGTCTGGGAATACATCAAGTAATGCCACTCATTCGTGAATTGAATCCATCTGCATGAGAGGATAAATAGTTGACTGGACGGATGCTAAGGGGTTTGGCAATGGTGAAGCATTGTCGAGGACAAACACCATTGAATGTGCCGCCTGAGGTTACTTGAGCCTGAGTGCTAACCGCCTTCGACGTGAGGACATATTGCTATCGACATTTGTACTTGCCATCAGTTGATACTACAGCTGCCTCGTTGACCAGTGGACCAGTAGTTCGTAACGGTGCCTGCAGGTACTGCCACCATTCGTCACTTCTTACTCAATGATGATCTTGCAAACCACCAATGTTTCCACCATTACCTTCTACCTGATTCCCCTCAGGTAGTTGACAAAACCTAGGACTTGATGAGGCGAAAACCTCTTGCTGAATCGTGGCAGGGGAAGGGAGGCAAAGGAAAAGCAGAGGATTTGCCAAGGCCCTTCATCCCTGCTTTTGATACTGAGTTGGCATTTTGCCACCGATGCATTCGCTAACGTTGCCAACTCGGAAGCCAATTCGGCACAGCGGCGCATTTGCACTACATGTGCTTGACGAAGTAGTCCTTCATGTTAGACGAGAGGCAGCCTGTTCTCACGCTAGGGACAGTATGCCTTCTTGCCTGGCTCGTTTTGCGTGGTCACATATTCGTCTCACGTTCACCTTTATAAAGCCCGAAAATGGTCTTCGGGTAGTTAGTATTGCCAACTTTCGTGTGGACATCACCAACGTCAACTGACCACTTCCCATTTTGTTTACAATCAGTTGTTGCGGTACCATTCATGGCTCCCTCGTTGTCTTGCTGATGAGCAATTCTATTAGTTGGATGCACGTAGGTCAGCTGCTTGGCAAACTGGTTCACTGAAAGTTCACCGCCCACCTCTTTTGACTGTCCAGTGGAGTTGTCATGCTCTCACCAACCTACTAAGCGGCTAACTAACTAGCAGGCTAGTCACGCAGTTGATAAGGTATAGAGAGGAATCAAGCTCTACATCAGCTATGGCACTTGTTGTTGAAGAACAAACTAGCTTATCAGCCATCAAAGCAACCAACTGACCAATAGGCTTAGTAAGACTTGTCCATTAGCAAAGTGAGGTGCTAGCAAAATGTCAGGGCAATGTGCAGGCATACAATTGGTACCGGTTAGGACTGTTAATTTATTAATAGGCTGGTTGGTGTTTGCACAACTCGTGCAATAGCAAGAGAAGAGAAATGGCAGGGCGTTTACTAAGGACCCTTGCTTCGTTTTGATTCCGAGTTGGCATTCTCAATAAATGAGCTGAAAATCTTGTGTCTGCCAAAATTGTTCCATAAGGCTGTAGCTAGTACATCAAAATGGTAGCCAACGGTGGCAGCCGTCAGTCGAGATTTTTAAGCGATGAAGAAATAGCGCATGCACACCAATGCATCCCTTTCTCCGAATCGACGTCAAGTGAATTGTGATGCATCCAAGCCCTCAAAGACGAGCAGGTGTAAACGCACGCCTTGGGAGTGCTCGACACCTTACTGACCACAAGCCAAGTCATGGCATTAATTGACTGAGATGCAAGGTTTCGGTCTTGCACCTGGCTGCACGAGTATGAGGGATAATTTCATCAATTTCCTACTTGTCGAGCAGTTGAGGTTCAGTTGAGGACAGCTTATGCAACGACAGGATAAATTACAATCAAAGGGTGAGTTGGAGGTGAAAACGGAGAGCAAGCAAGTGGTGAATAAAATTTGCACAACACTATTGCTCCAAAGCGTTAATGCGCATTGGAATCCTGTGCCTTGTTTGCTGGGTGGAAGCAGTGGAGGGTGATGGGCACTAACTGAGCAAACAAACATTCCAAAAGGCCTCTCTGGAATACAGGTTAGTAATACGCCTCCTTCATTCCTCCCTTCTTCCACCTATTGCCATGCTGAGAAAGGATCGTTAGTTACGGTGATGATTGTGTTGGCGCTTCAAAGATGGGAGTAAGGAAGTTGGCTACAAAGCTGCTTTTCAATGTAGAATACGCGCCCACCCAGGATGCAAGCAGACAGTATGGCTTTGTGTTTGGAGGACATACATGAAGGACGGAGCGACAGATTGAGGAACCTGTAAAGTGGGAAGTGCTTCCCCATAAAACAATGAGTTGGACAATTTGAATGCAATAATTATTCCTGTTTTGTCGGCGTGGAGAATCCGTAACATCGCCTTTATTTGCAAGGCCACATGTTCCTTCGCCTAATTATTTCAGTGTTAGCTGAATAAATACAGTAATCACGTTTCTTATTCCTCCCATCCAACTTGAAAGCTTTAAAGCGAAGAAATCCCTTGCTTAATACCTTGTAAAGTTATTAAGACGCTTCGAATGAAGTTGGTGCATGTAAAGTCACACGGCTGTTTCCGTGGTTAGGAGTCGATCTCCTCTTTTGTCCTCTTTTCATTAGCCACACCCTGTTGCATGTTTGCATGGCTCAAACAGAGATTTTGTCACGTCAATGCCTTCTTTCCACTTTTCATATGAGCAGAACCAGGTAGAAGAAGGTAGTGACACAAGCATTGTTGATGGAGGAAATATAGGTGGCATGTGTCGAGTTCCTCCTTGGAATCCGTTTTGGTGACTCTACATTGTCAGACATGTCAAGAGATCGCGTGTGGGTCAGCGTTATCGACGTCTATAAACCAAAAGCCGAGAAGCGAAACTTCTCCCAATTTTTCTATCTGAGACAACCATCAGGACACTTTCGTCAACATCATTAAGGTCTGCGCAGTGTGAGAGTCTCCACACGCAGGTAGATAGTGCAACCAACGCAGATAGGCAGGTGCGTGGGTGAGAAGTCGGTGATCTGCTCAGCTTATCACACGAATGTCCTTCCTTGCCAACTTAGATTATCAGTAAGTTGTGCGCTACTTGCAACTGGAGTAGCCAGATTGTGATCCTATATTTACTCCCGTCCTTCAACAAATCCTTGAGTAGTGTGACATACTCGACTTTCCACCCTTCAAAACGATAAGGTGAGTGCAGGTGCAGCGAGCCGTCTTCCATTGAGGTAGCTGATGACATTTCCTTATGAAGAAGTGTATTCGTTGAAAGCTTCTTGTCTGGCATTGAGAACTACTTAGTCCAGCACATGCATAACGAATGTGCCAACGTGACGAGGCGGCTGGTGATCCGCATCTGTTAGTGTTCGATGTATTGTGGTGGTTGATCTGGCCGTTTGGATCGGCAGAGTGTCGCGTGTGTGTGCATCTCTGCCTCCTCGCAGCAGAGTGTCACAAAGACAATGACGAAAGGGTGGCAGCACCAAGCATTCTCTTATGTCTTTCATCGGCATCAAGCTACCTTGTTACTCGTGCAACTAGCACTGGAGAGTGCCGCCTGCATGTAGTCAAGCCACTCGGTCTGGGAAAGCGATGGCTAAGTAGAAAGCGATGAACGCGGAGCCATTTGCAGCATGTCACTAAATCAACCTCGGATAGCTGCTACCATCCAAACGAACTCCTCGCCATGTTGAAGGCCGCCGACACTACGCACGAACAGAACGGCCTAACCGACATCCATATTGTGCACGTTCATCCACAGGAGAATTGAGGTCTAGCTAATTGGCCACATTCAACTTTTTTGGGGGTCAGATCTGCTCCAGAGCGAATTTGGGCATCTGCCCTCATCCGTCTGGGCTGCATTTATGTACTCACTGAGCCTTCTAATCGTTTACGAAGTATGAATTCTTTGACCGGCCTATCTTTACATTTACGTGGACCTTCTTTCATCCGGCCTTCAATCCCTCCATCTACATGCTACTCGTGCATCATCCTTTCATTCATTTTCTTTGTCTATTATCCATCGATTTGTGCATCAAGCCATAGTAGCCATTCAGCTGCCACAACCCCTCTCCTTAACTACCCCAATGTACCATCCCACCCATTAGCCCATTCAAGCATCCTGCCCGATTGTATTCCTCGTTGTACTTTGGATTTAACAACCTATGCCCAACATGTCTAATGCAAGGAACGAAAGGCAACAATTCTCTGTCTGCCGAATTTGCTAGAGGCAGCAACACATACGAACGAGATTGCTGTCTATAAGAAAAGCAATATGGAAGCAGAGAAGACGAAGGCGTCTATGAGTGAGGATGCGGTTTACCTGAGAATCGTCACAGATGTGAGTATTTTGCTCCACTGTAACAAAGGATTTAAGGTCAGAGATGGGAGGAACTGACTGCTGACAAATGTTACGCACTAATTTCTGATTTAATTAGGTCTATATCGCGAAATATTTGGGGAAGGTACAGTGCGAGATTTCATTTTTAGGCTTCCAATCCGCTCGGTGAATGGACGACGACGCCTCGTTCCTGCCGCTTGGTCACCTTTCCTCACATCCTTCGCATGAAGATGCTCAAATTCTATCTGGATAAGTTTTAACTTCTACAAAAGTAGAATGTGGCTAATTAGTTAGACCCAACCTGTCCTGTGGATGGACGCGCACAATGTGGGTGGTGGTTAGACATTTCTGCTCTGCCTGCTGCCCGTGAAATTCGATTCGGTGAGGTGGTTGTGCTTAGCGTGTGCAAATGGCAGCTTCATGTGGCCAGTTTTGTGATAGGCTGTTAAATTTTATAAACATTATTTGAACCTGTATCGGGAAGCGTGCTGTTTGAATTGTGGATAGCTTGTGCTACTAACGAGTTATTTAAGTAGCTAATGCTGCATGCTGATTCCCAAAGGTGTTTCTGTTTCTACCAGTCTTCGCATGAATTTGAGATCACTACCGCAAGGCCGTAGAAAGTGGTATAATAAATGCCTAAATCAGATAGTAATTATGGAGCTAGCAACTGTGCCACTGCGTCTACGTTCACTGCGATGTCCATATTCATGCGTGATCTGGCTGTCTCTTTGTCACCCTGTTGTGTGGGTGAAATGTGGTCTTGAGGTGGTCAGTATCGCCAATCTTGGTGTGAGGACATCACGATTAGTCGTTTGCACTTCCAAGCAGGTGATACCGCATGCCTCAACGACCAAAATATCAGCCATTCGTTGGGATGGCCACGGCTCCTACAAACTAAGTATTGAGAGTAACTGCCACTATAAGTTAACCAAAACTGCCAACATAGTCTTTCCTTTCTTGCTGATGGTTTTGCATAAATTTTAGCCTAATTTTACTCAAAAGGAAGGTAAATAAATGCATTCGGTGTTGCACCGAGCTCCATTTAAATGATAAGCATGCGATAAAGTAAGCAGAAGGGGTGTAGTACGAAAAGAGACAATTAGTGGAATTGACTCCTGTTCACTTACTGTTTTCTTTTTATACTTATTCAATTTAATTCCACCATCTTCTACTACTTTTCTGGGGACTAGTTTTCGCCTCTTTTTGGACCACTGTCACTAACACTCATTCGACTGACTGAAGATGCATTTCTGCGACTGATTTGCGATGGTTAAAATGGAGGTGATCCATATTTTCCTTAAAATTCTCCTCTCGATGTGATAACAGACGCGATATTAAATTACCTGGTCTTGTTAATCGCCATTCCCTCTCTCTTCTACCAACCGATGTTCACTTGGCCTCCGCGCTTCTTTGCACTAAATAGGAGACCTTTCAACAGCTCAATCACATAGCACCAGAACCAGGAGTGCAGCATGACAAGGCACTGAAGATAAACATAAAGAACAAAGCCACCGTGTCAAGTTACACGTTTCTTATTTACACAAGACTAACAAATTGACTGGAAAAATCCAGACTCTCCTTTGGCAGTACCCCACCAACGTCAAACAGTGTGATGACTATCGCACCTTCTTCCATTGCTAAATATCCCTCGGGTAACGTGGATGCCAGAGCCTAGAAAAGACGGGCTGACTCGTCATTTCATTGCCAAGAGGTATGGCTGGCGAATCTTTTTCACCCTTCTGTGCGAGTCGACTGTACTTGATTTAGTTTCGCAGGCGCTGACACTCTTCTCTAGCCATCCAGGTATGCGCATGAGGGCAGGTGGGGAAGCAGAGTAGACATTTGGTGTTGTAGTACATCCTGGAGCAAGATTTGACGCAGTAATCAATGGGGTGATGCTTGAAATTAGTATATGCGAATGCTATCCCTCAATAGGTTTGCTGGAGCTGTCAGACATCGGTACTTTCTCTGCTATAGGATCATGCCTTCCTCGCTGCAACAGCCGGTGAGTCAATCACATGGCACTTTTGACGTTGTGATGACCTGATGACAGTGTTGAGCAGCGAAGTCTTCTGCGTGGAGTCATTCTGTGCCTGTTAGTCATTCAATCAGCGTATCATAACGGTGTACTCACTTAAGTAGCCAGATTGCGGTCCTTCATTCAAGCCCCTCTTCCAAGAAATTCACTGCGAGGTGTCACAGATTCCTCGCAGGTCTTCTTTTACCTTGACTTTCATCTTTTTGCAATGTGTGAAGTGGGAGCAGGTAACGAGCACTTCTCATTGGTGATTTGCTCAACAAGGCATAGCGATGAGGGCCAGGCTGGATCAGAGAGTGCTTTACTCCCTCCATGGAAGATGATGACGGCGGTTCCGCAGCAAGAAGCGTGTTCGTCGAACGCTCCTTGCCTATCATTGAGGACTACTTAGTCAAGCGTGTATCTAGCAACTCTGCAGTGAAGATGGAGTAGAAGTGGAACCTTCAGTACTATCCCTTAACGACGATCCGCTCGTTGCTCAAGAATCTCCTCTGACCATCGGATTTGCAGGCGTCTTGATGGCAACGCCTGATTTGGCGAAGCTTAAAGCCAGAATTGCCAATGATGGCTGATTTGGCATGGACAACTCTTGTTCTCTCCCCACCTCTCTGCTCTATGCTGCGCTAACCTCAATGGTCTTTAACACCACGTCAAGGAGTTTGGTTCTCCTTATGGCAGCGATAAGCAGAATGCAAATGCAGCGTTAGGCAGGCACTTGAGGTGGAGTTGATTGTATCCACATGTAAAATAGATAACTTAATGATAACAGCGCCACACGAGAAAGCGGAGTTTTAAAGGTGTTTGGAGTGTACCTCGAAATGGAGTTCACATGGATGGCCAGTCGGGAAGAGGTCGGTGTGATTGTCAATTCGGCTAATCAACCCTTCTCTCCAGTTCTGTTCTGCTTCTTAGATAAGTTCGCATACCAAAATTTGAAATAATGTAAATCATTTCCCTTTTTACTCGTAGAGATCCGGCTCACGTTGTGTGGTAGAGACGAAGGGGACACAGTCATCAGCCTACCTTCGTCTCTTCTACCGGACATCATTCAAATCTTTGCAGGGAATGAGATGAATTGTTAATACCATTTATTTTGCCTTTTTGCATGAAAATTTGTCCTCCCAAAGGAAACGCAATTGGAATCCGTGCTCTACCACCTAACAACAATTATGCCGAGGATGCGTGACCGAGGACAGAAGTGGCTGTGAAGTGGTGTAAATTTAGTTGTTTCTGGCTTCCATCTTCTCGAGGCGCACTAACTTTTGTTTTTTACAATGTTTAATGAGACTTGCAATAAAACGGAACTAATTATTTGGTTTCGGAGCACAACACTTTCCATGCTAATTCGTTGCGCCGGACATCTGTGTGCTGGCGGTTCGGTATGCAGTATGCAGAATAATACTATTAAGACATCAGTCATTAAGGAAAAATTAAAAAGAATGGTTGGCCTTAGAGCATTGGTAAGCAGCTCTATGTGCGCCATCGCAGGTGCATCATGCTGTCATTGCCACCACGTGAATAGGCTACGGAAATGGTCCGGCTGTAGGCCGAGTAAGGAGGAGAGAGAAATAAAATCAGGTGTTAATAGACCGAAAATCAGCTTTGACAATTTAGCAAGTGAGAGGAGGGCGGAAATACTCCTGTACATGGGGCTACTCTAACGGTAAACTTGGAGAGAGGCTATTGACGTTGTCACTCCACTGGGGTGAAGATCCGTCAGCATAAGAGGAGTTAAAGCTGAAGGGCCAGTAGTGGGAATGGCGGAGGGAAATCTAATTATGTCGTCCTCCTACTGCACTTCATGCACAAACATGCTGCCCATCTGCACCCAAGAAACACACAAGCTCCCTACAATCAGTGTCAAGTGATCTCTAGTGACACATTAAGTGGTACATTTGCGCTCAAGAATTTTTTACCTACATTCATCCAGCAATCCGTCTCACCTCCAATTTCAGTGGATTCGATTTTCGACTGAGCGGTCTTATTGATGGTGTTTCTCGGACCCTTGTGATCTCTGTCACAATAGTAACTAATTCAAAGCACGTAATTTATGGGATTTGTGCAGTGGGTGGGTTGCAAACGCATTGAATGCATTGAAAGCCATCGATGGGCTTTAGAAATGCACGATGTTGTCTCAGATATGTCCTGCAGGATGCAGAAAACCTACAACGGTAGTGACAGCAGTGGACTGCTGAGAGTCCCATGCTGTATCTGTACGCTCAAACGGCGAATAAAAGAATGGCTTGTGTATAAAATAAACAAAGCCTTTAAAACGCTGTAAAGCTCATTCCGAACAACAGTTGACACCTTTCTCTGTTTGGTTGATGCTTAGACAACATCAGGAGAGATTTGTGCAACGCCTCAGTTGACTGTGATGCGACCTTGGTAGCTGAATGACCCGCTAATAGGTGGGGCAACAGTCCGACACCTAATGGTTGAGTGTGGCTGTCTCTTGACCTAAGATACCTGTTTTTCATGTTGGTCCTAAGGTAGTTTATGGACCAAGCAGTTGCACTGGTAGAAGTACGCATCCATTTCATTGAGTAGCAATTAACGAGCACACTTCATGCTACGGGATCACTGTCATCTTTTCAAAGCAGAAAGATACTCTCCGCATCAGCATTACCTTCATCCCTTTCTCCAATTCTATCATAACATTTGAGAATTAGTTCCTTTGAAATCGTACACTCCTTATCAATCTTCCTCGTTAATCAAAGTCACCAACTAAAGTTCTGTGTGCCTGCTTCCACTCTACCCACTTTGGTGGAATGAGGGCCGAGTCTGTTATGCACTTCAATGTGATTTCTGGGGGAAGTGATTGAAGGAAGAATTAAGATCTAAGGGCTTCAGTCCACCCAAGTCAGTCTTTTTTCAAAATTAGGAGCCAGTGCCCTCCCTTGTCACTCCTTTTCGTTATCCTATATTGTGATCCCTTGATCCAGAAAAAGGATTTTGTTACATCGTGCGCTGCGACTACATCTTCTGCACCTGGGTAGCGCTGAGTAAGCGAAGAGACTACGACCACTGAGGATACGCGGGACAGCGTGGGAGTTGAATAAGGTTTCATGCTCCTACTCTTTTCATTGCATTAAAATAAATGCCAAGGAAAGGGGACAAGCACTAAACCCATTAAACATCTTTGGGATTGCGAAATTAGAAAGTTGCCATTGCATTCATTAACTGCACACAAAGGAGCAGCTTCACTCTGTCTGGAGGCCGTGGTACCCCTCCGGCATACATTGCTTAATATTCTTCGTGAGATCCTTCTTTGGTAGTGATGGAAAGCACTCTGATAAACTAAAGGCAATTATGAGGAAATAGTGCTTTTGCAACAGTGGATCGTCTTCTCAAGTTTACACGATTAGAGCCAATGAACGAGATTGGCTAATTCCATTAGGGCTGCTCGTGAAACTTTCAGGCCCTCCGATGACGAACAACCACCTCAGTGCTGATGAGACGCTTTATACTCATCATTGTCACCAATGAAGCGTGCTCACTGCCTGCTCTCACTCTACCCGTTCTTAAGGAACGAAAACCAAGTCTTTCACACATTTTAGTCATTTTGTTGGTTTCTGTGATTGCATTTGCAAGTCCTGCTCTCCTTCTTTACCATAGTTTTTATTTTCTCAAAATGGAAGAGTCAGAGCAGGCGAGGAGCACTTTTCATCGGTGTTGTGATTGTGGTTTGGTGAGTCATTCACTTTTCTAAAGGCAGATGACAAGAGTTTGATAGCTGGAGGCGTGTTTAACAAACCCTTCTTGCCTGACATGAAGGACTGCTTAGTCAAGTATACAAATATTGAATGTGCTGGCATGAGGAAGCTACTTCAGAATCGTCGGCATTGCGAATGATGCGATGGTCATTCTGGCCGTTCAAATTAGCCGAGGGACGCTTGTGCCTGTGTCATCATCTTGTATGCAGCTGTGACCGTCGATCGGCTGATCATTTGCACTTATACGACTCACCATGATGCAGTGATGTTTACACATTCACTAGTACTACTGGATATCAACTGACGTTGGCTTACTTGTGTTCTACGGTGTTTCCTCTCCGAGGCATAATTATGTTCATTCGATCTGCCTACGCGCATAAACGGCGGTTTTAGAAGGGTAAACATGCCTAAATGAGCATATTATTACGACATTCGGGCCGTGAACCTTATGTTTACACACGATTTCCGTTAACGCCACTACACCAGTGACTGACCAGTCTATTGGGCACACATTCCGTTGGATGTAGTTTCATTCCATTACTGCTCATTATGCACTGCTCAAGACTTAAGTAGATGTCATAATTCACTTATTCTAGTGACCCTACTGTTGTAAACGGTCACAGGTTTAGATCTCAGCAATGTTTATCTTACATTAACCATTATTTTTATTCATCTCAGTCTTTATTGCAGCAGTAGTTATCGAGGTAACCTTAGAGCCACTGCTAATGTATTTGTAACGAGAGAGAAATAAGAGAACTGTTTGTGAATAGTCGGAGCATGCGCTATCCTCCTTAACAAGTGATTTAATGGTCAACTCCGCAGTAGTCCGCAGCACCAAATTGTCCACTCATACATGGATACATTTGGAAATCTCAGCATTTCATCATCATACACTACTAACTTTCTTTCAAATTTAATTGAGAAGCTTTCTGGCAAAATGAGCTTACATCAGCACAGAGTAAGGCTACTCGCAGACACCTAGACATCACTGCAGCGTAGTCTTTAAAGGCCTTGAAAGATAATGGGAATGACGACATCTCTATGTCTTCTGATGATTCTTTGAAATAACTACTGCAAGTCGAAATATCCCACCTCTCGCTCATTAGAGATGTCAGCGTGCAGGTTAGTAAAAACCACTGCCATGTATATGAATGGAATATATGGTTCGGCAACTATCTTAACTTGCAAGGTAAAAACAAGTGAGAACATTTATGCGAAGCGGAAAATCAGTGTAGAGCCTATATTACTCTGGAACCCACCTAGATCACTTATGAATAAGGAATGGCTTGCATTGAAAATAACCAAAATCAACCCCAGTCATTGGTATGGTACCTAAAGCAGCTGGAAAATAATATCCACTTGGGTCAAAATATTCCTCTTATTGTTCTATTCCCTTTTTACTCTATCTCTTTAGACACTATCTATTTCCAGAAAGTGACGACTAATTCTAGTGGTGTTCCTCATCATGAATAGTGCTGTAGAACATCTCCTGTCGGAATTTGCCTTTGCAAAATCGCAGTTCGGCGGGAGACGCGTTCTAATGTAGCATTAAATTTTGCAACATCCTCAGTCCTGCGCTTATTTTAAGAACAATAACACGCGCCATAGTTCAGAAGAAGTGATGTCTAGGCTTCAGAGCATTGCCTTGCACGATTTTCTGTGTGACGCATTTCGCCTTGCAAAAGGCACAACATCCGGTGTCTACATTGATACATTTCCAGGCATCGCCTTTTATGAAGTAAATATTTTCTCACCTTTTTTTATTTACTCCCCTGTTCGCAACTGATTTTATGCGAATGAGAATGCACCGTTTGTAGTGCTCCAAGACATCCTTGAAGGCATGAAAAAGGCATACTACTGATACAAAACGTGCATTTTTTTCAATAAACTGAGCGAATGGGGCCGCTGACACGAGCTTGAGGCCAGTGCACGCAACTAGGGCAATATGGTCACCTACGTGACCGGAGCCGAAACCAGCAGTCATAGAAATAAAGCATTACACCACGATTTTAGCAGAGACTCCTTGTTTCATGTCCTGCGAAAGATGCTGTGAGATTCTAGGACGCCAGAACACGACAAGTATTTTGATTGTAGGAAGCCTTATAATTATGTGAGCAGCATCCTAAGATTTTTCGGTAAATTTGGCGCTATTTGGAGTACTTGCAGATGATGGATCATATTTCTGCCTTTCCGCTTTGGACTTAGATACATGATGATTTGATGAATTCTTTGATAAACCTATTCGCACAGCATTGCACACCCGATAAACTTCATACATTTATATCGCCTACTCGTATAGACAACGATTTTGGTTAGATAAGCAAGCGCATTATTAGGCTTGCAGGCACGTAATGTAGGCGGTGGACACCATGTCCAGACGCCATTGCCGTTAGCAACACTGAGCTACAATATCCGACCACAATCGTGCCTTCTTTTTCTTCTTCTCCTCCTTGCATTCAACTCACATTGCGTCTGCTTTATCCATTTACTTCCCGATCTGTTTAACAAGCGATTGCACAGGCCCGCGCAAATGCAAATGCGAAAGTTGCATTCCACAGAGCATCATAGCAACCACCCTCACCTATCCCCAAACGATATCATCGTTAACACCGCCGGCGCAATAACCGCAACCATCACTGACGCCACCTTCCAATTAAATTGGTGCAAACTATCTCCTACAGACCCTTTCAACACATAATCAGATGTCTATCTTCTAATCACTTCTCCCGAGATAACAAATTTTTCTAAAAGCTTGGCTGCTAGCAGTCAAAGGATGTCGTTCTCGTCAGTACCACTCCCACTCCAAATGATGACTACCGCATGAAGCCTCATCACTGTGTCAGCAAGATTACTCCAAGTCACATGGAGAGCGCAAACTGCACTTCCGCTCACTGGTTTCGAGCAGCAAGTGCAACAAAATATGCAAAGGAGCCACTCAAGTTGCTTTTAGGTGGGAGGTGCAACAAGTGATGGCAATGCTGAATGACTTCAACCTTGTCCAACACTTTCTTAGCATTCATGCAGATTTCATGCCCGGCCAATCGCAGTAGCTAAGCTTTCCATTGACATCATTTCTGTGACCTTATACAAGGACAAAAGCAGTCGAACGTCAAAGCACTTTGAAGGTCAAAGTGGTCAAATAGATTGTTGGACGGTCCCTCTTTACGATACACCAAACAAGTCAAAGTGGAGTCCAGCTCATTGTAGCATTGAAATTTAAGGTAGTCAGCATTGCCAATCTTGATGTGAGGACATCAAGGTTAATCATTTGTGCTTCCAAGCAGGCGACACCACACGCTTCGATGACGGTTCAACGCTAAGAAGTTAAGTGAACTTGAGAGGCGACAACTGTTGTGCATATTGGTAATTCTAATTGACTATACGCACCGCTTAGTGTTCCCTCCTCCTACTTATTTGATTAATCCCGACCACCACCTCCTACAGATGACTATCGCGCACCTCACATCTACTCACCTACTCACTTCCAAAGCACCACTGCTGATTCCGATCCCTTCTACCCGATGCTCCTCAAAATGGGCAATAAAAGTAAGCACTCGATGTGTCTAAAACTTAGTTTGAATCATACAACTATGCCAGGAGGTAATGGACACAAGCAACAAATCAGCAGAAAAGGGAACAAAAAGCAGTATCCAAGTTGTTTTAAATTGACAGTAACACATATTATCACCATGCCACCACATAGACTGCATTGCAGCATTAATTCACCAGTGCAAAGTCCAGGTACGAGCAGAAGAAGGATGCGCAGACTAATTTATCTACCAACGGAGTCATCGTCAAGTCACCAAAGCAATCACTCGAGTGTGTTAGACGCAAAAACATGGAATGTGTGAGACTTTGTGGGCTATCCACTCCCAGTCCGCTCATTCCACGGGTATGGAGGTCAACAAGGAGAGACGAAAGGTACATCCCTACACTTGGAGAATTCTCTTTCTCGTGATGCGGTCGATGTCACTTGGGAAATTGTTAAAATACACACCATTCAAAAAATCTTGCAGACGAAAGCTCTAACTTTCTTTATTGGCGAGCAGTGGGGTGGAAAACCCTTTATTATACTTGCTCTCTTCTGTCTCTTCGGTGGCTGAACACGTCCGATTACACCACTCGTGCAAGAAGTGTACGCATTGTCGTGAAATGGTGGAATTCACTAGATGATTGTAAGGATGAAGTTCATCGAGTCGCAAAATTTCTCAAAGCTGCAATCCGCTATGGAACCAAGGCGACAATAGATGAGTGTCAAATCTCTCTCACAATGCAAAGGAAACCTTAGCGGTAACGGCTAACGGGTGAAATGCGCCTGCCTTTCCAAGTAGGCAGGCTGTGCAGACATCACTCGTTTAATGATGGGACCACCAATGGATGCAGCAAGGAAGGAGACACACCATGACTGCAGACATCACATGTGAACGATCTCGGCCCACATTGACTGAGAGATGGTTCCCACTAAGTGTGAGGCTGTTGCAATGTCAGCAGCTGTGCGTCGCCACATTCGCAAAGGTGTGTAAGGGTACGGAGTTCGTCTTCCCTTCCTTCCCTCCCTTCCCTTCCTCATTTACTAGAAGCGAGTAGATCGGATGCAGGTAGGTATCAGTATCCATCACTGGTGATATGATTAACGAGGTGGGGTGGTGAGGATTAAGCACGTTTGGAGGAGGACCAATGTTGATGCTCCACCTCCGCTCTCTGTGAATAATGCTACTGCAATACCCCTCCGAATTCTACGACCAGAGTGATCACATCAGCATCAGTGGGGACGGACACCTACCTGCTTCCTTAGGTCGACACGTTTGCATTATGGATGCCAGACCACTTCGCATTCAAAGTTAGATGAGAATCGTTCGTCCAAAACGTCTCTGGCTGCCGACCTGCCGTCAAATGAGATTTATAAAAACCGACCACCTAAAGCTGCTACCGAACCAACAAACTCAGGGCGTAATAAAAAGCATCAATCTTGTGAATTCTCACAAGGTATAGACTTATTATCAGGTTGAGGTCTACAGGCAGCACAATGAACTGAAAGGGTGTGCAATATAAGGAAAACGAGTAGATTGAATGCGGGTGAGTATCAGCATCCATCACTGTTCCTATGAGTAACGAGGTGGGGTGGTGAGGATTAAGCACGTTTGGAGGAGGACCGGTGCTGTTGCTCCACCTCCGCTGTCCCCGTGATTAATGCTACTACAACACTCCGTCGAATTCCACTATCAGAGTGACCACAGCATTATTAGTAGGGACGGATATCTAGCCGCCTCGTCAGGTCGACACGTTTGCATTATGAATGCCTGACCAGGTAGTATTCAAAGTTAGACAAGATGCGTTCGACGAACACATCTCTGGCTGCCGAACCGTCGTCAAATAAGGTTTATGAAAATCGGTCACCTAAAGCTGCTACCGACCCAACAAACTCAAGGCGTAATAAAAGCATCAATTTTGTGTTTTGCTAGGCATAGTCTCATCATCACAGGGACACAAGGAACAGAAAGGTCAACCTCAATCCACATTGCGCATGTCCATCCACCCTAGAATTGCGGGCTAGTTGGTTGGCCATACTCACGTTTTGTGGCAGCCGTTTCTCGCTCAGAGCGAATTTGAGCAGGAGGTGCCGAATGCCTGCTTCTCGATTCAAGCAGCGCAGGAGGGAGTACGAGATTATATTTCTTTGGCCACTGATCCGTTCGGTAAACTGACGGTGGCGCATTGCTTTTTTTGCTTGGACATTTTTCTCGATATCCTCTGTGCGCAGATGCTAAAATTCACTCTGGTGGAGAAAGAGCTGCAGCAAAAATTTGAGTGCGTCCATTCAGTTAGACTTACATTCTGTGGTGGATAGGCGTACAGAATGTGGATTTCCGTTAGGCCATTCCACTCTTCCTGCTGTCGGTTAGGTTCAACCTGGCCAGGAGGCTGTGCTTAGTAAGGAAAAACAGAATTAATGCACTGATTACGCCTTGAGTTTGTTTGATTGATAGAAGCTTTTAGTGATCAGTTTTTTGACATGCTGCAACAAATTCGGTTTTCATCATATTCTACTTAGCCGTCGTTTTATTCAGAACCAGCAGCTTGAGCACAGGTAGGCGACATTCCCCATTACTAGTTGAGTGAGTAGCGAGGTAGCTTGATGAGGACGAAGGACATTAGGACAAGGCTCGGAGATGTCACTGCTTCGTTGCTGCCTCTGTGGTAGGTGCTGCTGCGTGGAGGCCGAGATGTATGCAAATGGGCTACTCTGCTGATCAGAAGGGTTGGATTAACCACCTTCACAGCCGCTTTTTCACATTGGCACATTTGCTATACATATATATGCACTAGACGAACACGCATCTTAAAATGGAACTGTCTTCACATGCCTTCAATTAAGAAGCGGACTCTCTCTGCCCACTCTCACTCACTCGTTTTGAGGCGAAGAAAGTTAAGAATGTGACACATTTCAATGCATTTGTTAGAGGACGATAGTAAACAAAGGACAACAATCTAGCTATTTCATTTGCAAGTAGCACAAGCCTTACTGCCCGTGTAAATCAGCATGTCCAAAAGTAATGCGACCAGGGCAGAGAAGGAATGTAAAAGCCAAAGAGCTACGATGAGATGATCCACTCGAATGTACAAGGTGTTGGTCTAGAGACAGAATTATGGGAAAGGGGAGAGAGGTCAGGGTCTACAGTCACATACTCATAGAGTGGAAATTGTAGGCCTGCAATTCGTAGTTTTAATAGAATCTGTAACTCATTGCCCCCTCTTCTCAGCTTTGTAGCCTCATCCCCCTCCTGATAGGAGGAATAAAAGGCCAAATGGATGGATCAAATTTTAGCATTTGGGTTTGTTCTTAGGATGCAATGAGGAGCAGGAGTGGACCCTCGTGCACACTAACACATCTGCCACGTCTCAATAACAGCGATCCTAAACGCTCCACACTTGGTTCATTTCAGTGACAGCTCTCTAGCCACGGATAACACGGACATTGACGATAACGTTTCTCTTCAGGGACATAGTACGGTTTTACTATTCCCTGTTTATTTTCACCTAAATAGCTATTGGTGTAACACGTATAACAAAAATTAATTTAAAAATGGAAAGATATGCTTACATCGCTTAGTTTTATTCAAAGTAGGACATGAGTTGCATGGCTAGCCTGCTAAAGTGTCCATGTGTAGTGTAACAGAATGACTTTTAGGCTTAGAACAATTGAAATTTCTGATTGTGCTACTAAAGTCATCGGTCATTCGGTGTCTGTATGACCGAAACTGACGCTCCTTTCTAAGGCGGCCGCTTGTTTGTCTGACTGACATTTCTGCTGCCTCAGCACTGTTTCGTGCGGTGGTGGACTTTGGTAAAGCGGGCAACCAAGTGTTCAAAGACGAGTGTGTGCATGCATGTGTTTTCTTTTGCTCATAACGAAACTGCACCTGTACCGAGTGCCTTGCAACTTGTCCAAAACGAACACACTTACTTCCCTCTCTAGCTACCATATCAGCATCAAGCAGTTTGAGTGGTGTGTCATCTTTTGCTTGACACTCATTTGCCCACATTAATCGTTAGGCGCCTGTGTTACTATGCCACTGAAATCCTTAAACTTAGGTAAATTCCACCAATTTAGGCAGAACTGTCATTTTTGCTGCAGTAGCTATGACATGTCAAATGGGTCACAATAGTTAGGTGAGCCTAAGAGTGGCTATGTCTCAAGTTAGCCATCAATCCACCAAGTAGAGGAAGTAATAACAAGTGGAGCATGCAGTTGTCTCCAGCATTCAAAGCATTCATGGAATCGGCTTGAAGCCGAAAGAGAGGCTGTGCTTTACGGGAATCCCAACAGTGCTATCCTCTACATAGCGGATTGCTCCGGTCCACAACCTACTTAATGGCCAGATCTCTGGCTATCAAGCAACCCGAACCATTTAGTGAGTGCAGACAGCGAGCGCTCTTCATTGGAGTTGCAATGAATGGAGCAGAGTGATGAGGGTTATGCTGGATTAGTGAGCAGCCTTCTCCCTCGAGGGCAGATGACAACGATTCCGTAGCGAGGTGCATCTTCGCCGAAAGCCTCTCACCTAGTCTTGGTGTATCGTAAGTGTACCGATATGACGAAGTTGTTGGAGAACCGTCTCAATTGATGAATGATGCAGTGGTTAATCCTCATCATCCTTCTCCACTCATGATGTTACCAATGAAAGTGGATGACACCTACCTGCATTAATCGCCTTCTTTTAAGGAAATGACGTCAAAGTGGGTGGATAAAATGTAATATCGTGGTGAGGATGACGAAGATCCTAATAATGAGACAAATCCTTGGAGCGAGTTTGTTCAGATTTGGTGAATGTGTATGCCTAGGGGACCAAAAAGCAGTATGTTTGCAATTTGGATTTGTGAAGACAATCGAGCGTGGGTTAGAAATTAACCGGAGATTTCGGAACGTTTTCTGTGTGCATAGGCACTTTGTAACGAAAACCTATGTTTTCGACCAAATTCAGTGGTAGTGAATGACTTGCCACCTGACTCATTCACCTGACCAAGCAGCTATCCGACCATCCGAAATCCCCAATGGGGCGAATCTCTTGACATGGTAAGGTAATGGTAATGGTAATGGTAAGGTGTCAGCAACTATGCTACCGTGCCTTTGATTTCTGGGATGAGTGGAAAGACCAGCAGTCTAAATGGTTGGTCATGTTTAAGATGATACGACGATTTGATGCGACTGCGGCTCCCAGTTAATCGACTACTTAGCGGTCTGGTTAATGAAAAGCCCATCACCTACCTCAATTGGCTGCTTAACAGGTACCTCTGGCCCTCCACAATCTACTACCCAATGAGTCAGCTAGACTTGAACGTTAATAGCTATTGTCCAAACTGTAGAACGACCGAATGGCCCATCAATTAACCAACAGCTTTGGTCGGCTATTATCTTTTGCCTAAGTGAAGTGCTAAAATGAAGCCAAGAGGCTATAGAAGCGAATCGACAACTGCTAAAGTAAAGAGCAGTGAAATTTGATACCAACTGACCCAAAATAAATTTTGGCAACTCTGCGGGTGGGATGGAAGTGCATCCAATTATCTTTCACACGACAAGGGAACAATCAAAGTGAATCCCAGCGTGAAGCCAAATTCTTGCCCTCAGTTACTGCATTTGGTGACTTGATCTTGCTGTCAGTCAAACCTGCAACAAGCTCAACGTGTGTCTCTTGTCAGCTCGTCCTGGAGGGTTCAGACGAATCACGAGAAGCCTTAAACAAGTCAGCTGACCTCTTACAGTAGTCCAAAAGCTAGCAATTTGGGTGAGTAATACGCTGTTTCATAGGTTTTGTGGCAAAGCAGCCATGCAGTACGACAGAAGAGAAGCATCGTGATAGCTAGCTGGGACCACATTTTAATTAAATAGATCTTATTTGGGAGAGAAAGTTTAAGGCAAAGATAAAGCTACCTTGTTTTCTTTGCATCGAGTAGAATGCGAACAAGCATTGAGCAATCTACTGGTGGTGCAATGAACTAGTCAGAGTGATGAGGGTTGTGCTGGCTCGGAGAATACCCAAAGGTAAGCCACTGCACTGGTTTGCTGGCTGGTTATTACTAATTATTCCATGAGGCTGTAAGTGATACAGCCTTATAAAGGCCTTAAATCTAGAAGTTAAAGTCTCCTTTCTTCTGATACTTCTCTCCTATTGGCGCCATTTGGCCAAATTTACCTCCAGGCGTCTTGGTAGGGGCGTCAATGAGACCTGTGAAGCGTGGCAAGCTCCATACCAACTTAAAATTAAACCTGCTTGACCACTAGAGACTCAGTTGTTAGTTCTGCTGCCTTGTCTCTGTTCTGATTAATCGTTGTGCTGCTAGGAGACCAAAATGCATGCACACGCGCAGCTCTGCTGATCAGAACGGACCAGATCAGCCACCATCACAACCACTTCGACGAACACGCTTCTCCATATGGGACTGTTGTCATTTCCTTTTGAGACAGAAAGGTAATCGCTTCGCCTGCTCTCACTCTACCGTTTTGGGAAAGAAAGTTGCGTCTGTCACACATTTCAATGTACCTGTTAGAGGAGAGTCAACAAAAATAGCAATCTAGCTACTCCGTTTACGAGGAGCGTAAGCCTTGCTGCCCATGTAAGCCAGCATGGCCAAGAATAATGTGATTAGGTCAGAGAAGGACCAAAAAGTCAAATGGCTATGGAGAGATGATGCAAGACCTGTTAAGTTAGCCTAGCAGGGCAATGCCCACAGCATTACAAAAATCGGGTTACTTTGTTCTTTAGAATAAAATGATAAGTACGGTAGACCTCGTGCTCTGTAACACATCTGCTATGTCTAAATGACAGTGATATATTATGATCGGCCTTATTCCCAAATGATACACACTTAATGCATTTCAGTGACAACTCTCTAGCCACAGGCACCATGGGAATGAGGATGAGGTTTCTCTTTAAGGACCTAATACAGTCTTAGTAGTCCTTGCTTAGTTTCGCCGATTATCTGATAGTGACGTGACGTTAGAAAATGATGCACCCGTGAATCTGGCCCGTGAGGCCAACTGAGTGACGTGTATGCCTCCCTCTGCCTCGCAGCAGCAACAACGTGCCTAGTCCCCTTCACGCTCCCTCGTTCATCACGCCACCAAAGACGGAGAATGTCATTTAAATGCACGCACTATACGCGCTTTGAGGAAATGGTAGTCAAGTGAGGGGAGATGAAAGCCAAAGTTGATCTCATGCTCCTTGTCCTTCACTCGCTCGGAGCGAGGACAGCCAAAGCAGATCGCTTAAACAGCAAACATCTTTAAATTTTGTACGATTTATCTTTGTTGTCAAGAGGTTGCTTGTGCCCAAAGACCCTTTATCCAGCACCATTTGCATCATTGTCCCCTCCGCCATCAATAATCTCATGTCAACACACTCAATCCTCAGTTTATAGATTCAGACTTAAGTTTCTGTGCGACGCCGCATTTGAGTCCTGGTAGTCGGTGCCACAAAGAGAACAGCTTCTCTTCATGCGGTTGAGTAAATAGTCCTCCCAGTTGGACAAAATGCGGTCAGGGGTTAGCAGTGCTGAAATTTTTGTCGCTATCTGATTTCATGAATGCCTTGAATGCTGGAGGCGATCACACACTCCACTAGCCATTACCTCCCCCACTTGACGCATTAGTGGTCAACCCGTGGCCTAACCTATGTCTTACCTCTAAAGCGAGGGTGACCCATTTGGCGTACTGGGCCGCATTTTGTGTTATCATTGTCAACCTCGGCATGAGGACATCACTACAGACATTTGTACTTGCAATCAGTTAATACCACATCGCCCTCGTTGACTAGTGCACCAGTAGGTCGTGATTGTGGCCACAGATACTGTCACCATGCATCACTTCTTACTCACTAATGATTCTGCATACCACCAATGCTTGTGTCATTACCTTTTACCCGATTCTGCTCGAGTGGGTGGCAAAAGTTAGGACTTGATGTGGCGAAAAGCTATATTTAAATCAAACTATCGTGCCAAAATGCAAGGGAATGGAGTGAAGGAAAGGTGGATTCATCAAAGCTTTCCATCACTCCTTTTGACTCTGAGTTGGCACTTTGCCACCGAATCATTCACTAACGTTGACCAATCGGAAGCCATTTCGGCATATCGGCACATTTGCACTATATGTGCTTAATGAAGTAGTCCTCGATGTTGGACGAGAAGCTGTCTGCCCTAAATCCACTCATTTTAGGTAAACAAAAGCTGCAAATTAAAATGATGGGGAATGGTCCTTTGTGGTCAGAGATCTTCGGGTACGGGCATGAAGGCGTAAACAAACCAGCAAATCGATCGAAATGTATGACAGTCTCGGTCTTCACTCCCTTAGAAAGGGTAGAGTGAAAGTGGGCAATGAGTAGGCTTTATCTGTACTGACGCAGCTTGATAGACCGATTATCGTCGCACAAAAGAATCCGGACAGTCTCATTTGCCTTTCAATGCCATTTTCACAGACATGCGGCACATAGGACAGGAGGTTAACTTTAAGCAACCACTCAAAAGGAAAAGTTGGTCACGCACTAGATCCGACTCGAACTACTGCTGTCACCACGTGAAAGCAATGCAGGTATGCAAGCGCCTTGTGTTTCGTGACTAGGCGGTCAATGATTGTGACAGAGGTGGCAATCAGTGGAACCGCATCCAAATAAAGCCACCTCTGAACGAACTAGGTAAATGATTGTAGGAGGAGTAGGACCGCCTTGCTTCCCTTGTTACGAGTGGACTGAGAGCAAGGAGCAGGCACTCTTCATTGGTGGCACAATAAACAGGGCAGAGCGACGAGAGTTGAGCTGATTCAAAAGTACTCTTCTCCATCGAAGGCAGATGACGACGGTTCCGTAGCATGAAGCGTATTCGTCGACGAAATTCTCGTCTAACATTGAGGACTGCTTACTCAAGTTTATATATTACAGATACGCCGATGTAATGAAGCGCCTGACGAACTTTCTTTTGCCAAGTGACGCAGCAGTCAATCTGGTCATTAAAATCGGCGGAGAAGCGTGCGTGTCGGCGAATCTTTTATCCCGTAATAGCATTCGTCCTTCTGTGAACGTGCATTATTCTCACCACTCAACCTCGTTTATGTCATCAGTGATGTAGAATGTTCTCTGTCTGCGCTCAATCTACTGGTCTGGGAGGAGTAAAGTGAAACCAGAAACCAATCATGAATGATGGTTGGTCAGCTATTTATTGAGCTCGCTTCCTAGTCAACCCTCTCGCTGGCTGCAATACCAGCATGAAGCAGTTTGTGAGGCGTGTCAATTGTTGTTCATGACAACATGCTGTGGGAGGCTGGATATCGCTTAAAGGATCTCACAGACAAAATACAGGATTTATCGACAAATAAGAGCTGAGAATCGAGACAGAGTCCCTACACATCAGTGATACCATCGTGGGCATTAAGTTACAGTAGCCTCCACGTGCTCTTCACTGACATGCGAAATGTCCACCGGAAATGCTCTCAGATGATTCTCGGTTACTTTTGCTCTTGCTGACTCATTGGCGTCCAAATTTTAAAAATATACCGACCAGAAGAAGGAAACGACGGCATTGATTGGAATCAGGAAGGCTAGATATTATGGGTTCTCGCAATCCCAGGGAACCTAAAGTCTTTCGACAATTGCTCACAGGTCAAGAGCAATCAGTAACCATCAATATGCTCACTGGGAACCACCCAAAACATGGACTCATGTGTAGGCGCCTTTGCCGCTGTCCGGTTTCCTTGCCAGCTCCCACTCGCCTAGGCCCACCTTGATTCATTCGTTGAATTGGCAACAATGGCTCTGGCTTCAGGCCTCTATCCAATGAGTTCCTCCATTCTAGTTTGACCAAACCACCTATTTGGCCTACCAACTGCTCAACTGACTAGTTTCCAGCACGGCTTACCCCATTACAGTGTCTACGTCCTCTGGAGGCGCTGGTGTCACCCCTTTAGACCTTGATGTCTTCATGGCGAAGATGTCAGCAATGATGTGGCTCATTGCAGATGGGTGGATTAGAATTAAAGGATGAGTATACTCGAAAAACTGGAAGCTCTTGTAGCTAAACATCAACACAAACGCAGACGATAGTCTCAAGATCTGAGGTAAAATTCTTGTCATCCTTCTACTTTGATTATCTTCACAGTAAAAGTTGTGAAGGTAATCAAAGTAGAAGGTAGGTAAGAATTTTACATCAGATTTTTGAAACTTTCACTTGCGTTTACGTTGCTGTTTTACGACAAAAAACCCACGTTTTGGCAAAATTGATGGTGTTCGACAACGAACTTAGATTGCGAAGAAGAGGTTGGATCCGAAAAACACAAGCTGATTGCATTGCATCATATAAGCTATGCAACGCCCACTTAGGGAGAACTAAACGCAAAGCAACTTCCTTTCGACAATGTCCTCACTTTACCGAAACGTGAGAGTAGCGATGCGTGGCAGCAAGTGGTCAGGGAGGCGATGTGAGTCGCTGTTGCGAGCATTAATCGAATGCAACGAATCCAGCGAATGATGCTGTGCTTAATAAAAGCCTCCTTCCAACTCTTTGTTAAATTTAAGATGTATTTGGTGGTCATGTTGTGAGAGTGAGCGATAGGCTGAGGTGAGGAGAGCAAATGGTCAAAGAAGAGACATGGGAGAAAATGGGATGACGCATGCATTTAAATGCATGGATTCGCAAGTTGTGGGATCATTACATTCACTAAATTGATGGCCACAAGATTTAGTGTTACTCTATGAATCGTCATCTTGCTGGCGACTTGTCATGTTTGTATAAGTCGGTGCTAAAATTTAATTGAACCAAATTTCTGCCATCTAACAACACTTCTTTTGCTAAATCTAAGCTTTGGACTGAATAAGTGGGTGATGTCATGCTTTCGATTTACCCTACACTCGTAAAATTAGCACTGAACAGCCTCTGGTGTCAAATGTTTAAAATTACATCTCGGAAACTTGGCGAGGTTGACTGGTCAGTGTTTGCACAACTCGCGCTGGAACACTTCAAATTCTGACCAAACTGTCTTGCGATGGTGGCCGCTACCACGACGATGGCCGCCGTGGGGGTAATTGAGGCTTGTTGTTGTTGTTGTTGTGTTCATCGTCACCGCCGCTGAGATTGCTGCAGCTGCTGGAGAGTTGATGAGCAAAGACACACTTCCAACTGTCAAATAGATCTACCAGTTTTGGCACGCTTGCCTTGCTAAACCATCCTCTTAGTCATGTGATGGGCGTTCTGAAGACATGCTTCTTGTTCGGGAAGGGAACTAAATCCATAATGGCAACGATGACTTCCAGGCAGCGTAAAGCTACTTTTGTTCCATTGCGACAAGTAGAGTAAGAAATAGAGGGCCAAGGAGGAGAAGATAAACGCAAAATTCATTGTGCACACTTCTACGAATAAGTTGTTAAACTTCTGACCTTGAAGATGGAAATAGGGTGCAATGAGCAGCCCCACATGCCCTCAATTCGGGTAAAGACCGCTCAAAAAAGGCTTCAGCGAGGTGCTTTATCAGCATATTGCAACTTATTTTTACTGGGTGATTACTCAGTCACATGCCGCCAAACCCATCGTTATGTATTCACACATTGTGACTGCAACGTATTAGGTCTGGTCTAACATGTGGCCCACACACACTTTCAGGCATCGACCACGCGGTAACCGGTTGAGTAACTTGTCATTGGCTCCTGATACTGCTAAACCAAAGGATTTTAATCCTTTAGTTAGATGGGAATGGGTGCATTAGGCTATGGCTAGTGTGCACGGTGGTAGCTGTCAGTTGACGGCTCTAAGCAATGATTAAACAAAGTAACCGATACAACACATCACGTTCTCCCCTACTTGACAGCTATGAGCAACTGCAAGACGTCAACAGGATTGCAGGGAGCTTCTCATGATGCGCTCAAACCCTGCGAGGCGACCTCGTAGGAACGCATGCCTTAAGGGTGTGCGGCGTCTTACTGACCACAAGCCTAGTAATGGCATCAACTGACTGAGGCACAAGGTTCCAGCATTGCGTTTGGCAGTACGATGAGCAAATCATGGTCATGTATCAGTCGACTTGACTTTTCAAAGGCACATCTACTAGCCTCGATAAATTTTAGGCCTCGCCCAACTTCGTCCTTACAACAGTCCAGTCGGCTTTACTATCGCATTCGTTACGCTTACTTCTTGCAAGTTTGATGTCTGCAGAGGTGTCCTTCTGACTAAGCGAGTCCTCGTAATTTCCGTTGTGTTAGGACTCATTAGGGACACAAGAGGCTGAAAAGAACAAATAAGAGATAATTCTTCCCACTTCTTTGCTCGTCGGATTCCACTGTTGTGAGTTGCTGCCAGTTCTACTAAAGACTAAAATGCGGAGTGGATTTAAAAGAAGCCGCAGTATTTGAAGCAACTTCTAGGCATCTGCCTATCTTTCCTCCTTTGCTAAAGACGGAAAACTACGTGTGCCACATAAGCGCACCGCACTCAGCATGGGACATTCCGGCCTTGTTGCGGTCTCCTTTCCACAGTCTAGTTACTTCAGTCGCGAGCCGCACTCACACCTGTCCTTTCGTGCAAGTAAACAAGCGAGCTGACTGATGGGCAGACACTGAAGCACGCTCCGCAGACGAATCCCTTGTCCCACATATATATATGTGGCTACATGGTTGGAACATCGATCGTCGAGGTGAAGATGACATGACTCTGTCGCAGAGTAGTTGTCGATTTCCGACATCTCCAACTAACCATTAGGAAGGTGGTACACATCTACGCAAACTTCACATGTTACACCATGTGCTGATGCGTCTGATTCTGCCCCAAAGTGAACTACAAGCCTAAATATTCGCCCTCCATCCTAGCCTCACTTGAGAGGCGTACTTGGCTCTCTATAGAGGAGTGGGATTGCAGTCAACCTGCACAGGAGGTTAAAGAGCACTCGTTAGTCACACCTCGCCACGATGAAAAGAGCACTCAGCTTCCATCCTCTGAGACTCTGGCATATGCTTCGGACTAAAGGAGGAGGTGTGTCTCCTTCAATTTACCCAGCACCCCTAAGTTTACCATTGAACTGTCGAGTCCCTGTAAATTTTAGCCACTTCTACTGAAGTCTGTAGTGGGTAGTAGAATCTGATGTCAAATATTTAGAAAATCCATCTTGAAATCTCGGCAAGTGAGAGGGGAGTGAATGTTACTAGCACATCCGAACAATGGCATGGAGCAGAATCTTTCTCCTTTATTAACCAATATCATAATGTAGCGATGTGGATCAGTGAGACGTCAGAGACTCCCACGATAGGCCCTTCTGTCAGCTCATTTTACTCAGTCACGTATTCATTCTACGTCCACCCTTAAAGAGTTCAGTTACAGTCTTGAAGAAGTCACTGCTGACAACTTTCGTGTGTGCATCACTAATATCAATTAAACATTTCCCATTTTGCTTGTAATCACTTATTACTGCACCATTCGGCATGCCCCGTTGACTTGCGGATCTGTGGTTCAATTAGCTGGTCGAGTCGATAACAAACCGACTGTAGGGCGTGACTGTGGCTCCGGGTTAGCCAGCAGCTACTCACCACCTGCTTCTTTTGCCTATTCAGTAAACTTGCCATGCTCTCAACAAACTTCCAGCCAACCAGCTAGCGACGCTGGCAACCAAGTGAGAAAGGAAGCAAAAATCCAAATTAGCTACTGCATGAATTGTTGACTGACCGACTGCTCTATCAAATAATCAAATTATCACCTAACTGACAAATAATCCTAAAGAGACTTATTATGATTATTAAATAGCAATTGCCACCTTAGATGGACAATGCTCTCTGCCAGAATTCGAAGGGTTTCATACAGCCTGCCATTCTGTCGCGCAAGTCGCTGAGTGCTTGATCGGCCAGAGCAGCAAACCAACTGAAAATCCGCCTGACCAACAGTTAGCAATTGTGTTGCTTTGTCAGTGTTCTCCGGAGTGCGTCGATGCCATCAATGAACTTTGAGAACTGGAGATTTGTTTACCTTGCCACCCAACGGTGACGAAATTGCATACTATGAATTTCCTCAATTCGACTTATACGTCCAACACAAATGTGGCCTATTGTAGCCCATGGAATAACTTGGCATAGAGGCGAACTCAATGTAAGCCATTGTCTCCTCTTCTTGTCTCAAGGCGTCCGTCTCAATTACTTGATACCCTCTGTTAGGCAAGTCTTTTCCAGGGAAGGCCAAATGCTTATGGGATAGAGTTATCTAAGCTGCATTTTCTGATTAGCTTCCAATGCTATGAAAGTGTCATTCGCCTTGTCGACATCCGAGAGTTTAGCGCTGAATTGACTGTGGGTAGCCAGATTGCTGAGAGGTCGACTGCTCTAAATAATACGACAAGGCACTACCTCAACAACTATTCATATGTAGAGACGGATTCCTTCAGAGGTTGTTGGTGGATTGAGAAACGGCTGGAGAATTCATTCAACCTGAGGTAATCATCCATCTGTGTCTATGTCTATGCTTATGCTGGCCGGGGCATCCACCTTTGTCTGGTTTATCACAGATGTCATCCCGACGATTCCATGCGAGGTCTGAAGTCACCGAATGCAAGGACATTTAACTAGTAGGAGACAGAAGTGAAGTGAACTTGTTGCGCATTTTAATGATTCTAGTAGATTATCCGCATTAATTACTATTTCCTTTTTCTACTTATTTGATTAATTTCGACCACCTCTTAGAGGTGACTATCGCGTCCCTCACACCTATTCACCTATCCAAGTAATGCACTGTTGGTTATCTCATTCCCTTTACCCGATACTTCCCAAGATGGGTAGCGAAAATTAGCACTTTAAGTGGGCAAAACTTTATGTAAATCATACTGCTATGCCAGAGTGAAAGAGGACAATAGGTAGGGAGCACGAGTAATCAAACATCAAAATAAGGGAAGAAAACCAGTATCGAAGTTAATTTAAATTGACAGCAACACCTCGGTATGACATAAACGAGAAGACGAGGATTTGAAACTGAACTGCGTGCGCATCAGCTCCCAATCATCCGAGCGTGCCGGACGCGAGCAATTGACTTCTAAGAGACCTTGTGTCCTAACTGCTCACCCTCTGCTTGTTCCAAGGGTGAGAATGTCAAAGAGAGGAGACGAATCTCACAACCTTTGGACGCTTCGCAATGCGCTCTTTAAATTAATGCATTCACTTTATTACTTGGAGAATCGGCTATCAAGTAATGCGGTCGATGTCGGGTTTCAATCAGCGATCGTTCAAGTTGCCGTTCGTTAGTCATGTCCGTAACAAACCAATTGTTGGGTGTGGCTGTAGCTGTGGGTGATCCAGTTCACCATTTCTCTCATTCGGCAATCGAGTGCGTAGATTATAATGGGAGAAGGTCAAATGTCAGTTAGTCATAGCTCTGGTTGTCAACTAATCAATAGATCAGTAACCATGCTACCAACATAGACAATGACACCAAAATTAAGAACCTCAGAAGCAATTGCAAACATTTACCCCATTTAAGGTAGGTTTACACTCCACTGATTAACCAGCCATCTAAGAAGAACATGGGCAAAATGATCGTCACATACTCAAGGTGAGGTGGAGGAAGATGCCGCACACATTACATTCCTAATATTTACATTTTTTCTAAGCCTTTTCTCTTTCCACGCCGATGCTATCAAGCCTTGCACAAATGACATCCTTTTTAAACAAGTGCGCATTCTTGCACACCTACAACAGTTGACTTGCTGAAGGAGTAGGGAAAAAGAAGGAGGATTGAGCGTCATTTGAGCTGACTAGGATGCCACCCTGAGTTCAGTGGGAAGATTGTGTGCTTCGGGCTACAGCAGCCTCTCAACGTCCTTCGATTGCGGCCTACCAACTACAAGAATCCTAAGCGCCACATGCAAAGAATTCGCATTACTCTTTGTGGATTGTGCAAGATTTCACTTGGGTTTGAAAGACAATGACATTCAAGCGAAGATCGAACGCATCGGTGTGGGAAGAACAAAGGCTGGGCCGGGGGGCTTAGAGCAGCTGTGGGACACAATACGCTTGAAGTCTCACTACCCCACATTGGTGGTTAAAAGCCTGACGTCTCCTCAGCACTGATAAGTGGCCTCAGTGTATGCGTAAAGTAGAGGGAGAAGAGTAAGGAGTCGATGCTGAGACTTTTTCGAGAAATAGCTCCACCGCATCACCTCAGCCATATACCTCAAACAGATGGTGATGCCGCATTCGCATCCTGGTTAAGGCTGCTATAACACAACCTCTTTACGTAGTCGTGGAGTTCCCTTAGGTCAAGGCAGCACTAACCACTGAGATGTGAAGAGAAGCACAGTTATGCACACCAGCTCGGTCGTCATTGGCATCTCTAGCTGCTGCGATGATAGTCGTAAGCACTCGCGTCCATCTGCTAGATTGAACGGCTCAATTAACTACTGCATCATTCACTGATGGGGACGGATATCCAGTCGCTTCGTCAAATCGGCTTATGCACTTTACATAGGCTTGACTTAGTAGTCCTCAATGGTGAACGAGAAGTGTTTGGCGAACACTATTCTTACTGCGGAGCCGTCATCATCTGCCTTCGAGAGAGAAAAGTGCTCTCATAACACTCATTACTCTGCCTCGTTCATCAATCATCAAAGATGTGTTAAAGTTGAGTCTGCAATACATTTCGATGGGTTTGTTGGTTTCTGCAATTGGATCTGTGCATCCTCCTTCCCTCATTTATTTGCATAGATTTTATTCCCTTAGAAAGAGTAGAGTGCAATCCGCCAGGAGGTACTTTTAATTGATGTGATGCTGGTTTAGTAGGGACTTTAATTCTTTAAAGGCTGATGACGACAGTTCCGAAGCCAGAGACGTGTTCTTTGAACGCTTCTTTCTTATCATCGGGGACCACTTAGTCAAGCATGAATAATACAGGTATGGCAACGTAATGAAGCCTCTTCAGAAATGTCAACATTATTGAATGATGTGGTGGCTAATCTGTATGTTGAAATCGCATGTGCCTGCGTCTCTTCCTCCTTGCAGCAGCACTAATCACAGAGACAGTGGTGGTTCAGCAACAGTACCTGTCCCTTCCCGAACGTGCTTAATCCTCCTCATCCCAACTCGTCATCAATGTCTCCAATGATGGAGATTGATACCCACCCTGTTACACACCTTTGCAATTATGGCGGTGCGTCGCTGCTAACATTGCAGCAGCATCAAACTTCGTGGGAGTCACGTCTCAGCCAATGCGGGTTGAGACCGTTTGCAAGTAGCATCAGCAATCGTGGTGGACCTCTTGCCATTTTAGCACCAAATGGTGGTCCAATCACTAAACAAGTGACGTTTGCACAACTCGCCTGCTTTGACAGACAGGTGTGTGTTGCTCGCTAACAAAGCCGTTTGACTTGGACTCTTCAATTTGTCTGGACTGCTAACGTTTTTCTGCAATGTGGGAGCGATTCGTCTTTCATCCACTTTGTTCTCCTTGGTTCAAAAGTAGCTTGCAGCCTCGGGAACTTTCAGGCCTGGTTCAAATTCGCCCTTGCAACCATCTAGTGAAATTTAACGTCTCATGTTGATGCGTTCACTTCTCGTATGAGTGATATCTACAGAGATGTTTCTTCGACCCAAACGAGTCCTTGCAACCGTCATGGTCTTAGGGGTCAATCAGGGGCGGGATAGAGGGAAAAGAACAAGTAAGCCGGAATCTTTCGGTCTCTTGTCTGTTGAGAGTCCTGTGTGGCGCCCGTTTCAACAAATGGCACCAATCGCAGCACTTGAAAGAGAACACTCCAAATAATGCACCGAAGACTCTCTGGTTGGTGTCTGCTCAGGTCGTGGTAAGAAGGGATCCCAAAGCGCGTGGTCAGTTTGGCGTTCATCTCTCCTCCTTGACCTTCACACCCTTAAAACGAGTAGAGTGGGATCAAATAGACCACAAAATCTCTTATTATTCATTCATTCGCTTCCAGAACGCTCGTGATTCAATCTCAAATCCTCGTCTTCTCGTCGAAGATAGATGAGGCAGCCAAATCGCCGCAAGGTTCATGCTTTGATGACGTGGTGATGACGCTGTTGGAAAGCGATTTAGTCTGCGCAGCCTTCTTTTGCACGTACTGAGTCTTTGCATTTTTTAACTGCTGTCTCATTGGAGTGAAACTGGATCCATTTTGACAGCATAGGTATTACTGACAATTCAAATTAACTTCGATACTGTTTTCCTTTCCATTTTCTGATTCTTGATTGCTCATGCTCCTTACCCAATAGCTCCTTTCACTCTGGCATGGTGGTGTGTTCAAATAAAGTTTTGGCTACATAAAGTGCTAATTTTATTACCCTTTTTGGGAAGTAGCGGATAAAGGCGAATGGGATTAGTGATGGTGCTTTGGATGCGTAGGTGAGTAGGTGTAAAGAAAGCGACAGTCGCCTGTTGGAGGTGGTCGGGATCGATGGAACGAGAAGGGGAATGAGTGGTGAGTGGGCCCGAACATAGCCTCTCGAGTACACTTTAGCATCAACTACATTAGCATCTCTGGATCTGTTGGCTGTGATTAGCGTGTAGCCGCGGAGGGAATCAGCACGACACGAGCAATTCACAATCCCCCTTCATTGCAGACTTAGGTAGTTTCGGTTTACGCTTGCGATTTCTTTAGTGCGATGCACCCGACTCAGTTAAACGCCGAACACTGCAGCGTGGATGGAAGCTGTACACTGATACCTCCCATGTCAACACCACACCCTCGATTGATGCACTGTCACAATGGTGACAGTGACACGTAAAATCGACTAGAATTAAAACTATGCCCAACAGTTGTCTCCTCTTAAATTCACTTCACATCTTAGCATCAAACCATCGTCTACCTCATTCACTAGCCAAATGCTCTCGCATTCGATGACTGTTGACCTTGCATAGAGTCGTCGAAATGGCGTCTGTGGCAAGCCAAACAAAGGTGGCTGCACAGCTAACATGCCAACATAAAGAGGGAGAGTAATTAAGCCAGTAACTCAACTCTTCACAAATTCAACCTTTCCATCTGGCTGCCTATGCAACTACGACCGATCTGTGAGTCGTATCGTCGCGATTTTTACATTTCGTTGACGTGATTGCCATGCTATCGGACAGAGAATTAGTCTACACAACATTTTTGCTTGCGTACTCGACCTTCGTATTGCTAGATTAAAGCAGCGCAATATGCTCAGTTAAGATAGAGACAAGACCGTGCAGACGCCATCAGCAGAAGCTGCCGTCGGCTCTAGTGGACCGGGATGCAACTAGCTTTGCAACGTCATCTCAGCCTCATCAACTCATATCGTTGGTACTGTTTGTATGACAACTGCATCCAGTCAATCTCTACTTGATTAGGTTGACCCATCTTCAGCAACTATCCACAATAAAAAGCATAATTGAATAGCGGGAAAACATTTATCAAACCAAATGCTTCAAATCGCACCACTATAACAATTAGTACGCATTCAACATTAGTAGCTCGTTTGCTTGTCCATAACAATGAAACAATGCAAGAACAAATTCCAGAATAAGCGGTTTTGCCGACCGTCTTTATGTCCGTAGGGGGGATGTTAGCACGCCGATATCCCTAAGCAAGTATATTAGGGGTAATCTTTGGAACGAAACTTTCCACGTGGTCCATGGTTAGTGTCGCTTCAGTTGTTGATAGCTTTCTTATAAAACAGGAAGAAGGGGCAGATGCCGGAGGTTGACGTCGTTCGTAACCCATCCGTAGCACATGCACTTCTTTCGCACCGCTACAACATGCCACAAGCGGTAGAGATCGGGATAGAAAACCTATAGAGTCAGGTTCGCTTTCCGCTGCCACCAATGTGGCGTCCTGAGGCTCCCTCGAAGGCAAAAGAAGGCAGAACGCTGGAGTAGAATATATATATTTAACGAACAGAGGGAAATGAGCTACTGGCATGGCCTGGGGGCCAGCCTATGTGGCTAGGGCAATACGGCCACCTCTGTCACCTTGACCGAAACCGGTAGTTCCAATAAACAAAGTACTACACTGCTAGTAGTGGGTTACTTCATTTCAAACTTGTATCTGACATCTTGCATTGGCCCACTGAAGCGAACTCATATCCTGACTACTCACGGCAAGGTGGAAAGCATTGCGTGGAAACGACCTTGTAAAAATAAGTCCACTCACACATCACCAGACCGTTTACACTCGTTATTAGGTCGTAGCAGGTGTGTTGCGGTGTGGGAAGGACCACTCTCGCGAATCGTTGCGTGCGAGTAATAGTGCGTCCTGGTCATTGCTGCGTCATAGTACGCTATGGTTTAGCCACTCCCTTGTGTGTATGCTCATTTAATATCATTCATCGATTCAAACATCGCCTTGGTTACTCAATTAAGGGTCCGCTGCTGAGTTTTTCAACTATTCTTCTACTCATTGCTTCTGCGTTTGCTGGTGGTGATGCTGGCGCCATCGCCGGTGCTCTCGAAGAGTTAAGAGAAGGAGTTTACAAGCATTCAGTGGATTGACCTGCGGTCTCGATGACAAACGCTCCAAATTCAGCTCCAGTCTAACGGAGGACAGGTGAGAGGGAGGAGGAGGCAGTAGTGGGCGAGAGAAAGAAAACAGTTGAATGAGAAATCATTTTCATAAAAGCCATTGATTACGCAGAATGCTCTGCAGTTCCTCAAACGCAGCATCACCCTCCCCTTAAAAGTCACAGTGAAGGAACCAACTTCAACAGTTCCGACATCTCCGTTTAACCCACATTGTTCACTCTACAGCCGCCTTGGCTCTAAATCAACTTTCCTACCCTCACTAACAACATCACCCTCCACCACAGTAGAAGCTCTCGTATTCCAACTCCTCCTATCAACCCATTTCAGCGTCATGCGTGCGCATGCACAATTCATTAGAGGAGTGAACTGCTGAGTGCGAACCATTCCAAGAAAAGAGATTCCTACCAATTAGTCAATGGACTGCACCGCTGTGCCTTCGGAAAGCAAGCACCTATTAATGCTTGCCAACATCGCCATCATGAGGGGAAAGGTCACACTGTTACCAGTTTTCGCCCCCATCAAACCATCCATCCACCATCAGTTGACTCATTCAGCAAATCCCCTCCAACCTCGTATTTGACACGCCTGACTCATTGCCGAAGAAGTCCGTCCCACAACCTCCTTACTACTCCGAGTAGCATTCCGAGCGCACCCATTTCTGCTCCATTTGTCAATTAATCGACCATGCATTCCGGATCCATCTACCCAACCCAATCACAACTCACAACCCCTCCGCGTCGGAGGATTCGTGGTCAAGACTCTAATATCGCCCACCAGAATACAACTTCCTAGAAGCGACTGTAGATTAAATTAACTTATGGGTTGTCACCTGCATGACAAGCCGACGCAACGGACCCCTCCTACACTAATGCGATTGATGACACCGCAGAAAAAGTCCCACTTCTGGTCTCACTGGCAGTCGGGAAAGCGCAGTATACTGAGGACGTCGGGCAAGGCAGAGAAGGATCTCAACTCTACTCACACATTCAGCGGGCACGATGAATTCAGGCGGCAGTGCCTCGCAGAGGATAGTTACAAGGGCTGATAATTTACTTTAAAATAATAATCTGGGAACCTATTTGACCAAACATCCACATTCCTATTTAAGAAACGTCCAAAACGCCAAGTACTTATAAGCACGTGAGTAGAAAGGTTCAGCTGATGACTTACACCAGACGCAGACCATCTCGGAAGTCCACGGCGAGATTAGTGGCAGCGAAGTCGGACTCATCGAGAGGTTTTTGAACATCACAGAGATCTGCGCCGAGGGCAGCTAAACTGCGAAGCAAGTTTTTCTCCCGTGAGAGGTAGACGCGGCCCAGACTTCGGCACGCTTCCGCTCAAGACTACAATGTGCGTAACTGCCACCTACTGCCATCGGGTTCGATTAGAGTCATTCGCAAACCCAAGATCATGCGAGTAAACAGCATTCAAGGTGCCAGTGACTGTGAAATGTCCAGTAGTTTGAGATGGTGTACGTAGGCACATGCCACTTAGTCGATGATGCTCGAAAGTGGACAAGTGATGCGCCTCTCAGTCACCTGCGTGTAAGCGTTTGAGCCAACGGTGCTAATGCATTGAATGTTGCAGTGTGGAAGCATGCATCGTCATCCAGTAGAACCAGTCAGAGAGGATGCATCTACTTTGCACTTCTGTGAATGACTAGGTGGATGATGCACAACTAGCCTTCTGTACAAGTAGCAGCAGAGATCCGCGTGGTTCCAGCAAAACACACAAGAAAGGCATTCTTTGCAGAATGGTTGTGAACATACGGTGAATGCTCGAAGTTGAGGACAACGCAACACTAACAGTCCCCATTTCTCCACAGGTTTTTGATAAACTCAACAGTATCCAATGGCGGTGCGGTGTCTCTACCTTACTCCTCAATATCCAACACATCCTGCATATACAAAGGGGAGGAAGATAGGGAGGAGGGTGCCTTTACTGGTTTCAACGGTAGCAATGGTTTAGCTTTATCAATGGTAGCAGCAATAATAATATCTAAAGCATTCGCATTACCATAAGGAGCAGCAGCAGCAGCAGTGTTGGCGACAGAAGAGAGAGGAAGATAGGAGGGCAGGGGAAGGAAGAGGAACTAGTTTACGTGTGGTTTTCTGCACAAACGAGAGGGTACTTCCAACCACCTCTTCCAAACATCCTATGTCCTCCACGACATCAGGCAGAGCATGGGCTGGCGCGTGAGTGAGTCGGTAAACAGCGCCTCGAGATTGCCCATTGAAGCCATAGATCGTTGAAGGAGGATCCATCCCCGGCACTACCGCCACCACCACCACCACCAATGACACCGCCGGCCGATACGGACCCAAAATTGGTCCAAGCATTTGCCTCACTGTGTCCACGGGGCCACTCCGTGACACATTCATGCCGCCTGGCTCGCTACAAGTGCAAAAGAAGCCATCTACATCACTTCACACACATCACTACTTTCCCATCCTCTTCCACTTTCACATCTGCCCAACACCCAAAAGGGAGGCTCATTCCAACCAAATCTACGTCCCCACCACTGCCCATTGTAAGTCTGCATAAACGAGCACAAAATATTATTTCATGACTGACATTTACATCCTATTACCTTCGCACAATTCTAACCACTTTTTCTACAAGAAATCCAATTTAGAAAATCGAGGCTACTTCATTACTTAAGCACTGGCTGTAATCAGAGCCACCTTCGTCACACACTCCGGTGGATCCAAATCAGACACATTTTCACATTTCTGCTAGATAATTTGTTTCCTTCGCTGTCATAGTCACAACTTTCTCGAATGCACCCGACCAATCGCTGAAGCAGTCTTCATCAGCGACTATGAAATATGCACATTTCAAAGCATCGTCCCTTGCTACTGTGAAGGACCGATTCAATCGCTGTGAACAACACCTAATCGCCACACTTCCTCTTCCAACGACTATTGAGGTGAAGGCGACAGTCTTTCAAAAGTGTCTACCGATCCGCCCTTTCTAGTGCCAAGTTAGGCTTTCGCATTAGTGAGGAACCAGCGTTCTCTCCCTGATTACAGTCAGTAAGATTAACATTTACACCCTTAGATGCGTTTAAGCCTTTCCAACCATTAGTTCAACCGCAAATACTGACTACTGCTAGTACTTTAAGGCTACAAAATACATTTCCATCTTTTCCTCCAACGCTTTCCACCTTTTCAGGATACAAGGAACCTGACAACTTCAAAAACAACACCTTACCAGCCGTGTTTCCTCGCAAGACAAACCCGTATTTTGAATAAACGTTGATATAACCCGCTACAAACATATCGCCGTTGGTTTGGTTTCGTTTACCTGCATAAGTCAAGACAGTGCTTGCATTTCAATGAGCACGAAACTTTATATGGACGATTCACTCGTACACCCAGACAAAACACATTATCCGCAATGAGTCTGTAATAACTTGAACCTCCTGAGTCGCCACGTGTTGCAGAATAGCGAGACGCCATTGATAAAAGCTAATGAATGCAAAGGACTTACGAAACTGTTGTTGCAATAGGAATCGTTGGATGAAGGAACCAATGTCCTCACCGGTGATGTTCACGCATACGCAACAACAACAGTGGCGCCAGCGGCAATGGCAGAAGCAGGTTACAGTGAAGGATGCAAAACAACTGCCGATGTGCCGTAAAGTACCCACCACCTCCCCATCCTCCAGGTATTCCGAAAGCACAGTACCTAAGACATTTAGAAATGGCAATGCTTCCTTACTTTTCCTTCTGAGAGCAAGACGCAGGTCAACAAGAGCACGCTCAATCCTCATGCCAACACGAGGGACCACCACGAATCCACCCAAGGACCATGCCACAGCGCACAAGCCGCCCCCGCCCCAACCCCGATAGTGAGTAGTCCAGGTGAGGTCGGGAACGGCCTCAGCTTTCTACCCTAGATGCTCCCCACACCGTCCTTCCCATTCCCTCCTTTTCAACTCCTTTTCCATCCATTCTCACTCCTAAGGCTAAGTCGCAATATTAGTGGGAGTGGCACGACAGCCGCCAACCTCCCCCAATAGTTCGCGCCCAACACACCCAACAGTGTAGACCTACTCGACTACTTACCGCCTCTGAGCTGATGCACTACTCATCACCTATACAGTCAGCAACAAATTAACCTCCATCCCCACAGCAATAAGATTTCCGTAACGGCGAAAACAAAATACGCCGCAGTTGCCACCAGTGGGCTCTGGCCCATAGCGCTTCCAGTCGACGTCGTTGTCGCCGTCGTCGTCGTAATTAAACATCTCCTTCGCTCTTTCACACACCCATGGCAAAGCTACTCTAGCCTTTCCCCTCCTTCTCCGCCACCCAGCAACCCAACCTCGGGAAGACAAAGAGACGGAGACATAATAGGAGTAGTAGACCGTGTCGTCCATGCCAACAGTCGCATCGCACAATCCAGACGAAGACACCATCACCGCCACCGCGAATCACTCCAACATCTTGCATTGCCTCCTACCATTCCACACACTCATCACATGTTACTTCACCATCACAACCACCAGGGCAAGGTTGTAGCACCTAAAAAGGAAAAAAACCAAAAGATGGAAAGACCGACGTGGGAGGGTCCAATGCGCTGCAAAGCTAACATCCACAAACATAACTACTAATATGAAAAAAAAAGGAACAGGCACCTCAACAAGCAAACACTTAAGACTGCTACAAAGCATAGTCTGTGTAGTGATGCCCAAGCTTCACACTAGCCACTTCTTCCTCCTCCGTTCCTACCACTGCTGCGTCCACCTCACTCAGACACACCAACTCATGCCGTCAAAGCTGAGCAACCTACCATTCAGCCATCACCGAGGCCCTCTACACATGTTTCACAGCAAGAATCACATCAACACAACAAACTACCCTGGTCCTGCCCCCCTTACTCCGCCATCCATATGTGCGCCAACAACACGCATATCACAGTAATGAAAATAGCGCGGGTAAAGCAGGTAAAAGAGAACAGCACTTTCCCTTCCAATATATGAACGCACATTGATTCCATTACTGCACACAAAAAGGGACAGCAACAACCCATTAAGCACAATCAAATCTTACCTGAGAAATATGTGAAGTGATAGCAAAGGCGAGATTCGCACTCATTACTGCTGCAGCTTCTTCTTCTTCAGTGTCCATTCTAGCACGAAAACGAGCTAAATAATGCATAATAAGATTTATAAATATGGTTGACACTTCGTAGCAAGAAAGCAAACAAATTACAAATTGCCAAAACAATCTTAACTTATCGCTTCAAGTGTCGCACAGCAAAAGTGTACGTGAGTAGGCATCGTAGTTGGAAAATAAAACGTCCTAACAGCCATATTATGAGACTTTTGCGTCCACTTTACCCAAGTTACAAGTCACTTCATCAAATTGGACCTTATTCATCAAAACTCATTCTTACTAAAATAACAAACCACTTAAAAACAGCCAAAGCAATCGTACTCAATCCAAAGAAGTGTTTTGCAGTAAAAAAAATCAACGCGATCAGACAGTGCAAATGGAAAACAAAAAGTTATGACAACAACTGCAGCTATTTCTGAAACGGTTGGTCTAACAAATAAACTGGTAAAGAAGGCAAAAGCATACATCGACACACTCGTAAAACGGGTGCTTAATTGCAAGAAAGCACCAAGCAAGTGATTTCCAAGCACTTCGTAAGGTTTTAGCACCTCTCCACAAAATCACGCCTCATTGCACAAATTCAGGCGTCAGTAAAAAACAAACAACCTCATAAACCACAAAAACGATCGAAATTTATATCTATGCAGGAAAAAATGCACGTGAGGAGACCTTGCAGGTGAAAAGTAGCCGTCAACTTTCACATCAAGAGGCCTTTGCGTCTACTCTAAAAAGTACGTGTATAAAGGAAGTAAATCGACATTTAAAGTACCTTACAGCAACCAGTTAACTAAAATAATCAAAAGATACTTAATACTTACTGGGTTCCCAACTTTTGGCAGCAGATAAAGGCGCATTAACACAGAAAAACTATCCCCGAAAACACACGCAAACTACGCAAGCCGCGCACAAATCTGGCTAATCAGTTCAAAGTTCGTCCGATAAAACATATAAGCTTTGAATTTTCATGTATTTTTGATGGAACCATAATTACGACAAATGCCAACAGTTTTGAGTTTTGGTATAATTTGGGCAGCAAGCATACGAATGACAGTTTACAAAGTGCACAAAATGAGAACACTGTTAATATTTACATATTAGTAATATAAATGCATAATAGTGATATTGTGAGGTTCGCCAGCAAATCGCAAAATCAGTTTGAACAAAAATGAGTAACGTCATTGTGTCAATTGTTCAATTTACTTTAAGCATGTGCTTTGTAGCAAAGTTCATATTCAAAACGAATAGACGAGTTGCTCAATTGGAGCAATGGACTGACCTTACCCACATTGATTTGCATTTGTCGATCACCTTCACAAAAGATGAGCACCTGTACCAAATCCCGCCTAACATCTTGTTGGTTGGTGAGGTGTAAGCTACGTTTTCAGATGGCAATTTTCGGTTGCGATGCCTGCACATCCCACTATACGTAGACGCAGTGGTACAGTAGCTACCTTCGTAATTGCTTCCTGATTTGAGCATCAACCACATTGACAGTTTTAATATTTAGTAGAGTGCCACCTGACCTTATGCCTCTTGTGGTAGCTGTTATGACATGACTGCTAATTGTCTGAACTTACCTGATCTGCCAGTAATCAGAATGCAATCGTGAAAACAGGTTCGATTCTACTGGGATAGTTGATCATGATAGGGGTGGGAGCGCTCGACAATTTAACAGGATTACTTTTTGTGTGGAATGATATAAACTTTTTGATTCTCTCTGTCAGGAGACATGACAGTTACCCTACCTTACCTCCACAGTTCCTCAATTCACGACTCTCACTTCTGTGCGACTCACAACTTCACTACTCTCTACCTCTTCCTCTCGCCTACACCTTCACAAACCCAAGTCTTCATCCTTCCTTCCATCTATCTATCTTTCTATCTAATTTGATTACGCGTCACACATCCCTCAACACCTTTGCTTCCTATGAGCATGCACATCTGCAGTAATAATTCTTCGTCTTCTACTTCTTCGTCTTAGAAGAGGAAAGAGGCTCTTCAGATTCTCCACCCTCCTCCCACAGCCAACTAACAACGACTCTTCATGATTGCAGCCCAAACGCATACAACACATACACAAACACAGTACGAAACACAAGCACTGCAGCATACTTACAACCTACCACATGCAGCCACTACCCACGCGCAACACAAACAAATCACCCAACCAGTCAGTTCTCTCCTCCAAATAATAATGACAAGGAAAATTGGTTGTCCTTCATCACCTCTATCACTTTCAACGCAAACAGTCCTATCGCTAGGCAGCACATCCCTTGCCCATGTGGCCTAAGTAAGAACATCGAGAGCTTTCAATCATGTTAGTCTTACGGCAATTCGAAGTCATCATGCTTGCAGTAGACATTGAAGGAGTCGAGGAGGACTTCCTCATGAGCATCCTTTTTGCATGTGTGTATACGCACCTGCAGATGAGCCGAGCCAGTCAATGCCGCCCGTCGATGATTCTGCCCGTGTGCGGCGCCAAGTTTTCACACTGCTGCTAGCCAAGTGTCCACTTAAGAAGCCCAGGCGTCGCCACCAGTAATGTGCATTTCAGAGGAGTGCCAGCAGGATGCGACTGAGCAGTTGGAGACAGTACCACCACCACCATCATCACGGTCTCAACCATCGCTGGCCTCACTTACCTTGCCGCAGTACTCCCCACCTCAGTCGTCCATATCCGCCAGTAGGTTGAATGCACATTGCCTATCTTATTCCACCTCTCTAATGCCCACTCCATCCTGCTGCCACCACCACCACCACCACCACCACCACCACCACCACCACCACCACCACCACCACCACCACCACCACCAGCTTCTTCTTCTTCTTCTTTTTCTTCTTCTTCTTCTTCTCCTCCGCCTCATCCTCCTCACTCACCTCCTTCCCACCTTCCTAAGAAGGAGGAACACGCGTAATTCTTGGTGCCCACCAACTACTGCCACACGTCGTCTGCATTACATTTCTCCACTTTCTCTAGGTCTCCGTGCCTACGTCCGACGTCGACGGTGTGGAATGAAGCAGCAACAAGGCTTCGCACCATGAAGTGTGCACCCAACTAGCAGGATTAGATGGCGACACTACGACCACCATCACTGTTGACACCATCGCTGACCTGGCCCCATCCATTTCTTCGTCCACACTTGAGCTCTACGCAGAGTAGAAATGCAAACAGGAAAATATCATCAGTACCCTCGAATCAGGGAGGGATGAAGCGATAGGAGAAATAATCACCCGCTTAACATCCTGCCCACGCTAACGATGCCGCAGCTTTGAGACAAAGTCTGCCATTCATCGCATCTCCCTGTCTTCCTTTTCCTTCCTCCTCTTTTTCGGGACGAACATAGAACGATGATACGTAAGTTGTACCAACCGCACAATCCTGCCACTATAGTGACAAGTCGTTGCACAAGTCTTTTCCCAGGCCCCTTCCTCCTCCTCCTCCTCCTCCTCCTCCTCCGCTCTCCCTCACACCAAACAGTCGCCAAATACGTCTACGAAAGCATTCACCGCAAATACTACGTCGGTAACTTCGTAATATGGTGCCAACAATGCTCGCGAAAGAAGGGGAAGAATAAGAAAAGCAAGAAATACAGTAAAGTGATAAAGAACATGAAAAAAGAAGTAGGCATAGAACAGGTGGGATACGATTTGAAATAGCCATCCAACATACATGCGGACATCGACAAAGCAGGCAACGAGTCGCCGCCGATGGAAGTGGCGACGAAGACAATCCGCCTCCATTGCTACGATAATCTTTCTCGACTGTCGTCAATGCGCCACCCTTTGACCAATCCAGGCACTGACTAGACTGACCAATTGCTCTTGCAGTGGGATTGCATAACATGATTGCAGTGCTCGTCAGACCAAAGCCATAAAAGCGAGGTCATGAAGAAGAAGCTGCACATGTATGGGAGGGATCCGTACAAATTCTTGCAGAAAATCAGACACCCTATCTCCCCGCCACCATCGCCGTAACGAAGCAAAACACAATGCAATTGATTCAAAATCACCGTCCCTGTCAAAAGCAGTAGTTTTGCATCCCTATGAACCTTTCATAACATCATCACCTTTTGTGAAGGTGAACGACACCTGCAAGACAATGTGAGTAAGGTCAGTCCATTGCTCCAATTGAGCAATGCGTCTATTCGTTTTGAATGTGAACTTTGCTACAAAACATGCTTAAGTAAATTGACGTGCACAACTGATTGACAAAATGACATTCATCGTTGTCGTTTGAATCACTTTTACGACTTGTTGGCAAACCTTACAGCATCACTATGCATTTATATTACTGACATATAAATAATAGCAACTTTCTCATTTAGCGCTCTTTGTAAATTGCCATTAGTACGTTCGCTACTCAAATTATACACAAAAGTCGAAACTGTTGGTATTTGTCGTAATTATGGTTCCATCGAAAATACATTAAAATCTAAAGCTTGTTTGTTTTACCGGACGAACTTTGAACTAATTAGCCAGAATTGGGCGCGACTTGCGTAGGTGGTGCGCGTTTTTGGCGATAATTTTTGTGGAATAATGCGCCTTTATCCGCTGCCAAAAGTTGGGAGCCCTGTAAGTATTGAATACCTTTCGATTATTTTTAGTTAGTTGCTGTGAGGTAGTTTGAATGCCGATTTGTTTCCTTTATGCACATACTTGTTAGAGTAGACGCAAATGCCCCTTAATGTGAATGTTGACGGCTACTTTTCAACTGCAAGGTCTCCTCATGTGCATTTTTCGCTGTGAAGAGATGAATTGCGGCTGTTGCAGCAGATTGTGAGGTTGTTTGTATTCTTGCTGGCGTTTGAATTTGAGTGATGAGGCATAATTTTGTGGAGAGGTGCTAAAACCATACGAAGTGTTTGGAAATCACTTGCTTGGTGCTTTCTTGCGATTAAGCACCCACATTATGAATGTGCGTAGATATGCGCTTTTGCTTTCTTGATCAGTTTAGTTGTTAGACCTACCGTTTCGGAAATAGCTGCAGTTGTTATCATGACTTTTTGTTTTACGTTTGCACTGCTTGATCGCGTTGATTTTTTTACTGCAAAACGCTTCTTTGGGTTGAGTACGATTGCTTTGGCTGTTTTTAAGTGGTTTGTTATTTAAGCAAAAATGAGTTTTGATGAATAAGATCCAATTTGATGAAGGGACTTGTAACTTTGGTAAAGTAAACGCAAAAGTCTCATAATGTGGCTGTTAGGACGTTTTGCTTTCCAACTACGATGCCTACTCACGTACACTTTTTGCTGTACGACACTTGAAGCGATAAGTTAAGATCGTTTCGGCGCTTTGTAATTAGTTTGCTTCCTAATGACGATAGATTTTGTTGGGAGGAGTTCTAACGTTGCTAAGGACGTGACAACTAATCATTATCATTTTTCTTGCTAATAAGTATTTACTATATTTATAAATGTTATTGTGCATTTTTTGTCCGTTTTCGTGGTAGAATAGGCACTGAAGAAGAAGTAGAGGAAGAAAAAGAAGCTACGGCAGCAATGAGTGCGAATCTCGCCTTTGTTATCACTTCGTATATTTCTCAGGTAAGATTGGATTGTGCTGAATGAGTTGTTGCTGTCCTTTTTTGTGTGCAGCAATGGCATCAATGTGCGGTCATATGTTGGTTGGGAGAGTGCTGTTCTCCTTTACCTGTTTATCTGCGCTATTTTCATTACTGTGATATGCGTGTTGTTGGCGCACATATGGATGGCGGAGTAAGGGGGGCAGGACGAGGGTTGTTTGTTGTGTTGATGTGAACCTTGCTGTGAAACATGTTGTGTAGAGGGCCTCGGTGATGACTGAATGGTAGGTTCCTCAGCTTTGACGGCATGGGTGGGAAGCTTTGGCATCACCACGCAGACTGTACTTTGTAGCAGTCTTAAGTGTTTGCTTGTTGAGTTGTGTGTTTCTTTTTTTCCTACTGGTAGTTATGTTTGTGGATGTTAGCTTTGCAGTGCATTGGACCCTCACACATCGGTCTTTCCATTGTTTGGTTTTTTTTTTCCTTTTTAGATGCTACAAACTTACCTTGATGGATGTGATGGTGAAGTAACATGTGATGAGTGTGTGGAATGGAAGGCACTGCAAGATGTTGGAGTGATTCGCGGTGGCGATGGCGGCGGTGGCGTCTCCGTCTGGATTGTGCGATGCGACTGTTGGCATGGACGACAGGGTCTACTACTGCTTTTGTGTCTCCGTCTCTTTGCCTTCGCAGGCATGGGTTGCTGGGTGGCAAAGAAGGAAGGGAAAGGCTGGGGGAGCTTTGCCGTGGGTGTGTGAAAGAGTGAAGGAGACGTTCTCTTACGACGACGACGACGACGCCGAGTGGAAGCGCTATGGGTCACTGTTCACCGGTGGCAACTGCGGCATATTTTGCTTGGGTCTGCACATGACTCTAATTGGACCCGATGGCATTAGGCAGCAGTTACGCACATCGTAGTCTTGAGTGGAAGTGTGCCGAAGTCTCGGCTGCGTCTACTTCTCACGGGAGACAAACTTATTTCGCAGTGGACTTACGAGTTGGTATGCGTCTGGTGTGAGTCATCAGCTACACTTTTCTACTCATGTGCTTATAAGTAGATGGCGTTTTGGACTCATCCTGAGTACGAATGTGGTTGTTTGGTGAAGTAGGCTTCCAGATTATCATTTTATTGTAAATCATCGGCCCTTGTGACCATCCTCTGTGAGACATCGCTACCCACATTTTCTTGTTCTCTGATTGTGTGAGTAAAGTGGAGGGTTTTTTCTCCCTTTTTTAATGTCTTAGGTCTACTGCGCTTTGCCGACCGCCGGTGAGACCGAGGGTGAGACTTTTTCTGTGGCGTCATCAACCGCATTAGCGTAGAAGAAAACCTGCTGCGTCGACTTGTCACGTTGATGTCCTGTTTTTCTTACTACTTCAACATTCGTATCCACGCACTCGATTAGGCTGTCGTTGGATCCAACAATTCTGGATGGCACGTCGTACTTAACGGCAGTTCACAAGTTAATTTAATCCCAATTTGTATCGAAAAAGTTTTATTCTAGTAGGCAATTCCAGTCTTAATCACGAACCTTTCAACCCTTCAACCGCCACCGCCGCCATCGCGAATCACTCCAACATCTTGCATTGCCTGCCATTCCACACACTCATCACATGTTACTTCACCATCACAACCACCAAGGTAAGTTTGTAGCATCTGAAAAGGAAAAAAAGCCAAACAATGGAAGGACGGATGTGGGAGGCTCCTACCGCTGCTGCGTCTACCTCACTCAGAAACATTAACTCATGCCGTCAAAGCTGAGCAACCTACCATTAAGCCATCACCGAGGCCCTCTGCACAACGTTTCACAGCAAGGATCACATCAACACAACAAACAACTCTGCCCCTCCGAAGTTTATTGTTCGTTTGGAGGAATTGAGGAGTACGGTAGACTTTGTGCTCTGTGACACATGTGCCACGTCTAAATGACAATGATAATTAATGGTTGGCCTTATTTTAACTGCCTTACATTTAATGCATTTCAGTGACAACACTCTAGTCACAGGTACTGTGGAGAATAAGGGTAAGGTTTCTCTTCAGGGGCCTAATACAGTCTTAGTAGTCCCTGCTTATTTTTACCTATTAGCTGATAGTGACGTGACGGTAGAAAATGATAGACCTGTAAATCTGGCTTATGAAGCCAAAGACGGAGAAAGTCAGTTACATGCACACACCACCCGCTTAAAGAGAAGGATGGTCAAGTGGGGGGAGATGAACGCCCAAGTTTATCTTACGCTCATTGCCCTCCAATGGCTTGGAGCGAGGACACCTAGAGCATATCGCCCATACCGCGGGCATCCTCCAATTTGGTACAATTTTTCTTTTTTTTTGGTCGAGAGGTTGCTTTGACAGACACCGTTTGCATCGCCGTCTCCTCAATTATCAATCCTCTCATGTTGATGCACTTAATCCACAGCTTACAGGTTCAGACTTTAGTTTTTGTGTGACACGGCATTTGAGTTCTCGTAATCGTCGCTACAAAAAGGACAAATTCTCTTCATGTGTTTGAGTGGATATTCCTCCCAGCTGGACAAAATGCAGTCAAAGCTTAGAAGTGCTGGAACTTCCATCGCTACCTGATTTCATTTATGCCTTAAATGCTAAGGGCACTGCCGTACTCCACTTGCCATTACCTCTTCTACTTGACACATTAGTGGTCAACCCGTGACATAACCTACGACCTACCTCGAACAGCAAGCGTGATCCATTTGACGTGTTGGCCTGCACTTTGTGTCATCACTGCCATCCTCGACGTGATACTGCAGCTCCCTCGTTGACTACCAGACCAGTTTTCGTCATTGTGGCTGCAGGTACTGCCACTATGTGCCACTTCTCACGCACTGATAATCATTGTGAACCACAAATGTTTACGTCGTTACCTTTTGCCCGATGTTGCTCAGGTGGATGCCAAAAACTAGAACCTGATATGGCAAAAGGCTTTACTTAAATCAGACTATCTTGTCATAGTGCAAGGGGATTGGAATAAGAGAAACGCCCTCTACTACTCCTTTTAACTCCGAGTTGGCATTTTGCCACCGAACCATTTGCTTATGTTGACAAATGGAAAGTCATTTTGGTGAAACTGCACATTTGCACTACATGTGCTTGACAAAGCAGTCCTTAATGTCAGAAGAGAAGCTGCCTGCTCCAAACCCATTTGTTCAGGGGGAAAAAAAGCTCAAAAGTAAAATGATGGAGGAATGGTCCTTTGCGGTCAGATACCTTTCGGTACAGGCATGAAGGCGTAAACAAACCAGCGAATCCATCGAAATGTGTGACAGACTCGACTTTCATTCCCTTAGAAAGGGTAGAGTGAGAGCGAGCATCAAGCAGACTTCATTTGCACTGACGCAGCTCGGTGGACCGACCATTGTCACACAAAAGAATTCGGACAGTTTTATTTGCCTTTCAATGCCATTTTCACAGACATAGGGCACATAGGTCAAAATGTTAACTTTAGGCAAACGCTCAAAAGAAAAGTTGCTTATACATTAGATCCGACTCAATATACTAAAACAATCATGCGGAATGAACGCATGCAACTAGGGCCTATACTCCCTATACGGTAAACTAGCTCGAATCGTATTCGTTTCCTCTTGTTTCCTACTGCTTGTCTTATGGCATCGCTTCTCTTGAGATGGCTTCTTGCCGGTACGAGGCAACGATCACCTTAGGCTCAGCCTTATTCCCCTTGCACACCGCTTTCTGTCTACACCATGGTGACGCCATTCTCAACCTCACTTCAAAAGTTTGCTGGATTACCGCGATGACTGATGGGAGTAAGGTCTTCTCGGACGACAAGTAGAAAACAAGGAATTGAGAGGCTTAGGATGAAAAGGTGGTGATTGCTGCCACTGCAGTACTATTCGCCTTCATGTTGCATCCTCGACCCAAATTGTCAGCTACGTTTGGTCAAATAGGGGACCCCGTGGTTAGAGTGACCCAATCGAAGCCACCACACGAATGGACTCAGTACAGGACTCAACGAGCTACGTCAAAGTCTACTTTAATAGCCTTGATCTACCAAATCCACTCATTCATCAAATCGAACATCGCCTTGGTTACTCAAGTAAGGGTCCACTGCTGAGCTTTTTAACTATTCTTCCACTCATTGCTTCTGCGTTTGCTGGTGCTGATGTTGGCGCCGTCGCTGGTGCTCTCGAAGAGTCAAGAGAAGTAGTTTGCAGGCGTTAAGTGGATTGACCTGCGGTCTCGATGCCAAACGCTCCAAATTCAGCTTTGGTCTAACAGAGGACAAGTGAGAGGGAGGAGGAGGCAGTAGTGGGAGAGAGAAAGAAAACAGTTGAATGAGAAATCATTTTAATAAAAGCCATTGGTTACGCAGATCGCTCTTCAGGAACCCAATACAATTATACTATTCCTTGTTTGTTTTAACCTAAATAGCGAATGGTGTAACATTCATCATGAAAGTTAATTTTAAAATGGAAAGATGCCCACAATGCTTAGTTTTATTTAAGGTAAGACATGAGTTGCATGGCTAGCCTGCAAAAGTGTTTATGTAAAATTTAACAGAGTAACTTCCAAGCTTAGAATGATTGCAGTTTCTGTTTGTGCTACTAAAGTCATTATGATAGTCTATCAGTGCTTCTTAACTTTCATTCGGTGTCTGTATGATTGAAACTGACGCTCCTTCCCAAGGGGGTCGCACGTTTGTTTGATTGACATTTCTGCTCCCCCAGCGCCATTTCGTGCGATGGTGGACTTTGGTAGAGCGGGCAACCATGTGTTCACAGACGAGAGAGTGTGTGCATTTTCTTTTGGTCATAACAAAATCCCACCTGTACCGACTGCCTTCCATCTTATCCAAAACGAACACAATTAATTCCCTCTCTAGCAGTCTGAGAGGTGTGTCACCTGTTGCTTGACACTCATTTGGCCACATTAACCGTTAGGCGCCTGTGTTACTATGTCACTGCAATCCTCAAGACTTAGGTTAAGTCGACAAATTTAGGCAGAGCTGTCGTCTCTGCTGCAGTAGCCCTGACTATGGCATATCCATTTGGCATATCAAATGGGTCACAATAGTTGGTGAGGGTAAGAGAGGCTACGTCTCAAGTTAATCAGCAAGCCACCAAGCTGCAATTGGGATTTGTGAAAGTAATGGAGCGTGGGTTAAGCCTAATAGGGTGAGTCCCTTAATATGATAAGGTGCCAACAACTATGCCACAGTGTCTTTGATTTCTGGGATGAGTAAAATGACCAACAGTCCGAATGGCTGGTCATGTTTAAGATGATACGACGATTTGATGCGACTGTGGCTCCCAGTTAATCGACTACTTAGAGGTCTAGTTAATGAAAAGCTCATCACCTATCTCAATTGGCTGCTTATTAGGTACCTTCGACCCTCCACAATCTGCTACTTAATGAGTCAACTAGACTTAAACTTCAATAGTTATTGTCCAAGCTGTGGAACGACTGAATGACTTAACAACAAACCAACAGCTTTGGTCGGCTATTATCTTTTGGCTAATTAAAGTGCTAGCACGAAGCCAAAAGACTAGAGAATGGACTTGACTACTGCTAAAGTAGAGAGAAATGAAATTAGATGCCAACACACTCATCTTTCCACTCAAATGCACTGTCTTCTTTCCCTTCTTCTTCTTCTCCTCCTCCTCCTCCTCCTCCTCTTCCTCCTCCTCCTCCTCCTCCTCGTCCTCCTACTGCTTAACTCACATAACAAGTGTTGCATAGCAGCTCCAGCTCTATCTTTTGCTCAAGCTGCTATGCTATAGCAGTTGGTATACAATCCTTTGCCCGCTTTCCTGTAAACGTGCACGTGTGGGTAGTGGAAGTGGCAAAAGTGAGACATTGAGACGCTTCAATTCGAGTCTGGAGGCTTGGACGTGTTTGCCGTGGCCGATCGCGGTCACCACTTTAGCCACATAAACCAGTGAAGCGGTGCATGGCGTGGTAATTAGCCAAAGAGTGGAACAGCGTCACCCATCTTCTAGGTGGCATGTTTCTTTTCTCGGGCAGCTGTCAGTGGTATGAACGTTGGCGCTACTGCCTTTTTGAGTACTTAAAATGAGATAACACGGCTGTTAAGATGTTGTTTTGAAGTTGTCAGGTTCCTTGTATCCTGAAAAGGTAGAAGGTGTTGGAGGAAAAATGGAAATATATTTTGCAGCCTTAAAGTACTAGCAGTAGTCAGTATTTGCGGTTGAACTAATTGGCGGAAGGTCTAAACGCATCTTACCAATTGTAATCGGGGAGAGAACGCTGGTTCCTCACTAATGCGAAAGCCTAAGTTGGCATTAGAGAGGGCGAATCGGTGGACACTTTTGAAAGACTGTCGCCTTCACTTCAAAAGTCGTTGGAAGAGGAAGTGTGGCGATTAGGTGCTGTTCAGAGTGATTGAATGGGTCCTTCGCAGTAGCAAGGGACGGTGCTTTAAAATTTGCATATTTCATAGTCGTTGGTGAAGACTGTTTCAGGGACTGGTCTGGTACTTTTGAGGAAGCTGTGACTATGGCAGCGAAGGAAACAAATTATCTAGCAGAAATGTGGAATTGTCTGATCTGGCTCCACCCGAGTGTGTGACTGGGGTGGCTCTGATTACAGCCAGTGCTTAAGTAGTGCTTTAGCCTCGATTTTCTAAGTTGGATTTCTTGTAGAAAAAGTGGTTAGAATAATGCGAAGGTAGTAGGATGGAGATGTCAGTCATGAAATAAGATTTTGCATTCGTTTATGTGGACTTACAAAGGGTAGTGGTGAGAACGTAGATTTGGTTGGAATGAGCCTCCCTTTTAGGTATTGGGCGGATGAGAGAGTGGAAGAGGATGGGAAAGTAGTGATGTGTTTGAAGTGATGGAATTGGCATCTTTTGCACTTGTAGCGAGCCAGGCGGCATGAATGTGTCACGGAGTGGCCTGGTGGGCACATTGACGTGAATGCTTTGGACCAATTTTGCGTCCGTATTGGCCGGAGGTGTCATTGGTGTTGGTGGTGGTGCCGACGATCGATCCTCCTTCAACGATCTATGGCTTCAATGGGCAGTCCTGCGGCGCTGTTTACCGACTCACCCACCCATCCACCCACCACCTCACCCGCCAGTCCATGCCCTGCCCGGTGTCGTGGAGGACATAGGATGTTCGGAAGAGGTGGCTGGAAGCACACTCCCGTGTGTGCAGAATACCACACGTTAACTTGTTCCCCTTCCGTCTCCTTCCTTTCCCTGCCCTGCCCTCCTGCCTTCCTCTCTCCTCTGCCGCCAACACTGCTGCTGCTGCTCCTTATGGTAATGTAAATACTTTAGTTATTATTATTGCTGCTACCATTGGTAATACTAAACTATTGCTACTGTTGAAACCAGTAAGGACGCCTTCCTTCCTTCCTTCCTTCCGCATATGCAAGATGTTGGATATTGAGGATTGAGATTGCTGTTGCTGCCAGGGGGTAAATAAGCAAGGGCATGCTTCTGGCCGTTAAATATAGTTGCCAGTTTTGCCATCATATGATGATGAATTTTGGTGAATTCTTAACTGCGGCACACTCGCTTTGCTAAAACGTTCCCTTGATCAGACGATGGGCGTTCAGAAGACATTCTCTTCGTTAAGGAAGGGAGCTAACTCCATGCTGGCAAAGATGACTTCCAAGCAACGTAAGGCTACTCCCGTTCCCTTGCGAAGATCCATTTGGTTGGTCGAGTCGATCACGGACTGACTATAAAGTGTGTGACTGTGGCTCCAGGTTAATCAGCAGCTACTTAGTGCACTGATTCACCAACGGCCCAACACCTGCCTCTTGTGTCTATCAAGTGAACTTGTCATGCTTCCAGCCAACTAGCTGGAAATGTAGGCAATCTAGTGAGAAAGGAAGCAACTTTTTGAATGCAGCTATTGCGCAAATCGTTGACAGACTGGCTAGTCCATCAACTAACCAAATAGCCATCCAACTGACTACTAGCCAAAACGAACCTTACGACGATGCGTTGCTTTTGTGGTACCGCAGGACTGCTTTGTCATAAAACCTATGCAACAACATATTGCTCACCCCAATTGCTAGCTTTTGGACTACTGCAAGAGGTCACCTGAACCCTTTAGGACGAGCTGACAAGAGACACACTTTGAGTTTGTTGCAGGTTTGACTGACAACAAGATCGAATCACCGCATGCATTAGCTGAGGGCAAGAATCTGCTTTCACTTTGGGATTCACTTTGATTGCTCCCTTGTCGTGTGAGAGATCATTAGATCCACTTTCACCTCATCTGCCGAGTTGTCGAAATTTATTTTGGATCAGTTGTCATTAAATTTCATTCCCCTCTACTTCAGCAGTTGTCAAGTCGCTTCTATAACCTTTTGTCTTCATTATGGCACTTTACTTAGCCAAAGGATAATGGCCGATCAAAGCTATTAATTAGTTGGTAATTCATTCGGTCGTTTCACAGCTTGGACAATAACTATTGAGGTTTAAGTCTAGTTGACTCCTCGGGTAGTAGGTTGTGAAGGGTCGAAAGTACCTATTAAGCAGCCAACTAAGGTGGGTGATGAGCTTTTCATTAACCAGACCACTAAGTAGTCGATTAACTGGGAGCCACAGTCGCATCAAATCGTCGTATCATCTTAAACATGACCAGCCATTCGGACTGTTGGTCATTTTACTCATCCCAGAAATCGAAGGGATTCGCCTATTAGGGATTTCAAGTGGTCGGATAGCTGCTTAATCATGTGAATGAGTCAGGTGGCAAGTCATTCAATATCACTGAATTCGGTCAAAACATAGATTTTCGTTACAAAGCGCCTATGCAAACACAAAACGCCTCGAAATCTCCGGTTAAGTTCTAACTCACGCTCGATTACCTTCACAAACCCCAATTGCAAACTGTTTGTTTCTGTCCACCAAATCTGAGTCAACCAGCTGCAAGGATTCGTCTCATTATTAGGATCTCCGTCATCCTCACCACGCTATCACATTCATTGTGTTCTCAACGACAGGGAATGACTCCTACAAACCAATCTACCCACTCTGATGTTATTGAGACGTGGCAGATGTGTTACAGTGCACGAGTGTCCACTCGTGCTCCTCATTGCATCCCAAGAAAAAAAATATTGCTCTGCACCTCGAACCTAAATGCTAAAATTCGATCTATCCATTTTGTCTTTTATTTCTTTTATCAGGAGGAGGAGGAGGTGGGGGCTACAAAACTGAGAGGGGGTAATGAGTTACAGATTATATTAAAACTACGAATTGCAGACCTACAATTTTCACTCTATGAGTATGCGACTGTAGACTCTGACCTTTCCCCCCTTTCTCATAATTCTGCCTCTAGACCAACACCTTGTACATTCGAATGGATCATCGCACCGCAGCTCTTTGGCTATTACAATCCTTCTCTGCCCTGGTCGCATAAATCTTGGACATGCTGATTTATACGGGCAGTAAGGCTTGCGCTACTTGCAAATGAACCAGCCAGCTTGCGGTCCTTTGTTAACTATCGCCCTCTAACAAATGCATTGAAATGTGTGACATTCTCGACTTTCTTTGCCTCAAAACGAGTGAGTGAGAGCGGGCAGAGAGAGTCCGCTTCTTAACCGAAGGCAGCTGACGACAGTTCCACGTTGAGATGTGTGTTCGTCAAATGCTTCTCGGCTAGCATTGAGAACTGCTTAGTCCAGCATATCTATATATAGCGAATGTGCCGACGTGAAAAAGCGGCTGTGAAGGTGGTCAACCCAACCCTTCTGATCAGCAGAGCTGCGCGTGTGCATGCACCACAGCCTCCACGCAGTAGCAACTATCACAGAGGCAGCAACGAAGCAGTGACATCGCCGAGCATTCTCTTAACGCCCTTCATCCTCATCAAGCTACCTCGCTGCCCAGGTTACTAGTAATGGTGAATGTCGCCTACCTGTGCTCAAGCTACTGGCTCTGAAAAAATGACGGCTAAGCAGGAATGAATGGACGCCGTATTTTTTGCAACATGTCTGAAAACCAACCACTGAAAGCTTTTACCAATCAAACAAACTCCAGGCAAATTAAAGCATCAGTTTTTTTTTCCTTACGAAGCACAGTCTCCTGGCCAGGCTGAACTTAACCGACAGCACGAAGAGTGGAATGGCCTAACCGAACTCCACATTCTGTACGCCTGTTTACCACAGAATGTAAGTCTAACTGAATGGACGCACTCAAATTTTCGCTGCAGCTATTTCTTGGCCAAGGCGAATTTGAGCATCTGTGCGCAGACGATGTCGGGAAAAGTGACCAAGCAGAAAAACAATGCGCCATCATCAATTTACCGAACAGATCAGTGGCTAAAGAAATAGAATCTCGTACTCTCTCCCGCGTTGCTTGCATCGAGAGACAGGCCTATTCCAATAAATTACTACTGCATAACCCTTGTTGACAGTCAGTACATCCTGCTCAAATTCGCTCTGGGCGAGAAATGGCTGCCACAAAACTTGGGCGTGGCTATTCAGCTAGCCCGAAATTCTGAGGTGGATGGACGTGCGCAACGTAAATTGAGGCTGACCTCTCTGCCCTTTGTGCTGCCTGTAGACCTCAACCTGATGATGAGGCCCTGCCTAGCAAGGAAACACTAAGTTGATGCTTTTTATCACGCCTCGAGTTTGTTGGGTTGGTAACAGCTTTAGGTGGTCGATTTTTATAAATCCCATTTGACGGCAGGTCGGCAGCCAGAGACGTGTTCGACGAACGATTCTCGTCTAACTTGGAATGCTGATTGGTCACGCATATATGATGCAAGCGCGACGACCTGACGAAGTGGCTAGATATCCGTCACCATCAATGATGCTGTGATCACTCTGGTCGTGGAATTCGGCGGAGTGTTGCGGAAGGTTTAATTACAGAGACAGCGGAGGTGGAGCAACAGCACCGGTCCTTCTCCAAACGTGCTTAATCATCACCAACTCACCTCGTTACTCATAGCACCAGTGATGGATGCAGATACCCACCTGCATAATCCACTCGTTTCGTTCTGCTGCACACCTTCTCTAAATGTAGAAATGCAGCTTTCGTTTCCCCTCCTTGACCTCCACACCCGTGGAAAGAGCAGAGTAGGAGCAGACAGCCTACAAAGTCTCACGTATTCCACGTGTTTGCGTCTAACACACTCAGATGATTGCTTCGGTGACTTGGCGATGGCTCTGTTGGTGGATGAATTAGTCTTCGCAGCATTCTTCTGCATGTACCTGGTCAATGTACTGGTGAATTGCTGCCGCACTGCAGTCTACATGGTGACAGTATGCGTGTTACTGTCAATTTGAAATAACTTAGATACTGTATTTTGTTTCTCTATCTGCTACTTGGCTGCTCGTGCTCCTTACCACCTGTCATCCTTCACTCGCGCATAGTTGTATGATTTAAATAAATTTTGGGAAACATCAAATGCTAATTTTTATTACCCAATTTGAGAAGCATCATGCAGTAGGGATCAAAATTAGCAATGGTGCTTTGAAAGTGAGTAGGTGGTGGTCAGGCTTAATCGAATAAGTAGGAAGAAGTCACACTAAGTGGTACATGTAGTCAACTAGAATTACCAATGTGCGCAACAGTTGTCTCCTCCCAAGTTCACTTAAATTCTTAGCATCGAACCGTCGTCGAGGCATGTGGTGACACCTGCTTTGAAGTACGAACGACCAATCTTGATGTCCCCACATCAAGATTGGTAACGCTGGCCACTTTGAGACCTGTCGGTACCCCGAATTTCAATGCTACAATGAGCCGGACTCCACTTTGACTTGTGTGGTGTATCGTAAAGAGGGACCGTCCAACAATCTATTTGACCACTTTAACCACTTTAACAATCTACTTCTACTACTACTACTGCTACTGCTATATTTATCAAAGCGATAAATTAACGAGTGGAGAGACTTTGGTGTTTCATAATGCACGTAAATCGACTAGGATGGCGTCAGCGTGGTGGTGGCGGTGGTGGTGAGGATGCGATGACACGAGCTACATGCCTTCCGTTCGCGCACCACTTAGTGGTTCCTCGATTCACTTGTTTGGCAGTTGAACGCACACATAACGACTGTGCCTATTTGGGAGTGATAAACCACGTCGTTGATCTCGGGGACGTCAGAGGCGCTGTTATGATTTCAACACACCCTTTCGGTAAGAACCAGTCAGCTTTGAATGCATGCTACTTTAATGCAACATGTTGTTGGTATGCAGTGTGAATTCTCCATTCGCGAAGAGAATAGGGCCACGAATGTTGTCTTGTGCTTTTGTTGCTTTCAGCTTATGCACCGTCGGGATCATTGCCAGTGCAAATAGTGGAATACTTCGAAGGTTGTAGCACTGCATCCTTGCAATGGCATGGTGAGTTAGGAGGAGAGATGTGTATTAGTGAGGGAAGAGTGATGTGACCTTGAGCACCTTACGGTTTGAATGGTTGGAGTGCTGCAGATGAAGAAGGGACAGGTGGTGACACAGTGGAGGTGTCAGCAAGCGTGCATCAGTCTGCAGTGTGCTTATTTGCATATGAATGTGGTGATGGCGGTGGTGGTGGTGCATTGAAGGAGAAGCGGAAGGAGAAGGAGATAAACGATGAAAATGAGGAAAAAGCTGGTAGGATAGAATGCGTTGCCTACCATTCCACACACTCATCACATGTTACTTCACCATCACAACCACCAAGGTAAGTTTGTAGCATCTGAAAAGGAAAAAAAAACAAACCATGGAAAGACCGATGTGTGAGGGTCCAATGCGCTGCAAAGCTAACATCCACAAACATAACCACTAATATGGAAAAAAGAAACAGGAACCTCAACAAGCAAACACTTAGGACTGCTACAAAGTATAGTCTGTGTAGTGATGCCCAAGCTTCACACTAGCCACTCCTTCCTCCTCTCCTACCCCTGCTGCGTCCACCACACTCAGAGACACCAACTCATGCCGTCAAAGCTAAGCAACCTACCATTAAGCCATCACCGAGGCCCTCTACACAACATGTTTCACAGAAAGGATCACATCAACACAACAAACTACCCTGGTCCGGCCCCCCCCCCAACACTCCGCCATCCATATGTGCGTCAACAACACGCATATCATAGTGGTGAAAATAGCGCAGGTAAGCCAGGTAAAGGAGAACAGTACTTTCTTACCCAACATATGAACGCACATTGATTCCATTGCTGCACACAAAAAGGGGCAGCAACAACCCATTAAGCACAATCCAAACTTACCTGAGAAATATGTGAAGTGATAGCGAAGGAGAGATTCGCACACATTACTGCTGCAGCTTCTTCTTCAGTGTCCATTCTAGCACGCAAACGGACAAAAAAATGCACAACAACATTTATGAATATAGTGAATACTTATCAGCAAGAAAATAATAATGATTAATTGCCATATCCTTAGCAAAGTTAGAATTCCTCCCAACAAAATCTATCGTCATTAGAAAGCAAACTAATTACAGCTTGCCTAAACAATCTTAGCTTATCACTCGAGGTGTCATACAGCGAAAAGTGTATGGAAGTAGGCATCGTAGTTGGAAAGCAAAACGTCCTAACAGCCACATTATGAGACTTTTGCGCTTACTTTACCAAACTTACAAGTCCCATCATCAAATTGGATCCTATTCATCAAAACGTATTCTTACTAAAATAACAAACTCCCTAAAAACAGCCAAAGCAATCGTACTAAGTCAAAAGAAGTTTTGCAGTAAAAATTCAGCGCGATTAGGCAGTGCAAATGGAAAACAAAAAGTTGTGACAGCAACCAGGCCTATTTCTGAAACGTTTGGTCTAACAAATAAACTGGTCAAGAAAGCAAAGGCACATATCTATACACATTCATAAAGTGGGTGTTTAATCGCAAGAAATCACCAAACAAGTAATTGCCAAGCACTTGGTAGGGTTTTAACACTTCTCCACAAAATTATGCCTCATCACTCAAATTCATACGTCAGTAAAAATGTAAACAACCTCACAATCCGCTGCAACGGCCGCAATTTATCTCTACACAGCGAAAAATGCACATGAGGAGACCTTGAAATTGAAAAGTAACCGCCAACAGTCAAATTAAGAGGCAATTGCGTCTACTCTAACAAGTATGCGTGTAAAGGAAGCAAATCGGCATTTAAAGCACCTCACAACAATTAAATAGCTAAAAACAATAAAGAGATACCCAACACCTACCGGGTTGCCGACCTTTGGCAGCGGATAAAGGCGCATTAATCCAGAAAATTTATCCCCGCAAACGCGCACCACTTACGCAAGTCGCGCACAAATCCGGTTAATCAGTTCAAAGTTTGTCAGGTAAAACAAACAAGCTTTAAATTTTTATGTATCTTTGATAAGACCATAATTACGACAAATACCAACAGTTTCGACTTTTGCGTATAATTTAGGTAGCAAACGTACCGATAACAATTTACAATTTATGTAAGTAAAATATATGCGTAATAGCAATATTGTAAAGTTTGTCAGCAAATCGTAAAAGTAGTTCAAATACCAGTGATCGATGTCATTTTGGTAACCATTTGTACACTTTAATTTACTTTAAGCATGCGTTTTGTAGTAAAGTTCATATTTAAATCGAATAGACGGGTCGCTCAATTGGAGTAATGGACTGATGCGCATTTGTACAAAATCCCGCCTAGCGCCTAGTTGGTTAATAGGTTATAAGCTACGTTTTCGGATGCCAACTTTTAGTTCTGATGTTTGCACATCCCGCTACAGGTAGACGCAGTGGCACAGAAGCCAACTTCGTAATTACTGCCTGATTTGGGCATCAATCACATTGGCAGTTGTTCCACTCAGTGGAGTGCTACCTGACCTTCTACCTCGTGTGGTAGCTGTCATGACATGACTTGTAATTGTCTGAACTTACCTGATCTGCTAGTAACCCCAATGCAATTGTGAAAACAGGTTCGATTCTACTGGGATAGTTGGTCATGATAGGGGTGGGAGCGCCCGGCAATTTAACAGGATTACTTTTTGCGTGAAATGATCTGAACTTTTTGATTCCTACCATCAAGAGATATGAGAAGGCTAAGAGAGCATGAGGCATGTTTACTGAGCCATAGATAATGTTAGAGGTAAGAATCGCGTCCATAACCTCCCACTCTTGTAAGTTTGCCAATGCGGTCCCCCCTCCTCCTCCTCCTTCTCCTCCCCTTTTCCTCTTCCTACTCATAACCCCACTTCCGAGTCAGCTCCCTATTGTGGGGTTTAAAGGCTCCCTTGAAGGCATACAAAGGCAAAATATCAGGTAGAATGCATGTATTTAACAGACAGAGGAAAATGAGTTGCTGAAACACCTTTTACTAATGACTGCATCATCTCATACTTTATCGCTGACTTTTTCTTCCTTCCCTTCTGTTATTGAATTACCATTGAACATGATCCACGAAGACCCCTCAATTCTGCTTTTAGCTTTTGCATTATCCGGACCACCCTCGAAGCCTAATAACACGACAGCCGCAGAAAATCATGACTTAGAGTGGTATTTGGTTTTCTAGACCACATGTCACTTAGTTTGCTTCAATCTGTCTGCATTGACTGCAGCTATTTGGTCGTCGAGACTCTCTTTGTCCAGATCGTTTACAAATCCTCACATTTCTTAGCCATTCAGGACCAGTCTGCTTCACTCATTGCATGCTGTCACGTGCATTTCAAATTGCCGTCTTCAATCCAACGATCGATGTGTCAGGCGCATCGTCGCCAGTTTCATATTTCCGTGAATTACTCGCGATGTTGTCGGAAGAAGGAGTGCTCTACGCCGTATTTCTGATTGCATACCTGGGCTTTGCACTGTTCAATTGGAGCAGTAATGCACTGAACCTACTCACACGGTCCTACATGTGGGCAATTGTTGGAATCGCTGGAACCCTTGTCGACTGTAAGTGTGTTTATTTTGCTAATAAATCTGCTGCCTTGTAGGCGTGACAAGGGAGGAGTGTGAGGTGGAGAAGCGCCATCATTAGTCACTCGCGGCCACTCTGCTACACTCATTGCATGCTGTCACGTGCAATTCAAATTGCCGTCTTCGATCCAACGATCGATGTGCAGGAAGATGGCGCATCCTCTGCTGTTTAACTTGCTAGGGATCACTCGCCTCGTTTCTTTTCTCCCTCACCCTATCCCTCTTCCCCACACCCCATAGCATGATTGTATCGTGCTAATAGAGTGTCGTCACAGCAGTGCTTTCTTTTCGCCTTCTATGTGAGCAGGATGAGGTGGATGGTAATGATACGAGCATTGGTGGACTGAGTGGGTGAGTGTGAGAGGCGCTGCCACATCAAAATATTGGTCGACAATGTCAGTTCCAGTAAGAAATGAGTGGACAGGGCTGTCAGCGATCCAGCTTGCCGACTATGTGACAGACATTCTGTCATGTGGCAATTTAATGGGCATACACATTTCTGAAGTGCTCTTTCCACCTCGCATCTCCCCTTGCCTCTCCTTTCAACATCGGCCACCACGTTATTCTAATGCTTCACACTCTGCATAAGACCGCCAAAATTGTGCAATGACAAACTGAACTAGAGTGATTGGCCAGCCATCGAATGAGCATAAACACAAAGGAGTGGCTAAACAATAGCGTACCGTTGCGTAGCAATGACCACGACGCACTATCTCTCACAAGCAACGATTCGCAAGCGTAATCCCTCCCACACCGCAACATGACTCCTACGGTCTGATAACGAATGCGACCAGGTCCGACAATTATCCATTAATGGAAGCTGGGCCGGGAACGCAGCACCGATATCTCCATTCCAAAAATCGTTGGTTTTTACTGGAAAAGACTTGCCTTACAGTGGAGATTAAGTGAGTCAAACGGGTGCCTCGAGACAAGAAGTGGAGACGGTGGCTCACAATGGGTTCACCTCCCTGCCAAGCATTCCACTACCTAAACTACGCCGTAGCTCTGTTGGGCATAGAAGTCGAAATGAGGAACTTAATGATCTGCAACTTCGTCACGATTGAGCGGTGGATTAACCACATCTCGGGATCTCAATTAACAGTGGTGGCGTCGACACACTCAATAGAAACCCGACACAGTAGCACAGTTGCTAGCAGTTGATGAGGTGAATGATCAGTTGGTTTGCCTGTTCGACTGGACAAGCATTTAATAACTTGCGCGGCTAAGTGACAGGCTTATGATTACCCACCGAACCCATTGTAGTGCAAAACATTGCAAGCAATGACGTTGCAGCACGACAAGGCCGGTAGAGTTACAACACTTCGAGACGTCAATTAAAAGTAGTGGCGTCTACGCACTGCATTTCAGGCTTAGATGTGCTGACAGGGATTTGGTTAAGATGGTTGTAATGCCTTTGGATTGACTTTGGGTGGCAAAAACGTTAATTGACACGTCAAGTGAGTTTCGCTTGCTGCCAGAAGCATGGCGCAGGCTTCGTCTCCGGATGATCGTCGACCTGCCGAGATAGAGAAGTAGTGACAAGAGGACAATATAATTGGCTGTGGCATTCAAGGCATTCAGGGAAGTGGATGGTGGCAGCAATAAACATGACGCTCTTCAGACTTCCCTGCACTGCTGACCTTTACCACAGTAAATTCCTCCGACCATCAACCTACATAACGGCTGCATCACGGACTCACAAATACACTGCACCAACCAGTTAGTGATGTATATGAAAGGCAAATTTAGTGGGCCGAGACAATCCGCACATAACGCATAGCTACTAAGTAACCAATGAGTAGCATGTCGCAGTTTTATGTATTGTTTAATGGGCCAGCCAGCTGCCTACCTCGCATTCCAGTTCAGTTCAACATTAACCAAACCACCTTCTAGCAACTGTCGTTCGGAGAAGAATATTGGAATGTCTGTGTTTGCCCAGTTAGCGTCCACTCCTCCTCATCTGCTTCCAGTCAGCAGATTAAGCACAGAATATCAAGACGCATTGATGCTTTGCAGCAATAGCATTCTACAACTGCAGTCACCACTTACGTGGTCCCCACGTCACCACGTCTAAGCGTAAGCTATCCTAAAAGAACTTCAGCTGTTCGACAGTCAACCTCTCAGCAACCCAGCTACCCACAATCGATTCAGCACTAAACTCTCGGGTGTCGACAGGGTGATAGACATTTTCATATCACTGGGAGCTGGTCAGAAAATGCAATACTGATATACCTACCCCAAAATCATTTAGGTTTTACTGGGAATGACTTGCCTAACAGAGGAATCAAGTGATCAGGACGGACGCCTCAAGACGGACGTCTCTATGCCATGCCATTCCATGGGCTACATTGAGCCACAGTTGCGTTGGAAGTATAGGCCGAAATGAGGAAACTCATAATATGCAACTTTATCACCATTGCGTGGTAAGGTAAACAAACCTCATGTTCTCAAATTTCACTGATGATATCGACGCACTCCAGAGAACATTGACAAAGTAACACAGTTGCTAGCTGTCGATCAGGCGGATTTTCAGTTGGTTTGCTGCTCTGACCAGTCACGCACACGCCAACTTGAGCGACAGAATGGCAGGCTGTATAAAAACCCAACGAACTCTATAAGAGAGCATTGTCCATCTAAGTTGTCAATCGCTATTTAATCATCATCATCAACTGATGTCAAGGGATAAGTGTCTTTGGGACTGTTCGTCAGGTGGAGTTGGACCAGTCAGTCAGTCAGTCAGTCAACAATTTGTGCAGTAGCTAATTTAAAACTTCGCTTCCTTTCTCAATTGCCAGCGTGGCTATCTGGTTGGGTGGAAGCTTGTTATGAGCATGGCAAGTTGGCTGAATAGGCAAAAGAGGCTAGTGGTGAGCCGTCAGTGAATCAAGGCGCTGTGTACACGTTTACAGCTGCGTGTGAAGTTTTCAATTTTAGTGGCATTGTCCCTGTTGGCAGCAGGGTTGTTGGCATTCACCGTGGGAGGGATAATGCACTGCAGTGAGTAGTTGGATCAGCTACAGGCACAGTCTCATGACCAACGAACTGGACTGCTGATCTGCAAGTCAACAGAGGAGGTGGCAAGATCCTTACGCCATAGTCGACAACAGTGACAACGTAAAGGCTACAGGTGTGGGTGACTAGGTGATGCTCCAACTAATGACGATGCCTTTCGTGCGGATTTGAGTGACACTACGCACTCAGTGATACAGCTGACTGGCCGACTGGCTGGCCAATCTGCAATCTCGGTTGGCCAGCCACACAGAATCGTTTTTCAGAGAAGGAACCTGCAAATAACTGCTGGTCTACCTTTGTTAGCCACCTAGCTTGTCAGTTAAAAATAGCTTGCAACCCAGCCAACTCAAACATTATTTGATTTCCAGCAGAAGCCAGCCAATCAGAGGGGCTAGTAAATCTTGTTTGGAGTAATCTCTTTACTTTGTTGTTCACAGCAAACCATTTAAGACCTACGGGTGGCGTCAGTCGAGGCATTCACCAAATGCGACATTGTCATTAAGATGATTGCAAAGCCGGTGGTCAGAGTAGATTCTTGGGCGACGAACAATAGCCCAAGTTCGTACCTCCATTCGGGTCGTCGGTAAGGGGCAGTGCTGAAGGTTCCACTGCTACGTCACCGTCACTACAGAGTTGCTCTGTATGTAAGCTTGACTAAGTAGTCCTCAATGCTAGGTGAGTGGCGTCTAATGAACATGCTTCTGGCTACGGAACAGTCGACATCATCTTCCGTTGAGGGAGTAAAGCACTCTCTTAACCAGCATAACCATCATCACACTCACCCTCTCATTACATTACTGATAGGGAGTGCTCCGTACCTGTTTTCACTCCACTCTTAAGAGAAAGATAAAAGCCAAGAAGAAAATTAGCGAGTAGGCCCCACGCAGATGGGTAGGTGGTTGAGAATTGAGTAATCCGCTTAGCATGCCACATGAATGTCCTCTCTTGCTAACCTGCATGGGTGTTAAGGTGTGTACCGCTCTTAGCTGAAGTAGCCAAGTTGTGCTCCTTTGTTTACTATCGTTCTTTGACAAATCCTAGAAGTGTGTGACTGACTTGGCTTTTTTTTTGCAAAAACGAGTAGATTGAGAGCTGACAGGCCCTTTGAAGGTGAGTTATTACCTCAGTGGCGAGAAGAAACTTGTATGTGCTTGAGGAGTAGGAGGGAAAGGAGGAGTATAAAGCTAAATTGGCGCTCCTACCGATCTCTTACCAAGAGGTGTTCACGTCAACTGCAAACATCATTAAAGTGCTGGTTTGCGCATAACCAAGCTAACTTTATTCATTTCAACTAAAACATGATGCTTGTCAATGTGTGCTGATGCTAAAAATGGAGTTGGGCCTACTAAGTCTAAGTTGACTGCACTGCAATAGTCCAGCGATTGAGCGTCCACATAAGTAAAATGTTGCACAAGATAATTCCCTGTCTGACAATGCCATTATTTTACTGAAATGTAAGAATTATAATGTGGCTGTCTCAACACTTAGGGAAGCTAAAGCTGGAGAGTTGAATTGGTGCTTAAAGGCACGCAGCGTTCGGCGAATAAGCTTTTCGGTGCGGAATCGTCATCATCTACCCTCGAGGGAGAAGTGTACACTCGAATCCACCATGGCGCGCATTACTCTGCCTCGTTCGTGGCACCACCAATGGAGAGCGCTCGCTACCTGCTCTCACTCTACTTATTCTAAGGGAATAAATGTAGTGCTTGTTAGTCAGTGATCCAGCCTACAAGTACTTTGTGAACCAGCACAACCATCATCACACTCAACCCCTCATTACATTGCCAATGGGGAGTGCTCCGTACCTGTTTTCACCTCACACTAGAAAAAAAGATAAAAGCCAAAGAGAAGAAAACTGGCGAGGAGTCCGTGACACATTGCAGTGGATCGATTGGAGAAGTGGCTTGAATGAAGGACCAAAACCTAGCTGCTCAAGCAGGTACATTTTCCTGATAAGCTGATCCCATGACTAACAGACACAGAATGACGCCACGCTGAAAAATTCGCAGGTCTACATTGTCATTAGGTCACCGCAATGTCGAAAGTGCCATGTAGTTGACTCATCGACTGTAGCAGCGAAGAAGACATGACGCTATAGCAGAGAAAGTACCAATGTCTGACAACCCTAGCAAACCTACTGAGGGGTAATATCCGCCTATGCTAAATTCAAGCATCACTTCGTTGAGTAATGCATCACATCTTTCTGCAAGATGAACTACAAGGCCATGTTCGCTCTGCTTCTCGCCTGCCCTGAGACGCATGCCTGGGTAACCATAGAGGAGTGTCAGCGCCTGCAACACTAAAGCAAGTACAGTCGACTTGTGCAGGAGAGCGAAAAGGATTCGCTAACCGCACCTCATGGCAATGAATTGAAGATTTATCTCCTCTTTTTTAGGCTCTGTCATCCGCACTGCCTGGATGACATTGTGCAATAATCAAGGCACTGGCTGGCGCTAATGGGGTTCTGCCTGAGGGAAATCTGAACCTTCTCAGTCAATGAGTCCATGCTGTCAATAGTACTGGAATCGCATGCGTTAGTTGTGCAAAAGGAAAACGCGTAACTTGGTAACACGGTTTTGCATTTCATGTATATTGCTAGCTCCTTGTCATGTTGCAATGTTTGCACTGATGCTGCGTAAAAGAGCTGTTGAAAGGTCTTCCATCTGGTGCAGAGCAGCCTAGAAGCTAAGTTGACATTGGTCGGTAGAGAAGACAGGGAACAGTGAATAAAAAGTCCAGTTAATTAAGCGTCGCACCTACTCACGACTGCTTTTACATTAGGAGGAGAATTAGAGGAGGAACATGGATCACTTCTATTTCAGCCATCTCGAATCAGACGCAAAAATGCACTTTCTGTCAACCAAATGTGTGCCAGTGACAGTGACCAAAAAAGAAGGTTAAACCAATCCCTAAAATTTGTGGAAGATGGTGGAAATTAATTGAATGAGCACGAAATGGAGACAGTGAGTGGTTCGGAGTCAATCCCAGCGACTGCCCCTTTTCTCCCGTTCCCCTTCTCCTTACCTCATAGCATGTTGCTCATTCAGATAGAGCCCGGTGAAGCACCAAACATCTCTATTCAGCCTTCATTTGAGCAAAGTTAGGCAGAAAGTAATGCACAATCGTCAGTGAGTAAGGAGAGACGTGTGTTAGCACTACCTGGTCAACTTGTAGCCACAGTCACACCCAATAGTTATTTCGTCGAAGCCATGACCATCTTATCGAGTGGCTGGTATGCCTGTCGTAAAGAGACGTGTTATCACCTGCTTGGAAGTACAAATGACTAATCTTGATGTCCACACATCTAGATTGGCGAAACTGACCACCTTGAGACCACATTTTGCCCACATAGCAAGGTGACAATGAGAGTCTGATCGCGAATGACGGATGGCACAAATGCCTGCAAGTTTGTTGCAAGAGAGTTGGACGAGTTTGTCCTTAGGTAGTTCAAAGCCATCTGATACACTGATTGTAATGTTTTTAGGGTTTGGTTTCATCTTGAAAATTCACACACTCGCATCCTCAATCTTGCTGACTCACCACCACCTAGCGAGGCATCAGTTTTGGTCATGTGGATGACATTTGGAAATGAAAAATCATTGAGAGATGAGTTGAATCAACATGGAAACACATTTAGAAATGGATTTGCTTTAAGTCAAAAGTTCTTTTCTGAATTTTACATGGATGCAATAGCAAAACGGTAACGCAACTTACTTTACGTAAAACTAAAAGTTGTGGGTATGCCTTTCCCCATCTCAAATTAATTCGCATGATGAGTGTCACATTAGAAGTTATTTAGGCAAAACTAAGCAAAGACTTTCAAAAGCGCATTAGGTCTCCAAAGAAAAATGTTTATCTGATTCCGCATGGTACCTGGAGTTTAACAGTTGCCACTAGCATTGAGAAATGGCGGATGCGTTACTGAGCATGAGAGTCTGGTCGTGCTCCTCATTTGCCCTGAGGTGCAAGGAAACCCGTCTTTTTAAAATCGTGCACATTTCCCTACTAGACTAACCTCGCACGACCCGTTAGCGTGTCGAATTCAAGTGCTGCGCTGAGGTCTGTTCCGCTTTGATTGGCATGGGGTGTCGTGAAGTAAAATATCGGAAGAGGTGAGAAGGCTTAAAATCTAAAGAATGTGGTCACTGAGCCCTAGTTTACGCTATAAGCTCGAATCGCATCTGCGCACTTCCCCTCTTGTGAGTAGTAGAGTAGAGGCTTCTGATGGGTGCGAAACAATGCTGCTACTGCAATGCATAGCACTTATGAGCGGAGTGTCTTGAGCAGCTGAATTGTACAGGGCTTCTCGTGAAACATTTAGGCTGTCCAAAACGAGTCGACAGGAAGGCATACGTCAGGTGTTATCGACGTCTGACTAAAACGTGCCAAGCCTTCTCGCATTAACTGGCTCAATGCTGAATTTGCTCACTTGCTGACTGCTTAACGGCTCGTCGGCTAACTAACCTGCACATTAGACCGAGCATTCGCGCAGCCGGCACGAATGCAAAATGTAGTTGGATAGAAAGCGGTTGCACAGAACAGCCAGTTGGAGGCGTAAGAGACTGTAGCATGTCATATCCTGCATGGCATTGTTATAATTCGTCGATTCTAAGAATGCCGTTATTGCCTATCGGTAGTCCGAAATGCTGTTTTCTCGAGTAATCAATCTCGCCAATCCATCTGGCACTGCATGCTGAGATTTGTTTTCCACGAACGAGCTCTGCCGCCACACTTTAACCGCAAATACATGGCGAGGCCAGAGATATCCGTACAGTGCCTAAATTGTATCCTGGTTATTGCTGCCACAGTGACGACAATACCTCTTTGCGTAGAGTTGAGGGATCATGACGTCAGTGTAGCACAGAGCACAAAGGTGAGCAGAGAACTTGAAGGGCCGACAGTTGGCATTCCCAGTTGGCATTAATGATTCTCTAGCCGCTTTTTGCCTTGGTAAGTTCTCAAGTAACCAAGTTGTGCGAGCATTGCTTCCTGCGTGGCTGGGTTACCATCATGCTTGCGGTCTCTATCCACATTAACTGAGGCACAGCTTCCAGACAGTGGGATGCTACTCCTACTCGTGTGCATTTTGCAGTTGCAATGTCACCAGTGGTGTTCAAGCATTTCAGCAAAGGTGAGCAATAGGCATATGGTTCACTTGCCCTTGCACAGCCATTATTTCCCCGAAATGAATAGCTTGAATGCAGGTAGGCGACATTCTCCATCACCATCGACATGACTAATGAGGTGATGTGATGAGGCTTAAGCACGTTAACAGAAAGCTTGTTGCTGGTGCTGTACGCCGCTGTCTCCGTGATTGGTGTTGCTGCCGTCCTACTGATATGAATGGCCAGATCGATCACTGCATCATTCACTGATGACGATGGCTGGTCAGTCTATTCGACACATCAGCACACTTGCACTATGCTTGCCTGACCATTTAGTCTCCATTGTTGGGAGAGAAGTGTATAGCAAATGCAATCCTCCATGTGGAATCGTAGTGATCTTTCTTTGAGAAAGGAATCGGCTCTCTGAACTAGCTTTGCACTCATCACTCTACTCCACTCATTGTCACAAGTGAAGTATGCTCGCTGCTCGCTATCACTCTGCCCGTTTTGAAGGAATGAAAGCTGAGTCTGCCACACATTTTAATCGGTTCGTTGGTTTCTGTGAGAGTCTTAGTTTCCTCAAAATGAGTAGAGTGAGGGCAGGCAGGGAGCACTTTTCATCGGTGATAGGATGCTGGTTTGGTGAATTCTTTACTCCCCCAAAGGCAGGTGACGACAGTTTGGTAGGTAGAGGCGTGTTCGGCAAACGCTTCTCGTCTAACATGGAGGACTGCTTAGTCAAGTACACAAATAATGGGTGTGCCGATATGACGAGGCCACTTCAGAATTGTAAACGTTAGTGAATGATGCGATAGTCAATCTGGTCGTCCAAATTGGCGGAGGGACGCATGTGCCTGCGTCATCATTTTGCGTGCAGCTGTGACCGTCGATTGGCTGATCATTTGCTCTTGTAAGGCTCACCATGATGCAGCGATGTTTACGCATTCATTAGTACTACTGGATAGCGGCAGACGTTGGCTCATTCGATGTTTGCTCTCCGAGGCACAAGTAAGTTTAATCGGTCCGCCTACGCGCACAAACAGTGATTTCATGAAGGTAAGCAAATACGTAGCTGAGTATATTAATTCGAGATGAGGGCAGCACACCTTATGTTTACACACGACTTGCGACAACACCACCAAACCAATGGCTGACCAGTCTAATGGGCACACATTCCATCTCATTACATTTTGCAGCTACCACAGTTCCGCGCTTATTGTAAGAACAACAGCATGCGTCATAGTTCAGAAGAAGTACTGTCTAGGCTCTAGAATATTGTTTTGCACGATTTTCATGCAAAATGCATTTCGCCTTGCGAATAGCACAGCATCCTATGTCCACATTGATATATTTGCATGTACCGCCTCTTATTAGGTAAATATTTTCTCACTTTAATTTATTTACACCTCTGTTCACGATTGATATTATACGAATGAGAATGCGCCACTTGTAGCGCTCTAAGACATCCCTGAAGGCAAAAGAAGGCATAATGCTGGGGCAAAATGCGCATGTTTACAATAAACGAAGCGAATGCGGCCGCTGACATGAACTTGAGGCCAGTCAACGCGACTAGGACAATGTGGCCACCCAAATAACCGAAACCACACATTGCCCGTCGAGAGTCCGAAATACTATTTTCTCGTGTAATTACTTCTGCCAATCCATCTGGCACTTCATGTCGAGATCATTCCCCCAAACCGACTCTGCCGCCGCACCTCAATCGGTCGCTTTAAATAAAGTATGGAGCCAGCGATGTCATGCAACACTGCAATCGCATCCTGGTTATCGCTGTCAAAGTGACAGCAAAACCTATTTACGTGGTGTTGAGGATTCTTGACGTTATTGTAGCACGGAGCACAAATGTGGGCAGGGAACCAAAAAGGCCAACAGTTGGCAGCTCCGGCCTTCGTTAATGATTCTCTAGCAAATTTTTGTCACGGCAAGTTGTGTGAGCATTGCTTCTTGCGTGACTGAGCCATCGTCATGCTTGCAGTCTCCATCGACATTGGCTGAGGCACAGCTTCCGGAGGGGCACTGCTTCATCTTCGTAAAATTTATGGCTGTAACGCCAGCAGTGATGTACCAACATGTCCGCAAAGTTGAGTAAAAGGCTTGAGTTCACCTGCCCTTGCTTAGCCATCACTTCCCAGAAACGAGTAGCCTGAATACAGGCAGGCGACATTCTCCATCACCTTCAACTTGAGTAACGACGTAACTTGATGAGGATTATCATGCTAAGAGAAGGCTTGAAGGTGATACTGTGCGTCGCTGTCTCTGTGGCTGGTGCTGCTGCCGTTCCGCTTATTTAAATAGCCAGATTGACTACCGCATCATCCACCAATGAAGATGACTGGTCAGTCTATTCGGTGTGTCGGCAGACTTGCAATATGCATGCTTGACCAAGTAGTCTTCGTTACAAGGCGAGGAGCGTTCAGCAATTACGGGTCTCTATGTAAAACCATAGTCATCTTCTTCGGAAAAGGAATATGCTTCCTAAATTAGCTTTATACTCATTAACTAGCCCCACTCTTAGTCACCAATGAAGTGTGCTCACTGCCTTGTCTCACTCTACCCGCTCTAAAGATATGAAATTGAGTCTGTCACACTTTCTAATTTGTTTGTTAATTTCTGTAATTGCATTTGCAAATTCTCTTTTCCTTCTTTACCATAGCTTTTATTTCTTTAAAATGAGAAGAGTCAGAGCAGGCGGAAAGCACTTTTCACCGGCGTTGTGGCGGTGGTTTGGTGAGTCCTTTAATTCCCTAAAGGACAAATATTGAATGTGCAGACATGAGGCTGCCACTTCAGAATTGCTGAAATGGCGAATGATGCAATGGTCATTCTGGTCGTTCAAATTAGCAAGGGATGCTTGTGCCGATCACTTGCACTTGCAAGGCTCATCATAGTGCAGCGATGTTTACGCATTCACTAGTACTACCGGGCACCAGCTGACGTTGACTTAATTGTGTTCTACGGTGTCTCCTCTCCAAGGCTTAATTATGTTTATTCGGTCCGCCTACGAGCATAAATGATGGTTTTAGAAGGGTAAACAAATACTTAATTGAGCATATTCATACGAGGCTCGGGCCGCGAACCTTATGTTTACACACGATTTCCGTTAACGCCACTACACCAGTGACTGACCAGTCCAATAGGCACACATTCTGTCGGAAGTAGTTTCATTCCATCACTCTTCATTATGCAGTGCTGAAGACTTAAGTAGATGCCATAATTTAACTTGATTCTAGCAGTCCTGCTGTTGTAAATGGTCACAGGTTTGGGTCTCTGCAACATTTATCCTAAATTAACCATTATTTTCATTCATCTCAGCCTTCATTGCAACAGTAGTTATCGCGGTAATCTTAGAGCCACTGCCAATACGTTCGTAATAAAAAAAGAAACACTTCCACTGAGGACTACAATGTGCGTAACTGCCACCCACTGTCATCGTGTGAGTAAACATGGATGTAAGCATGCATCATCATCCAGTAGAACCAGCCAGAGCAATGTATCTACTTTGCGCTCCTGTGAATGACTACGCGGATGATGCACAAATAGCCTTCTGTACAAGTAGCAGCACAGATCCGCCTGGTTCCAGCAAAACACACAAGAAAGGCATTCTTTGCAGAATGGTTGTGAACATACGGTAAATGCTCGAAGTTGAGGTCAATGCAGCACTGACAGTCACCATCCCATCACAGGTTTTTGATAAACTCCACAGTATTCAATAGCGGTGTGGTGTCTCTACCCCACTCCTCAATATCCAACACATCCTGCATATGCAAAAGGAAGGAAGGAAGGTAGGAGGGCGCCTTTACTGGTTTCAACGGTAGCAATAGTTTAGCATTATCAATGGTAGCAGCAATAATAATAACTAAAGTATTCACATTACCAGAAGGAGCAGAAGCAGCACCAGCGTTGGCGGCAGAAGGGAGAGGAAGACAGGAGGGCAGGGCAGGGCAGGGGAGGGAAGGGGAACAAGTTCACGTGTGGTATTCTGCACAGACGGGAAGGTACTTTCAATCACCTCTTCCAAACATCCTATGTCCTCGACGACACCGGGCAGGGCATGAGCTGGCGGGTGAGTGAGTGGGTCGGTAAACAGCGCCTCAAGACTGTTCATTGAAGCCGTAGATCGTTGAGGGGGGATCCATCCCCGGCACTACCGCCACCACCACCACCGCCCGTACGGGCCCACAATTGGTCCGAGCATTCACGTCAATGTGTCCACCAGGCCACTCCGCGACACTTTCATGCCACTTGGCTCGCTACAAGTGCAAAAGACGCCATTCCCATCACTTCAAACACATCACTACTTACCCATCCTCTTCCACATCTGCACAACACCCAAAAGGGAGGCTCATTTCAACCAACTCTACGGCCCCATTACTACCCTTTGTAAGTCTGCATAAACGAGCACAAAATATTATTTCGTGACTGACATTTCCATCCTACTACCTTCGCACTATTCTAACCATTTTCTTACAAGAAATCCAATTTAGAAAATCAAGGCTATAGCACTACTTCAGAAATGGTTGTAATCAGCGCCACCTTGGTCACACACCCAGGTGGAGCCAAATCAGACACAATTTCACATTTCTGCCAGAAAATTTGTTTCCTTCACTGCCATAGTCACAACTTTCTCGAATGTACCAGACCAGTCCCTGAAACAGTCTTCATCAGCGACTACGAAATATGCACTTTTCAAAGCATCGTCCCTTACTACTGCGAAGGACCGACTCAATCGCTGTGAACAACACCTAATCGCCACACTTCCTCTTCCAACGACTTTTGAAGTGAAGGCGACAGTCTTCCGAAAGTACTTACCGAACCGCCTTTCCTAATGCCAAGTTAGGCTTTCGCATTGGTGAGGAACCAGCGTTCTCTCCCTAATTACAGTTGGCAAGATTAAAATTTACACCCTTTAATGCGTTCAAGCTTTTCCACTGATTAGTTCAACCGGAAATACTGACTACTGCTAGTACTTTAAGGCTGCAATATACATTTCCATCCTTTCCTCCAACACTTCCTACCTTTTCAGGATACAAGGAACCTGATAACTGTAAAAACAACATCTTACCAGCCCTGTTTTCTCGCGGAAAAAGCCCGTCTTTTAAATAAACATTGATGCAACCTGCTACAAGCACATCGCCCTTGGTTTGGTTTTGGTTACCTGCATAAGTCACGATAGTGCTTGCATTTCAATGAGCAAGTTAACTGCATAGACACTTTGCATAAATCCAAGAAAGACACGAAACTTGATATGGATGATTCATTTGTACACCTACACAAAACACATTATCCCCAGTGAATCTGTAATAAATTGAAGCTCTTGTGTCGCCACGTGTTGCAGAAAGGCGAAACGCCATTAATAACACCTAATAAATGCAAAGCACTTACGAAACTGTTGTTGCGATAGGAATTGTGGGATGAAGGAACGAATGTCCTCGTCGGTGATGTTCACGCATACGCAACAACAGCAGTGACACCGGCGGCATCGACAAAAGCACGACAGCGGAGGACGTTAAGTCGGTACAACCTCATCCACCAACCGTCGGTGTGCCGTGGAGTACCCACCATCGCCCCATCCTCCATGTATTCGCCACGCATTGCACCTGAAACGTTGAAAAAGAGCTCTAAGAAAGCAATGCTTCCTCGCTCTCCTTCTAAGAGCAAAGCACAGATCAGCAAGGGTACACCCAATCCTCATGCCGACACGAGAGACCACCACCAACTTACCGAAATGAGACGCCACATCCCACCCCAACCCCAACCCCGATAGTAATTAGCCCAGGTGAGGCCGGAAGCCGCCCCAGCTTTCTACCCTAGATACTCCCCACACCGCCCTTCCCACTCCCCCCTTTTCACCCGTTCTCACTCCTAAGGCTAAGTCGCAATACCAGTGGGAGTAGCGCGACAGCCATCTCTTCCCCCTTCCCCCAATAGTTCGCGCCCAACACACCCAACAGTGGGAATCTACTCGACTACTTACCTCCTCTGAGATGATGCACCACTACTCATCACCTATACAGTCAGCAACAAATTAACTTCCACCCTCTCACAGCAAACACATTTCCGTACCTAAGGAAACAAAATATGCCGCAGTTGCCACCAGTGGGCTCTGGTCCATAGCGCTTCCATTCGTCGTCGCCGTGGTCGTAAGAGAACGTCCCCTTCACGCTTTCGCACATACCCACGGCAGAGCTCCCCCAGCCTTCCCCCTCCTTCGCCGCCACCCACCCATCCAGCCTCCCATGCCCGCGAAGACAAAGAGACGGAGACAATAATAGCAGTAGTAGACCCTATCGTCCATGCCAACAGTCGCATCGCACAATCCAGACGGAGACGCCCCCGCCGCCACCGCGAATCACGCCATCTTGCATTGCCCATCATTCCACACACTCATCAGATGTTACTTCACCATCACAACCACCAAGGTAAGTTTGTAGCAGCTAAAAGAGGGAAAACCAAACAATGGAAAGACCAATATGTGAGGTTCCAAAGCTCTGCAAAGCTAACATTCACAAACCTAACTACTGATAGGAAAAAAAGAAACGAACACCTCAACGGACTAACAATTGAGACTGCCACAAAGTACAGTCTGTGTAGTGATGACCAAACTTCCGACTAGCCACTTCTTCCTCCGCCCCTACCGCTGCTGCGTCTACCTCACTCAAAGACACCAACTCATGGCATCAAAGCTGAGCAGGCTACCATTAAGCCATCACCAGGGCCCTCTACACAGCATGTTTCACAGCAGGGATCACATCAACACAACAAACAACCATGGTCCTGCCCCCCCCCCCCCCCCCACTCCTCCGCCATCCATATGTGCGCCAACAACACGCGTATCACAGTAATGAAAATAGCACAGGTAAAGCAAGTAAAGGAGAACAGCACTGCCACCAACCATATGAACACGCTTTGATTCCATCGCTGCACACAAAAATGGACGGCAACAACTCATTAAGCACAATCCAATCTTACCTGAGAAATATGTGAAGTGATAGCGGAGGCAAGACTCGCACTCATTGCTGCTGCAGCTTCTTCCTCTTCAGTGTCAATTCTACCACGAAAACGGACAAAAAAATGCACGATAACATCTATAAATACGGTGAATACTTATTAGCACGAAAATGATAATGATTAGTCGCCATGTCCTTAGCAACGATAGAACTCCTCCCAACGAAATCTATCGTCATTAGAGAGCAAACAAATTACAAATTGCCAAAACACTCTTAACTTATCCCTTCAAGTGCCATACAGCGAAAAATGTACGTGAGTAGGCATCGTAGTTGGAAAGCAAAACGGCCTAACAGCAACATTATGGGACTTGCGTTTACATTACCCTTCATCAAATTCGATCTTATTCATCAAAACTCATTTTTACTTAAATAACAAACCACTTGGAAACAGCCAATGGAGTCGTACTCAATCCAAAGAAGTGTTTTCCAGTAACAAAATTCAACGCGATTAGGCAATGCAAATGGAAAACAAAAGTTGTGACAAACTGCAGCTGCTTCTAAAACGGTTGGTCTAACAAATAAACTGATCAAGAAAGCAAAAGCATATATCCACACACATCTATAAAATGGGTGCTTAATCGCAAGAAACCACCAAGCAAGTAATTGCCAAGCACTTCGTAAGGTTTTAGCACCTCTCCACAAAGTTACGCCTCATTACTCAAATTCAAATGTCATTAAAAACCAAACAACCTCACAATCTGTTGCAACAGCCGCCATTTATCTCTGCACACCGAAAAATGCACATGAGGAGACCTTGCAGCTGACAAGCAACCGTCAACAGTCACATTAAGAGGCATTTGCGTCTACTCTACCTCGCAACAACTAAAAAACTAAAAACTATAAAGAGATACTCAGTACCTACCGAGTTCCCGACTTTTGGCAGTGGATAAAGGCGCATTAATCCAGAAAAACTGTCCCCGAAAACGCGCACCACTTACGCGAGCGGCACACAAATCTGGCTAATCGGTCAAAGTTCGTCCGGTAAAACAAGCCGACTTTAAATTTTTATGTATTTTCGATGAGACCATAATTAAGACAATTATTAACAGTTTTGACTTTTGTGTTTAATTTTTAATAACAAATGCACTGATGACGATTTACAAAGTAAGCAAAATGAAAAAGTTGTTAATATTTGTATATCAGTAATATAAATGCATAATAGTGATGCTGTAAGATTTGCCAACAAATCGTAAAAGTGGTTTATACGACAGTGAGGAATGTCATTTTGTCAATTAGTTGCACACTTTAATTTGCTTCAAGCATGTGTTTTGCAGCAAATTTCATATTCGAAACGAGCAATGGACTGACCTTACTCACATTGACCTGCAGGTGTCGATCACCTTCACATAAGATGCGTATTTGTACAAAATATGCTTTACATCTACTTGGTTGGTGGGGTGTAAGCTACGTTTTCAGATGGCAATTTTCGGTTACGATGCCTGCACATCTCACTACACATGGACGCAGCGGCACAGTAGCTAACTTCGTAATTATTTCCTGAGCTGAACATCAGTCACATTGGCAGTTGTCCCATTCAGTGGAGTGCTACCTGATATTCTACCTCGTGTGGTAGCTGTCATGACATGACTTGTAATTGTCTGAACTTACCTAGTCTGCTAATAACCCCAATGCAATTGTGAAAACGGGCTCGAAACTACTGGAATAGTTGATCATGACAATTTAACAGGATTACCTGTAATACTTTGGTTGTTAGAACTGCCGTTTTCTGTCAAGGTCACAGAGGTGGCCATATTGCCCTAGCTGCGTGGGCTGGTCTTAGGGCCATGCCAGTAGCCTTTTCCCCTCTGTCCGGTGAATATATGCATTCTACCCCGCCACTTTGCCTTCTTTTGCCTTAAGGGGGCCTCGGGACGCTACATACCTTTTATGTGGAATGATCTGAACTTTTTGATTCACTCTGTCAGGAGACATGCGAAGGCTATGAAAGTATGAGACATGGTTACTGAGCCACAGATAATGTTAGGGCTACGAATCGCATCCGTAACCTCCCACTCTTGTAAGTTTGTCAATGTGGTCTCTCCTCCTCCTCCTCCTCCTCCTTCTCCGCCTTCTCCTCCTCCTTCTCCTCTGCCTCATAATCCCACTTCCGAGTCAGCTCCTTATTGTGGGGTCCGAAGGCTCCCTTGAAGGCAAACGAAGGCAAAATATCAGGGCAGAATGCATATATTCAACAGACAGAGGAAAATGAGTTGTTGTAACACCTTTTACCGATGACTGTATCATCTAACATCTTATCTTTGACTTTTTGTTCCTTATCTTCTTATATTGAATGTGATTTGACTATTCGTGGACTTGCGCGTCACAATGCCCTTTTGACATTATCCCCCGCAGAACGCATTATGCACCACTTTACAGACTGCAACTTGTAGCGGTCTTTGAAACTTTCTTTCCAAGTATTTCTTTTCTTACTTGCATCCTGCCTTCTTTTGCCTTCGATGGAGCCTCGGGACGCTACAACTACACTCCTAAGCATGCACTTAGTAATCTCAGTTAAATTTGCAGACCGAACATTAAAAGATTTGCGCTTAAATTGTGCATTGCCTCATTTGATGTTGCTGATCTACTGATACAGCATTGTAAAATTTACTGCAATCGGAGGAATTGAGTTGAATGCGTTTCTAATGCGATATACTTCGCATCCAAATCATGGCCCTCGTTTTTACTTGTCGTCTCCATGAGCACAGCTGGCGCTGCTTGCCAAGGTGATTGCCGCGCGTTCGTTTGATTGACATTTCTGTCGACTCAGCGCTTCTTTGTGTGGCGATGGACGTTGCCACGACTACTTCAGTGGTGTAGGTGGATGGAGTGGGTGTGTTTATTATTGTAACTGCAGAAAGTGATCAAATGAGCACTTAAATGCAGAACGAATTGGAAGGAATACAGTAGAAGAAGCAGTAATGTGTGCAAAGCCCATACTTTGCTGCTGTTGCACCACAAGTGTCTTGACTGTATCTCCCTTCACTGATGCAACTGTTTGTCACTGGACTGTAATTGTTCAACTACGCCGCGCGCAGGAAAAAATAGCGACCTCATGGTTGGGTTGCGGTGACACGAAGGGGAGATATTGCAAAACTGGTTGTCTCTCGGTCCACTGAGGCCGATGGCAGCTTTCGTTGGTGGTGTCAACAGGGTCTCGCCTCAACTCCAACTGAGCGCCGGTGGTGCTTCTCCACCTCACACTCCTCTCTTGTCACATCTACAAGGCAGCAGATTTATTAGCGAAATGGGCGCACTTACACTTGACACCGGACTCGAGAAATGCAACCATTCTTCGAAGGTAGGCCTAAGCGATAAGGCCACTTGTATTGCTCAAATTGGGAAGTGTAAAGCTCTTCAATTACAGAAAAGGAGGTAAAGCTGCTCATGTGATTAGCGAATCACGATATGTTGCGCGTGGATTTGTTACACTGACAACCCACTTCGATGTCAGCAAAGAACGTATGTGGATAAAAAGGGAAGAAGATCCACGTCATTTTAACTGAAGTTGACACTCATAATGCTAACCTTGACTATGCGTCCATTACCTTTACAAAAGATACATATTTTAACACATTGCTCTGCTACATTTTGAGTTGGCACTTCTCGGTTACGATGCCTGTACATCCCGATACACGTGGACGTAGTGCCACAGTTGCTAACTTTGGAATCACCACCTGATTTGGACATCAATCACATCGACAGTTGTTCCATTCAGTGGGATGTCACTACGCCCTCTACCTCCTTGTGATAGCTGGCATGACATTAAGGCCAAAACAATGAGTTTTGTAGCCTTTGAGCAGCTAATCATAATAAACCCAAGAATTTTATGTAAATGAACCTCGACGGCTTAGCGACCCTACACATTTGAGCTTACGAACACGAGACGACACACCCTGCTCGACCTTTTTCTCCAGTTTCCACTACTGCATGCAAACCGACACGACGTCTTCTCGTCTGCTCCCTCATTTTCCCATTCACCTTAGCAATACATCTTCTGCTCAACTTTTCTCATTCTGTCTTTGTTCCTCGTAACCATCCGGTCCTCGCTGTTGCGTAAGTTGTTGATTGACTGAGCAGTCGAACCACCCACCTGACCACTGGCTTGATGGGGCTCATCCCTTGGAACTGTAGGCAGTTAGCAGCTATTCCACACGACCTACTTCTTCTGTGGTGCCTAAACAGACCATCACATCAAATGGTCGCTGGCGTCCATTACGATCCAATAGTTGGGCTTGACTGTGTGGCCCCCAACAATCCACTAGCCAGCCAGTCGTCTGGGTGCGATAACTTTGTAGGCGGAAGTGGGTTCGCTCCTCTCACGGCAGTGGATGTCATTTCCGGTGGAGTGACATTGCCAGTTGTGTCTCGCCAAGGCCACTATGAGGACAAAATCTGTGCACACAGTTTTGCAGGTCTTTGACGTTAGCGTAGCCCTTCGGATGCGCCTACACACGCTAGATTGTGTGGCTCCATTTACTTGAGTGAAAGAGCTCCACCACAACTCACGAAACTGCCCTCGATGTCAAAGCACAACCACTCGAAGTTGTAATGTTGGGAGTCGGGTGGATTGCTCGTGTCCTCTTCATTTCCTACCTAACTACGCACCACCTGCAACAATCGACAGATCCTGAAATGCCGCTGTGATCCTTGCTATGGTACTAAAAGGGGCTACATCCACATGCACTTTCCACCTCCTCCTTTTACTTATCCAACTGATTTTCCATTGTCTCCTACGGATTTTGAAAGTCAGCTTTGCCGCAACAAGATCTCTAATTCCCTCGCTCACCTCGATGCGCTTTATATGACACACATTAAGTCCCGACTTTATGTAAAAACGGAAAAGTAGAAGGATACTTAGAAGGTGCTGCAAGTATTGCAGCTCATCAGGAGTAGCAATTTTTCCCTCAACAATTCCCATCTTTAAGAATCTTAGCTCCCACTCCCCTTCCTTATCCACTTACTCGCTCCCCCATCTTGTGGTACCCTAACACGTCTCTACCAATTCATTCCTCCACATACATACTCAATTCTTTCAAATAAAACCTATGCTTACAGTTACTCATCTTCACTTCTGTCGAGCACTCGTTACTCACTTGTGCTCCAACCGGTTTAGCTACTCAACCATCTTGTTAACCGACCATAGTAAGTAAGGGGAAGACAGGAGCAATAACTCACAGCAGTGCACTCTCCCATATGGCCAACAAAGGAAAAGAACTCATAGCAACTATCAACACATTTGCCACTGCCTCTTTTGTACTCCTTATCAAGCTTGTTGCGCTGACTGATGCAGCATTGCTTTGTTACATCTGCTGTACCCAAGCCATCAATGCGTCTGCACTCCATTAGGCCACGTTGATCGCACCTCCCACATTGTTGTCACATGCTTCTACCACTCGTTTTGCCTACATACGAATAAGCGTAAACACACTCTGGTGGCAAGCAGGCACCTTCTCACTCGGCACTTTGTGCACGGCTTTCTCGTGTCCTCCAGTAGGCGGACTTTAGAAGTGCACACGTGCACTACTGAAATAACAAAAGTAGCACTAAACCACATGGACCTCTGATGCCTCCTATGGCTGACAATCGTCTCCTTCACGTAGGTGTTCCCAATACATCGCACCACGACTTCATGATGGCAGTGAAGCGCTACTATGCCAAGTTCATCAGACTTTTGATAGAGTTCTCTACATAAAGAGGAGGGAGAGGAAGGTAACTCACAAGAACCTTCGTAATAATCATTTAAAGTAGTGCGGCAAGGGTACCCGGATCGGCGGTGACGCTGGAAGCACTAAGGAGACGATGTGATGCTACAGATGGGATCGTTAAGAGCACAATCATCCAAGTGTCCCACCAGGTGGTTCGACGTTGTCTCCCTGTTCGAGACTGTTGCTAGACGGGCACGTGGATAGGCGCTGCATGTAAAGTCCATGCCCTGCTGCAGTAGCCCCACCACGCTCTCCTCTGCTACCGCCCTTCACTGCTGTCACTGTTGGTCACTGGGTTCACCTAGCAGATGCGATAAAAGCAAATCAGATTCAAAAAATTAAAAAAAATCAAATGCGACTCATGACTCATTGCTGTGAATCTTGAAACAAATCAAGGGATGTCGTATCACGTTTATTTACAATGTCATTGGAAGGTATTGAGCAAAGTGGAAGAGAAAAAGCGCCGCCATTTCAACAAACGAGGAATGCAAAGGTCTGCCAGTTATCTAAAATTTGTGTGAAGACCAGTAGAGGCTGAAGCATTTTCGCGAATTCGCCACTTATGTTTCTCACAAGTGGCATGTTCTTCCTAACTCTGACCAACCAGTCTTCCACCTTGATCCACCAAGTCCACCCTTTCATCCATTTGAATTTCGCCTTGGTTAGTCACTTGTGGATCCACTCATTAGCTCATCAACTATACGTCCGCTCATTATTTAAGCAATTATCCAACCAGACAACCAAGTGTCCACCACATCGACACCCATCCATCAGTTCATCCCTCCTCCTCCTCCTAACCCGTCCAAGGGTGTCAGCGATCACCCCTACCCCCACACTTAATTCGCCTCCTCATATGTCGACATCTATATGCCCAGTTCCACAGTTCCTCAATTCACAGCCCTTACTTCTGTGCAGCTCACAACTTCACTACTCCCCACTTCTTCCTCTCGCCTACACCTTCACAAACCCAAGTCTTCATCCCTCCTTCCTTCCTTCCTTCCTTCCTTCCTTTCTTTCTTTCTTCCTTCCTTCCTTCCTTCCCTCCTTCCTTCATTCCTTCCTTTCTTCCTTCCATCCATCTATCTATCTAATTTGATTGCGCATCACACATCCCTCAACACCGAGCTTCCCATGAGCATACACATCTCCATTAATACTTCTTCTTCTTCTCCGTCTTAGAAGAGGAAGGAGGCTCTTCAGATTCTCCACTCTCCTCCCACAGCCAACTAACAACGACTCTTCATGATCGCATCCCAAACGCATACAACACATACACAAACACAGTACGAAACACAAGCACTGCAGCATACTTACAACCTATCACATGCAGCCACTACCCACCCGCAACACAAACAAATCACCCAACCAGTCAGCTCTCTTCTCCAAATAATAATGACAAGGAAAATTAGTTGTCCTTCATCACCTTTATCAATTTCAACGCAAACAATCGTATCGCTAGGCAGCACATACCATGCCCATGTGGCCTAAGTAAGAACATCGAGAACTTTCAATCATGTTAGTCTTCCGGCAGTTCAAAGTCATCATGCGCGTGGTAGACATTGAAGGAGCCGAAGAGGACTTCCTCATGAGCATCCTCTTCTGCATGTGTGTGTATGAGCCGAGCCAGTCAATGCCGCCCGTCGATGATGCTGCCCATGTGCGGCGCCAAGTCTTCACACTGCTGCTAGCTAAGTGTCCACTTAAGCAGTTCAGGCGTTGCCACCAGTAATGTGCATTTCAGAGGAGGGCCAGCAGGATGCAACTGAGCAGGTGGAGACAGTACCACCACCAACGTCACCGTCTCAACCATCGCTGGCCTCACTCACCTTGCCGCAGTACTCCCCACCTCAGTCGTCCATATCCGCCAGTAGGTTGAATGCACATTGCCTATCTTATTCCACCTCTCCCATGCCCACTCCCTCCTGCCACCACTACCATCATCATCTTCTTCTCCTCCTCCTCACTCACCTCCTTCCCACCTTCCTAAGAAGGAGGAACACACGTAATTCTCGGTGCCCACCATCTACTGCGGCACGTCGTCTGCACTACATTTCGCCACTTTCTCCAGTGAGCATGTGGACGACTGTCATGGCAAGTGCTTGAACCTACCAACCAAAGTGAATGACGTTTTGCAGAGGACACCATCTCCCCACCACAATGTGGCTCACAGCAGATGAGTTTAATCACGCACGTACACCTGTGGTGAGTTGGTAGAGCAGTTGAGATGTGACAAGTGCGCCCTACACTACATTGCGTTGTTTGCAGATCACTCATGCCCTGCCTAACTCTGTGCTCACTTCCCTTTCCATTTCACATAAGCCCATATGGAGGCAGGAGGTCAAATTGAAGGTGACGTTGTCATTCTCAACACTGTCGCATATCCACTGCAAATGGACGACTCTCGACATGGAGGCACAAGTGGCTATCTACCAACTACTCATGCGTTTGCACCTAAACCTGCCTGCCCTTCCTCCTCTTTGTCTGTTTACCTGTCTGTCTGCTGTCTGCTGTCTGCCCACCTACCTACCAACCTGAATGTGTCGCGCTGTCTGTCGGCAGAATTCAAGTCGTATTGATTGCCTCCACCCAATAAATCAATCAATCAAGCAAGCAACCAATCGGCATGTCGCATTTGAACGTCACTTGCACTTTTACGTACACACGCTGAGGTAGGTTCGCTGCAGCCACTTTATGCCAGGCTTCTGTTAATAGAAAATGAGCAATTACGTAGTTGATATTGCGAGAGCCGAGGAAGACTTCCTCCTGAGCATCCTCTTCTGCGTGTACAGGTACATGCAGATGAGGGAAGCTCGTCGGAGATGTCTGTGTGCAGCTCCGAGTGTTCAATCTGCTGGTAAGTGTGCGATTGAGCGGCGTCAGCGTCACTAATAACACTGTGTGTTTCAGAGGAGGGCGAGCTGGTCGTGATTGAGGAGGCGGAGCCAGCGCAGCCAACGCAGCCGTCGGAGTCAACGGAGCCGGAGGAGCTCGCGGAGGAGGAGGAGGAGGAGGAGGAGATGCTAATGCCATCATCGCCGTCTCAAGCATCGCTGGCCTCACCCATCCTGTCCCATTCCTCCCCATCTCAGTCCTCTATATCCTCCAGTACGTTGCTTGAACATGGTCTATCTCATCCTTCGTTTCTCATGTCTACTCCCTCCACGCTTTCATACTGCCTACCCCTTCCCTCATTCTGTGTCTCCCATTTCTTTCAGGCATCCATGCATTCATTTTATGCATTCATTCATTCATTCATTGATGAGACTCACTCTCGAACCAATTTGGTGTGGTGAACCACTTCGCTGTCTACTTCTCCTCCTCCTCCACCTTCTTTTCCATTCCCTTCACGTAGGCTTAGAGGTGAACTACGAAGTGGAGGACTTGCTCATTCCTCACCAGGACCGTGAGGGGCAGGCGCAGGGAGAAGGTTCAGCTATGTCACCCACCACCAGTGGCACGCCCACCCCCCACTACCTCAGCGCCTCCTCACCCAACCACGTGGTTGGTGTCTCTTGGGGAGGTGGCGACAATGATACAGTACAGCCAATGCGAGTGCCAATTACACATGAATCGTCATCACCGCTCGTCCGTCTCGAGAGTAGGCAGGAGTCGGTGGAGGCCAACACTCCCCCACCAATCCGCTCATCAACTCACGAAATCGTTAGTCCAGACAGCACGTCGGGTGAGTGAATACCACCTACCACCCACCTCTCTCCACTCTCTACCAACCCATCCATCATCCATCACCCATCGTCCATCGTCGTCGGCGTCGTCATCATCATCGATTTTTCTCTCATTTGACAGTTGGATCGGAGGCTCGTCAACAGTCCCTTCGCCTTTCAGTAAGTGCGCCTTCTTCTACCTATACTACTACTACCACCACTACTAATACTACCACTACGACTGCTTCTGCTGTTGATGCTGCTATCTACTTTATTCTTGCCTCATTATATCGTGCGATTTTGATGACACATACATGTGCGTAGCACACACGACTGCAATTCCTCCACACTCTCCTCTCTTTCCTCCCTTCTCTCCCTTCCCCCACCCACCCTTTTTCTCCCTCAATACGCCTTTTGCCTTCGCAGTGGAGAAGACGCCTTCGTAACAACATCCGACGCGTGCTGCGCTCACTTTCTTCTTGCTGTCGCCGTTGATGCTGTAGTTGCTGCTGTTGATGTTATCGTTTCGGGTTCAGTGACCCGTAAATGCAATGCTTTATTACATGCTTGATTGAAACAGATGATGCCTTATTAGCGCCACCAACACAGCGTCCAAGCCATGGGAGAGTGGGTAGACGGACGCTCCTCATCGCCAAAGGCCGACGTCATGTTTGCTGCCATCTGAAAACGCAGCTTACACCCCACCAACCAACATGATGTTAGGCGGGATATGGTACAAGTGCTCATCTTTTGTGAAGGTGATCGACACTTGCAAGTCAATGTAGGTAAGGTCAGTCCATTGCTCCAATTGAGCAACGCGTCTATTCGTTTTGAATATGAACTTTGCTACAAAACACATGCTTGAAGTAAATAGACGTGCACGACTAATTGACAAAATGACATTCCTCGCTGTCGTTTAAACCACTTTTACGACTTGTTGGCAAACCTTACAGCATCACTATTATGCATTTACATTACTGATATACAAATATTAACAACTTTCTCATTTAGCGCGCTTTGTAAATTGCCATTAGTACGTTCGCTACTCAAATTATACGCAAAAGTCGAAAATGTTGGTATTTGTCGTAATTATGATTCCATCAAAAATACATAGAAATTCAAAGTTTGTTTGTTTTACCGGACGAACTTTGAACTGATTAGCCAGATTTGTGCACGGCTTGCGTAAGTGGTGCGCGCTTTTGGGGGTAAATTTTGTGGAATAATGCGCCTTTATCCGCTGCCAAAAGTTGGGAGCTTGGTAAGCACTGAGTATCTTTTGATTACTTTTAGTTAGTCAGTTGCTGTGAGGTAGTTTAAATGTCGATTTGTTCCCTTTATACACACACTTGTTAGAGTAGACGCAAATACCTCTTAATGTGGCTGTTGACGGTTACTTTTCAACTGCAGGGTTGGTAGGTGGTGTTCACTCACCCGTCGTGCTGTCTGGACTAACGATTTCGTGAGTGGATGAGCGGATTGGTAGGGGAGTGGTGGCCGCCGCCGACTCCTGCCTACCCTCGAGACGGACGAGCGATGATGACGATCCATGTGTAATTGGCACTCTCATTGGCTGCACCGCATCATTGTCGCCACCTCCCCACGAGGCACCAACCACGTGGTTGGGTGAGGAGGCGCTGAGGTAGTGGGAGGTGGGCGTGCCACTGGTGGTGGGTGACATAGCTGACCCTTCTCCCTGCGCCTGCGCCTGCCCCTCACGGTCCTGGTGAGGAATGAGCAAGTCCTCCACTTCGTAGTTCACCTGTTAGCCTGCGTGAAGGGAAGAAGTGGTTCACCACACCGAATTGGTTCGAGAGTGAGTCTCATCAATGAATGAGTGAATGAAGGCGTAAAATGAATGCGTGGAGGGAGTAGACATGAAAGACGAGGACTGGGACAGGGTGGTTGAGGCCAGCGATGCTTGAGACGGCGATGATGGCATTAGCGTCTCCTCCTCCTCCGCGACCTCCTCCAGCTCCGTTGACTCCGACGGCTCCAATAGCTGCGTTGGCTGCGCTGGCTCCGCCTCCTCAATCACGACCAGCTCGCCCTCCTCTGAAACACACAGTAACGCTGACGCTGCTCAATCGCACAACGCTTACCAGCAGATTGAACACTCGTCACTGCACACAGACAGCTCCGACGAGCTTCGCTCATCTGCATGTAGCTGTACACGCAGAAGAGAATGCTCAGGGGGAAGTCTTCCTCGGCTCCTTCAATGTCTACTACGTGCATGATGACTTTGAATTGCCGGAAGACTAACATGATTGATCGTTCTCTATGTTCTTACCTAGGCCACATGGGCATGGGATGTGCTGCCTAGCGATACGATTGTTTGCGTTGAAATTAATAAAGGTGATGAAGGACAACTAATTTTCCTTGTCATTATTTTTTGGAGGAGAGAACTGACTGGTTGGGTGGTTTGTTTGTGTTGCGGGTGGGTAGTGGCTGCGTGTGATAGGTTGTAAGTATGCTGCAGTGCTTGTGTTTCGTACTGTGTTTGTGTATGTGTTGTATGCGTTTGGGCTGCGATCATGAAGAGTCGTTGTTAGTTGGCTCTGGGAGGAGTGTGGAGAATCTGAAGAGCCTCCTTCCTCTTCTAAGACGGAGAAGAAGAAGAAGTATTAATGGAGATGTGAATGCTCATAGGAAGCTCGGTGTTGAGGGATGTGTGACGCGCGATCAAATTAGACAGATAGATAGATGGATGGAGGGAAGGATGGAAGAAAGAAAGGAAGGAAGGAGGAGGGAGGGATGAAGACTTGGATTTGTGAAGGTGTAGGCGAGAGGATGAAGTGGGGAGTAGTGAAGTTGTGAGCTGCACAGAAGCGAGAGTTGTGAATTGAGGAACCGTGGAGATGGGGTAGGGTAGCTTTCGTGTCTCCTGACAGAGGGAATCAAAAAGTTCAGATCATTCCACACAAAAAGTAATCCTGTTAACTTGTCGAGCGCTCCCACCTCTATCATGATCAACTATCCCAGTAGAATCGAACCTGTTTTCACAATTGCATTCTGGTTACTGGCAGATCAGGTAAGTTTAGACAATTAGCAGTCATGTCATGACAGCTACCACAAGAGGTAGAAGGTCAGGTGGCACTCTACTGAATGGAACAACTGCCAATGTGATTGATGCTCAAATCAGGAAGTACTTACGGAGTTGGCCACTGTACCACTGCGTCTACGTATAGTGAGATGTGCAGGCATCGCAACCGAAAAATTGTCATCTGAAAACGTAGCTTACACCCTACCAGCCAACAAGATGTTAGGCTGGATTTAGTACAAGTGCTCATCTTTTGTGAAGATGATCGACACTTGCAAGTCAATGTGAGTAAGGTCAGTTTATTGCTCCAATTGAGCAACGCGTCTGTTTATTTTGAATATGAACTTTGCTACAAAACACATGCTTAAAGTTAATTGAAGTGAACAACCAATTGACGAAATGACGTTACTCATTGTTTTTGAACTGCTTTTACGATTTGCTGACGGACCTCGCAATATCACTATTATGCATTTATATTACTAACATGTAAATATTAACAGTGTTCTCATTTTGTGCACTTTGTAAACTGTCATTCGTATGCTTGCTGCCCAGATTATACCAAAAGTCGAAACTGTTGGTATTCGTCGTAATTATGGTTCCATCAAAAATACATAAAAATTTAAAGCTTATTTGTTTCATCGGACGAACTTTGAACTGATTAGCCAGATTTGTGCGCGGCTTGCGTAGTTTGCACGTGTTTTCGGGGATAGTTTTTCTGAGTTAATGCGCCTTCATCTGCTGCCAAAAGTTGGGAAGCCAGTAAGTATCAAGCATTTTTTTATTATTTTTAGTTAGCTAGTTGTTGTGAGGTACTTTAAATGTCGATTTGTTTCCTTTATACACATACTTGTTAGAGTAGACGCAAAGGCATCTTAATGTGGCTGTTGACGGTTTCTTTTTATCTGCAAGGTCTTCCCACGTGCATTCTTTCCTGTATAGATATAAATTTCGACTGTTTTTGCGGTTTGTGAGGTTATTTGTTTTTACTGACGTTTGAATTTGAGCATTGGGGCGTGATTTTGTGGAGAGGTGCTAAAACATTACGAAGTGTTTGGAAATTACGTGCTTGGTGCTTTCTTGCAAATAAGCACCAATTTTACGAGTGTGTCGATGTATGCTTTTGCCTTTACCAGTTTATTTGTTAGACCAACCTTTTCAGAAACAGCCGCAGTTGCTTTCATAACTTTGTGATTTCCATTTGCACTGCCTGATCGCGTTGAAGTTGTTAATGCAAAACACTTCTTTGGATTGAGTGCGATTGATTTAACTGTTTTTAAGCGGTTCCTTATTTTAGTAAGAATGAGTTTTGATGAATGAGGTCCAATTTGATAAAGGGACTTGCAACTTTGGTAAAGTGAACGCAAAAGTCTCATATTATGGCTGTTAGGCCGTTTTGTTTCCCAACTACGATGCCTACTCACGTACACTTTTCGCTGTATGACACCTCGAGTGATAAGTTAAGATTGTTTCGGCAATTTGTAATTTGTTTGCTTTCTCACTACGAAGTGTTAACCATATTTATAAATCTTATTATGCATTATTTAGGTCGTTTTCGTGCTAGAATGGACGCTGAAGAAGAAGAAGCTGCATCAGTAATGAGTGCGAATCTCGTCTTTGTTATCACTTTACACATTTCTCAGGTAAGATTGGATTGTGCTTAATGAGTTGTTGTTGTCCTTTTTCGTGTGGGCAGCGATGGAATCAATGTTCGTCCATATGTTGGTTGGAAAAGTGCTGTTCTCCTTTACCTGCTTCACCTGCGCGGTTTCCATTACTATGATATGCGTGTTGTTGGCGCACATATGGATGGCGGAGGAGTGGGTGCAGGACGAGGGTTGTTTGTTGTGTCGATATGATCCCTGCTGTGAAACATGTTGTGTAGAGGGCCTAAGTGATGGCTGAATGGTAGGTTGCTCGGCTTTGACGGCATGAGTTGGTGTCTCTGAGTGTGGTGGACGCAGCAGGGTTAGGAGCGGAGGAAGAAGGAGTGGCTAGTGTGAAGCTTGGGCATCACTACACAGACTGTACCTTGTAGCAGTCCTAAGTGTTTGCTTGTTGAGGTGCCTCTTTCTTTTTCTCCCATTAGTAGTTATGTTTGTGTATGTTGGCTTTGCAGCGCTTTGGACCTCCGCACATTGGTCTTTCCATTGTTTGTTTTTTTCCTTTTTAGATGCCACAAACTTACCTTGGTGGTTGTGATAGTGAGGTAACATGTGATGAGTGTGTGGAATGGTAGGCAATGCAAGATGTTAGCGTGATTCGCGGTGGCGGTAGCGTCTTTGTTTGGATTGTGCGATGCGACTGTTGGCATGGACGACAGGGTCTACTACTGCTATTATGCCTCCGTATGTTTGTCTTCGCGGGCATGGGTGGCTGGGTGATTAAGTGGGTGGGTGGCGGAGAAGGAAGGGAAAGGCTAGGGAACTGTGCCGTGGGTGTGTGAAAGAGTGAAGGAGACGTTCACTTACGACGACGACAACGACAACGAATGGAAGCACTATGGGCCAGAGTTCGATGGTGGCAACTGCGGTATGTTTTGCCTCCGCAGGTACGGAAATGTTTTTGCGGTGGGAGGGTGGAAGTTAATTTGTTGCTGACTGTAAAGGTGATGAATGGTGGTGCATCATCTTAGAGGAGGTAAGTAAGTGGGTAGGTCTCCACTGTTGGATGTGTTGGGCACGAACTATTGGGAGGAGGTGAAGGCGACTGTCGTGCTTCTCCTACTACTATTGCGACTTGGCCTTAGGGGTGAGAATGGATGGAAAAGGAGGGGATGGGAAGGACCGTGTGGGGAGTATCTGGGGTAGAAAGCTGGGGTGGTTTCCGACCTCATCTGGACTAGTTACTATCGGGGTTGGGGTTGGGCTGAGTTTAGGATGGGATGTGGTTTGTACGCTGTGGCGTGTCAATTGGGTGGATTCGTGGTGGTCCCTCGTGTCGGCATGGGGATTGGGCGTTGTTTTTGAAGTTTTCAGTTTCCGTGTATTCTGAAAAGGTAGAAAGTGTTAAAGGAAAAGGTGGAAATGTATTTTGCAGCCTTAAAGTACTAGCAGTAGTCAGTATTTGCGGTTGAACTAATCGGTGAAAAGGCTTGAACGCATTTGAGGGTGTGAATTTTAATACTACTAACTGTATTCACTGATGCGAAAGCCTAAGTTGGCATTAGGGAAGGCGGATCGGTGGCCACTTTTGAAAGACTGTCTCCTTCTCTTCAAAAGTCGATGAAAGAAAAGTGTGGCGATTAGGTGTTGCGCAAAGCGATTGAGTGGGTCCTTCGCAGTAGTAAGGGGCGATGCTTTAAAATGTGCATGTTTCATAGTCGCCGATGAAGACTGTTTCAGCGCCTGGTCTGGTGCATTCGAGGAAGCTGTGACTATGGCAGTGAAGGAAACAAATTATCTAGCAGAAATGTGAAAATGTGTCTGATTTGGATCCACCCGAGTGTGTGACGAAGGTGGCTCTGATTAGAGTTAGTGCTTAAGTAATGCTGTAGCCTCGATTTTCTAAATTGGATTTCTTGTAGAAAAAGTGGTTAGAATTGTGCAAAGTTAGTAGGATGGAGACGTCAGTCATGAAATAATATTTTGTGCTCGTGTATGCAGACTTACAAAGGGTAGTGGTGGGGACGTAGATTTGGTTGGAATGAGCCTCCCTTCTGGGTGATGGGCGGATGAGAGAGTGGAAGAGGATGGGTAAGTAGTGATGTGTGTGAAGTGATGGGAATGGCGTCTTTTGCACTTGTAGAGAGCCAAGTGGTGTGAAAGTGTCACGGAGTGGCCTGGTGGACACATTGAGGTGAATGCTGGGACCAATTTTGCGTACCTATCGGCCGGCGGTGTCATTGGTGGTGGTGGTGGCGGTAGTGCTAGCCATCGATCCTCCTTCAATGATCTATGGCTTCAATGGGCAGTCTTGAGGCGCTGTTTACCGACTCACTCGCTCACTCTCACCAACTCACCCGCCAGCCCAAGCTCTGCCTGATGTCGTCGAGGACATAGGATGTTTGGAAGAGGTGGATGGAAGCACCCTCCCGTGTGTGCAGAAAACCACACGTGAACTTGTTCCCTTCCCTCCCCTGCCCTGCTCTGCCTTGCCCTGCCCTCCTGTCTTCCTCTCCCTTCTGCCGTCAACGCCGCTGCTGCTTCTGCTCCTTATGGTAATGTGAATACTTTAGCTATCTTTATTGCTGCTATCCTTGGTAATGCTCAACTATTGCTACTGTTGCAATCAGTAAAGGCGCCTTTCTTCCTTCGGAATATGCAAGATGTGTTGGATATTTAGGAGTAGGTTAGGGACACTACGCCGACTTTTAGTTATCATTTATTTACCCATTCCTGATTTATTAGTTCATTCCTGCCTGATTGTACACATTGAAGAAGTTGTGAAGAAGTTGACTGGGCATTTAGCACCCTGCGTCATTGCTGGTGACATGGGCTGACGCAGTTGAGCTCTTGTCTGATGGCACCACTGAAAATATTATCCATTGCTCCTTTGAGGCGGTGCATCAGGCATAAAACAGTTGTTAGTGCGTCTACTCTCCTCCACTCATTCTCCACCATTTGGTGTGAGTTGGTATCTCTGCAGGTGGTCACGTGTAAGAACTCTCGGTCGACGAACGGGGGTCGCCAGTTCAATCATGGAAGAGCAATTGCTGACCGAAAGTGCCCACAACAACCTCTGGAAGTGCATCGAAATGGAGATCGGTTAAGCAAGCGTATTTGCCGCAGTTGAAATCAGCGCCCTGAGGTAGTATCAACCGCAAAGATGGAGCCAGCTTACCACCACCACCGGGACCGTCTCTGAAAGGACAGCTGAGAAATGTCACTGCATAACTGAAATGGGTAGAACCTTGATTACAAGTTCATTATAACATGCATACATGAGAGTTCTTCCAGAATTCCAGACAACAGTCCTCCATAGCCTAGAATTTTATTGTTCTTATGTGACCATCTAACACTCGTTTTCTAATCAGTCGAGCTGCTGTGCAAAAAATAAAAATAACTATTCTTATGACAGGTCTGTCCTACAATTTTTCCATTGGCTACCACTCAGCCAATCAGATGTTCCAGAAGTCTTTTCACGGTCAACAAGAAATCTGACCAATTAAAAGAAACGGAACATGTAATTAGACTTTTCCTGACACAAGTCCTATGTTTTCTTGCAGCTATGTAGGCTGGTTTGTGGACATAAAAACCTCCTGGAACTCGTCACTTTCCACTGGCTATTGACCAGCGAATCAGATGGCGTTCAGCCGAGGAAAGATTTACGGTCGCCTTAGGGGATACCTGGATCGGCATTTTGGGGTCTTCGTCAAATGATCTTAGTTCTAATCTCACAACAAACACCCAATATCATTGTTGTAAGTCGACAGAGCAACCCAATTCATGGTAAATGAGGTCTGGGTGCGATTTTGTATCAAGTACTGAGTTAACTTACTCTGCAAAGGATTGTCCTGACCACCGCTTTTTCAATATCGAAACAAAAGCTAAGTTTGACAAGCGCAAAGCCACCTAAATAAACATTTTGCTATTCTTTTACGATTTTTAAAAAGACTTTACCTGACGTCACCCAAGCTAGCTTCTTTTGAGCAAAAAAACGTAGTCCTCATGAGTTTCCCTCTGCCCCGTAGAGGTACATATATGAATGTGTAAATAAAACGCCAGAGTCAATGACAAGTCATTGCATCTTCACTTGTGAAGGTCTTAGTACTCCTCTGAATGTAAAAATTGAAGCACTTTGCAAAGTCCGTATTTATATAAAGTCAGGACTCAACGTGTGCCGCATAAAGCGCATCGAGGTGAGCGAGAGAATTAGCGACCTTGTTGCGGCAAAGCTAACTCCCAAAATCCGTAGGAGATAATGGGAGTTAGTTGAATAAGTAAAAGGAGGAAACAGCAAGTGTGTGTGGATGTAGTCCCTCTAATACCTTAGCAAGGAGCACATCAGCATTTCAAGATCTGTCGGTTGTTGCAGGTGGTGCGTAGTTACGAAGGAAATTGAAGAGGACACGAGCAATTCACTCGACTTCCACCATTACAACTTCAAGTGGTTGTGTTTTGACACCGAAGACATTTTCGTGAGTTGTGTTGGGGCTCTACCACTTAAGTGAATGGAGCCACACAATCTAGCGTGTATAGGTGCATCCGAAGGGCTCATGTGAAAAATTGGAAGAAAAGGGCTCCAAGTAATCCGACTTTTTTGGCTAGAGATGTCGACGATGTTTCTGTGTTTGGGCTACGCCAACGTCAAAGTCTTACAAAGCCATGTACACAGATATTGTCCCCATATAGTGGCTTTGGCGAGACACCGGGAATGAGATCCACTGCCATGGGAGGAGCGCACCTACTTCCGCCTACAAAGGAATCGTACTCAGGCGGATGAGTGACTAGTGGATTGTTGGCAGCCACACAGTCACGCTCAACTATTGGATCGTAGTGAACGCTACCATCCATTAGAAGTGATGGTCTGTCTATGCACCACAGAGAACGTAGGTAGTGTGGAATAGCTGCTAACTGCCTACAGTACCAAGGGATGAGCCCCATCAGAGCTGTCGGTCAGGTGGATGGTTCGACTGCTCAGTCACTCAACAGCTTGCGCAACGACGAGAACCAGACTGTTACAGTGTACAAAGAATGAGAAAAGTCAAACAGAAGGTGTATTAATAAGGTGAGTGGGAAATGAGGGAGCAGACGAAAGGACGATATGTCGGTTTGCATGCAGTAGCAGAAACTGGAGAAGGAGGTCGAGCAGGGTGTGTCGTTTCGTGTTCGTAAGCTTGCAAGTGTAGAGCTGCTAAGTCGCCGAGGGGGATTAACATGAAATTCTTGGGTTTAATATGATTAGCTGCTCAACGGCTACAAAACTCATTGTTTTAGCCTTAATGTCATGCCAGCTATCACAAGGAGGTAGAGGGCGTAGTGGCATCCCACTGAGTGGAACAACTGTCGATGGGATTGATGTCCATATCAGGTGGCAATTCCAAAGTTAGCAACTGTGCCACTACGTCCACGTACACCAGGATGTACAGCCATAGCAATTAAGAAGTGCCAACTCAAAATGTAGCAGAGCAGTTTGTTAAAATGTGTATCTTTCGTAAAGGTAATGGACACATAGTCAAGGTTAGCATTATGAGTGTCGACTTCAGTTAGGAGGTCATGGGTCTTCTTCCCCTTTCTTCCACATACTTTCTTTGGGGACATCAAAGGGAGTTGTCAGTGTAACAGCATCCACGCCCAATATATCGTAATTCGCCAATCACATGAGCAGCTTTACCTCCTTTTCTGTAATTGAAAAGCTTTGCACTTCCCAATTTGAGCAATACAATTGGCCTTATCGCTTAGGCCTACCTTCGAAGGATGGTTGCATTCCTCGAGTCCGGTGTCAACTGTAAGTGCGCCCATTTCGCTAATAAATCTACTGCCTTATAGTTATGACAAGAAAGGAGTGTGAGGTGGGGAATCGTTGGATTCGCTGGAACCCTTGCCAACTGTAAGTGTGATCATTTCGCTAATAAATCTGCTGCCTTGTAGATGTGACAAGGAGGGAAGGCGAGGTGGAGAAGCACCACCGGCGCTCAGTTGGAGTTGAGGCGAGACCCTGTGGACACCACCAACGAAAGCTGCCATCGGCCTCAGTGGACCGGGAGACGACCAGTTTCGCAATATCTCCCCTTCGTGTCACCGCAACCCAACCATGAGGTCGCTCTTTTTTCCCTGCGCGCAGAGTAGTTGAACAATTACAGTCCAGTGACCAACAATTGCATCAGTCAAAGGTGATACAGACAAGACACTTGTAGTGCAACAGCAGCAAAGCATGGGCTTTGCACACATTACTGCTTCTTCTACTGTATTCCTTCCAATTCGTTCAGCATTTGAGTCCGCATTTGATCACTTTCTGCAGTTGCAATAATAAACACACCCACCCCATCCACCTACACCATTGAACTAGTCGTGGCAAAGTCCATCGCCACACAAGGAAGCGCTGAGTTGACAGAATTGTCAATCAAACGAACGCGCGGCAATCACCTTGGCAAGCAGCACCAGCTGTGGTCATGGAGACGACAAGTAAAAACGAGGGCCATGATTTGGATACGAAGCAAATCACATTAGAAACGCATCTCACTCAATTCTTCCGATTGCAGTAAATTTTACAAAGTTATATCGGTAGATTAGCAACATCAAATGAGACAACGCACAATTTAAGCACAAATATTTTAATGTTCGGTTTACAAATTTAACTGAGAATATTATGTGCATGCTTAGGATTGTAGTTGTAGTGCCCCGAGGCTCCTTCGAAGGCAAAAGAAGGCAGAATGCTAGGGTAGATCATATATATGCATATATATACATAGAGAGAAATAGAGAGAGAGATATAGGTCACTGCCATGGCCCGGAGGCTAGCCCACGCAGGTAGGGAAGTACGGCCATCTCTGTTACCTTGACCGAGACCGGTAGTTCCAACAAACAAAGTACTACAGTCGTGGCTAATGTAAAGAGGTACCAGCATACATGAGTTGCTCTGTTACAAAATTTGCATTGCCATCTTGCATGGACTCAATGAAGCAAACTCGAATCCCGACTACTCACAGCGCGCTGAAATGCATTTCGTGCAAATGACTTCGTCAGACTTGTTTGCATTCGTTATTAGGCCGTAGCAGATGTGTTGCAGCGTAGGAGGGACTACTCTTGCCGATCGTTGCGTACGAGAGGTAGTGCGTTATGGTCATCGCTGTGCTGCGGCACACTATCCCACCCAAACCGACCATACATCACTAAAGACTTGACTCTTGCACCTAATGATGGAGCATTAACTTGAAAGAAAAATGATGCGATGAAAGAAATGTGCATGTAAGACTGGGGAGTCAGCCACACCTCTGCGTACGTGAGCATTTGGTGATTGGCCAACCACACTAGTTCATCCTGTCGCTGGTGTTGTTTCGACGCCTCCATGCGAAGTGTGCAGCATTGGAATGGCAGGGCAGACGATGTTGAAGCAGAGAGGCGAGGAGAGACGTGAGCAGAGAAGAGCACTTCGGGCGTGCGTATGTCCATCATATATTTCCATTGCGGAAAGTGTATTGCATAGTCGATAGCTGGATTACTGGCTGCCTTCTTTACTCATGACTCACTAAAATTGGCATTGCTGACCAACATTTGAATAATGCCTTGTAGTTGAAGTGGTGGCATCTCGCCCACCCACTCATAAACCCGAGCGACCAGTGCTTTTCGAAATATCTTTCATCCAATTCTGCCCACATAGAAAGCGAAAAGAAGGCATTGCCATGACAAATCTGTGTTAGAACGATACAATCATGCTATGGGGTGCGGGGAGGAGGGATAGGGAGAGAAGAAAAAGAAACAAGGCAAAGGATCCCTAACAACTTAAACAGCAGAAGATGCGCCATCTTCCTGCGCGTCCTCTTCTTACTCCGGGTTGGTGTTTTGGCCCTAAAAGATTAAGTGAAAAAGAGAAGGGTGAGGATGAGAAATAAGGAGGAGGAGGAGAGCGTACGAGTGCGGAGAGCTTACGGGGGTGCTGAGCATTCCACTCCCGCCACCAGCGCTCAGCTAAAAGATGGAACAAGACCATATCGATGTGAATAATGCCTGTAAATTAAGTGCTTTAAAGTGGAAACACCGCTAATGCTACTGCTGGCTGCCCAAATAATGAGAGCAAGTCAGCTGAAAGACGTATGCTGAGTCTGCACGTAATTATGGGCCAAGTGATTGAGCAGAGTAGCATGAAGTATGTCTTGATCCAGAGCCGCTATGTAACTCCTACAAAGTGATTTGATCAGTATACGGAGGCTGAGAAGGAGGGAAAGAAGGGAGCGAGACGTACTTGGGTCGGTGCCTGGACACACGGCCCCAGTGGCCGGTGCAACCTCCTCGTCACGAAGGGAAGAGATTGCAAAGCTGGTTGTCTCTCGGTCCACTGAGGCCGGTGGCAGCCTTTGTTGGCGGCGCCCACAGGGTCTAGCCTTAACACCAACTGAGCGCCGGTGGCGCTCCCCCGCCCCACCTTCCTTCCTTGTCACATCTACAAGGCAGCAGATTTATTAGCGAAATGGAGACACATACAGTCGACAAGGGTTCCGGCGAATCCAACGATTCCCCACATGTAAAACCATGTGAGTAGGTTCAGTGCACTGCTGCTCAAATTGAGCAGTGCGATGCTCACATACGCGAGCAGGAATACGGCGTAGAACACTCCTTCTTTCGACAACATCGCGAGTGAATCACGGAAATATGAAACTGGCGACGATGCGCATGACAGCACATCGATCGTTGGATCGAAGATGAAAATTTGAAATGCACGTGACAGCGTGCAATGAGTGAAGCAGACTGGTCGTAAATGGCAGAGAAATGTGAGGCTTTGCGGACGATCTGGACCAAGAGAGTTTTGACGCTTAAATAGCTGTAGTTAATGTAGACAGATTGAAGCACACTAAGTGACATGTTGTTAGGCTTCGAGGGTGGTTTGAACAATACGAAAGCTAAAAGCAGAATTGAAAGGTCTTCATGGATCATGTCCAACGGTAATGCAATAAGAGGAGTGAAAGAACAAGAAGGCAGCGATAAAGTATGAGATGATGCAGTCATCGGTAAAAGGTGTTCCAGCAACCCATTCTCCTTTGTATGCTGAATATATGCATTCTACCCTGATATTTTGCCTTCGTTCGCCTTCAAGGGAGCCTTCGAACCCCACAATAGGGAGCTGACTCGGAAGTGGGATTATGAGGCAGAGGGGAAAAAGGAAAAGAAGGAGGAGAAGGAGTTGGGACCGCAAGGACAAACTCACAAGAGTGAAAGAATATGGATGCGATTATTAGCCCTAACATTATCTGTGGCTCAGTAAGCATTCTTATACTCTCTTAGCATTCTCATGTCCCCTGACGAAGGGAATCAAACAGTTTAGATCAATTCACACAAAAGTAATCCTGTTAACTTGTCATGATCAACTATCTTAGCAAAATCGAATTCGTTTTCACAATTGCATTTGGGTTATTGGCAGATCAGGTAAGTTCAGACAATTACAAGTCATGTCATGACAGCTACCACACGAGGTAGAAGGTCAGGTAGCACTCCACTGAATGGAACAACTGCCAATGCGACTGATGCTCAAATCAGGAAGCAACTACGAAATTGTTACTTGAATCAGGAAGTAAGTAAGCAGTTGGCTACTGTGCCACCGCGTCTACGTGTAGTGAGATGTGCAGGCATCGCAACTGCAAATTGCCAACTCAAAACGTAGCTTACACCCCACCAGCCAAGAAGACGTTCAACGGAATTTCATAGAAATGCGTATCTTTTGTAAAGGTGATTGACACATGCAAGACTATGTAATTAGGGTCAGTCCATTGCTCCATTTGAGCAACCCGTCTATTCGTTTTGAATGTGAACTTTGCAACAAAACACATGCTTGAAGCAAATTGAAGTGTACAGCTACTTGACAATACGACCTTGCTCACTGTAGTTTGAACCACTTTCACGACTTGTTGTCAAACCTAATAGAATCACTAATATGCATTTATATTACTGATATACAAATATTAACAACTTTCTCGTATTGCTCACTTTGTAAATTTGAATTGGTGTGTTTGCTACTTGACTTATACGCGAAAGTCGAAACTTTAAGTATTTGTCGTAATTATAATCCCATCGTAAATGCACTAATACTTAAAATTCGTTTGTTTTACCGGACGAACTACGAACTGATTAAGCGGATTTGTGCGCGACTTGCGTAAGCGGTGCGCGGTTTTGGGGATAATTTTTGTGGAGTAATGCGCCTTTATCCGCTGCTAAAAGTTGGGAGCCCGGTAAGTATTGAGTACCTTTCGAGCATTTTTAGTTATTTAGTTGTTGTGAGGTACTTTAAATGTCGATTTTCTTTTATACACATACTTGTTGGGGTAGAAGCAAATGCCTCTTAATGTGAATGTTGACGGCTACTTTTCAAGTGCAAGGTCTCCTCATGTGCATTTTTCGGTGTGTAGAGATAAATTGCGGCTGTTGCAGCAGATTGTGGGGTCGTTGGTATTCTTGCTGACGTTTGGATTTGAGTGATGAGGCATAATTTTTGGAGAGGTGCTAAAACCTTACGAAGTGCTTGGCAATTACTTGCTTGTTGGTTTCTTGCGATTAATCACCCACTTTATGAATGTGTGTAGGTGCATGCTTTTGCTTTATTTGTCAGTTTATTTGTTAGACCAACCGTTTCAGAAATAGCTGCAGTTGCTGTCACAACTTTTTGTTTTCCATTTGCATTGCCTAATCACGTTGATTTTTTTACTGCAAAACACTTCTTTGGATTAGGTACGATTGGCTTGGTTGTTTTTAAGTCTCATAATGTGGCTGTTAGGACGTTTTATCTTCCAACTACGGTGCCTACTCACGTACACTTTTCGCTGTATGGCACTTGAAGCGAAAAGTTAAGATTGTTTTGGCAATTTGTAATTTGTTTGCTTTTTAACGGCGATGGATTTTGTTGGGAGGAGTTCTAACGTTGCTAAGGACATGGTAACCGATCACTGTTGTTTTCTTGCTAATAAGTATTCACCATATTTATAAGTCTTTTTATGCATTATTTAGCTCGTTTTCGTGCTAAAATAGACACTGAAGAAGAAGCTGCAGCAGTAATGGGTACGAATCTCACCGTCGCTATCACTTCACATATTTCTCAGGTAAGATTGGATTGTGTTTAATGAGTTGTTGCTGTCCCTTTTTGTGTGCAGTAATGGAATCAATGTGCGTTCATATGTTGGGTGGGAAAGTGCTGTTCTTTATCTGCTTTACCTGCGCTATTTTCATCACTATGATATGCGTGTTGGCGCACATAGGGATGGCGGAGGAGTGTTGTGTTGATGCGATCCTTGCTGTGAAACATGTTGTGTAGGGGGCCTCGTTGATGACTTAATGGCAGGTTGCTCAGCTTTGATGGCATGAGTTGGTGTCTCTGAGTGTGGTAGACGCAGCAGTGGTAGGAGCGGAGGAAGAAGAAGTGACAAGTTGGAAGCTTTGGCATCACCACGCAGACTGTGCTTTGTAGCAGTCTTATGTGTTTGCTTGTTGAGGTGTTTGTTTCTTGTTTTCCTATCAGTAGTTATGGCTGTGTATGTTAGCTTTGCAGCCCATTGGAGCCTCACACATCGGTCTTGTCATTGTTTGGTGTTTTTTCCTTTTCTGATGCTACAAACTTACCTTGGTGGTTGTGATGGTGAAGTAACATGCGATGAGTGTGTGGAGTGGTAGGCAATACAAGATGTTGGAGTGATTCGCGGTGGCGGTGGTGGTGGTGGCGGTGGCGTCTCCGTCTGAGTTGTGCGATGCGGCTGTCGGCATGGGCGACAGGGTCTACTACTGCTACTATGCCTCCGTATGTTTGTCTTCGCGGGCATGAGTGGCTGGGTGAGTAAGTGGGTGGGTGGCGGCGAAGGAGGGGAAAGGCTGGGGGAGCTCTGTCGTGGGTGTGTGAAAGAGTGAAGGGGACGTTCTCTTACGACGACGACGACGACGCCGAGTGGAAGCGCTATGGGTCTGATTTCACTGGTGGCAACTGTGGCATATTTTGCTTCCGGAGGTGCGGAAATGTATTTGCTGTGGGAGGGTGGCGGTTAATTTGTTGCTGACTGCATAGGTGATAAGTAGTGATGAATCAGTTCAGAGGAGGTAAGTTGTCGAGTAGGTCTCCACTGTTGGGTTTGTTGGGGGCGAACTATTGGGGGGGGGGAGGAGGCGGGGGCGGGTGTCGTGCTACTCCCACTACTATTGCGACTTAGTCTGAGGAGTGAGAATGGATGGCAAAGGAGTTGAAAAGGAGGGAGTGGGAAGGACGGCGTTGGGAGCATCTAGGGTAGAAAGCTGAGGCGGTTTCCGACCTCACCTGGACTAATTACTATCGAAGTTGGGGTGGTGGGTGGCTTGTGCGCTGTGGCATGGCGCTTGGGTGGATTCGCGGTGGTCCTTCGTGCTGGCATGAGGATTGGGTAGCCCTTGCCGATCTACGTTTTGCTCTTAGGAGGAGACCTATTTGTGAGATATTTCTCAGTGTTTCAGGTGCAATTCTCCCGGCCTACCTGGGGGATGGGGTGATGGTGGGTACTCCACGGCACATCGACAGTTGGTGGACGTGGATGAATTTACTCAGGGGACGACTCAGCCCTTCTATGCTTTGCCACCTCCTCTGTTTCCTGCTTCTGCCAATGCCGCTGGTGCCGCTGCTGTTGCGTATGCGTGAACATCACCGGTGAGGACATTCGTTCCTTCATCCAACGATTCCTATCGCAACAACAGTATCGTAAGTCCTTTACATTGATTAGCTGTTATCAATGGCGTCTCGCCTTCCTGCAACACGTGGCCACACAGGAGCTTCAAGTTATTACAGATTCACTGCGGATAGTGTGTTTTGTCTAGGTATACAAGTGAATCATCCACATCAAGTTTCATGCCTTTCTTGGATTTATGTAAAGCCCTTATGCAGTTAACTTGCTCATTGAAATGCAAGCACTATCGTGACTTATGCAGGTAACCAAAACCAAACCAAGGATGATGTGCTTGTAGCAGGTTATATCAATGTTTATTCAAAATACGAGTTTTCTGCGAGAGAACACGGCTGGTAAGGTGTTGTTTTTGAAGTTGTCAGGTTCCTTGTATCCTGAAAAGGTAGTAAGTGTTGGAGGAAAAGATGGAAATGTGTTTTGCAGCCATAAAGTACAAGCAGTAGCCAGTATTTGCGGTTGAACTAATTGGTGGAAAGGCTTAAACGCATCAGGGAGAGAACGCTGGTTCCTCACTGATGCGAAAGCCTAACTTAGCATTAGAGAGGGTGGATCGGTGGACACCTTTGAAAGACTGTCGCCTTCACTTCAAAAGTCGTTGGAAGAGGAAGTGTGGCGATTGGGTGCTGTTCAGAGCGATTGAGTCTGTCCTTCACAGTAGTGAGGGACGATGCTTTGAAGTGTGCGCATTTCATAGTCGTTGATGAAGACTGTTTCAGGGACTGGTCTGGCACTTTCGAGAAAGTTGTGACTATAGCAGCGAAGGAAACAAATTATCTAGCAGAAATGTGAAAATGTGTCTGATTTGGCTCCATCTGAGTGTGTGACCAATGTGTCTCTGATTAGAGCCAGTGCTTAAGTAGTACTTTAGCTTCGATTTTCCGAATTGGATATCTGGTAAAAAGTGGTTAGAATAATGCGAAGATAGTAGGATGGAGACGTCAGTCATGAAATAATATTTTGTGTTCGTTTATGCGGACTTACAAAGGGTAGTGGTGGGGACGTAGGATTGGTTGGAATGAGCCTGCCTTTTGGGTGTTGTACAGATGTGTCACGGAGTGGCCTCGTGGACACATTGACGTGAATGCTCGGACCAATTTTGCGCTTGTATCGGTGGTGGTGGTGGCGGCGGTGTATACCGACTCACTCACCCACCCACCGACCAACTCACCCGCCAGCCCATGCTCTGCCCGATGTCGTCGAGGACATAGAATGTTTGGAAGAGGTGATTGGAAGCACCCTCCCGTGTGTGCAGAAAACCACACGTGAACTTGTTCCCCTTTTCTCCCCTGCTCTGCTCTGCTACCATTGATAATACTAAACTATTACTACTGTTAAAACCAGTAAAGGCGCTCTCCTTCCTTTCTTTCTTCCGCATATGCAGGATGTGTTGGATATTGAGGAGTGGGGTAGAAACACCACGCCGCCATTGAATACTGTTGAGTTTATCAAAAAGCTGTGGAGGAGTGGGGACTGTTAGTGTTGCGTTGTCCTCAACTTCGATCATTTGCCGTATGTTCATAACCATTCTGCAAAGAATGCCTTTCTTGTATGTTTCTGGAACCACGCAGATCTCTGCTGCTACTTCTACAGAAGGCCAGTTGTGCATCATCCACCTAGTCATTCAGAGTAGTGCAAAGTAGATGCATTCCTCTGACTGCTTCTACTGGATGACGATGCATGCCTCCACACTGCAACATTCAATGCATTAGCACCGTTGGCTCAAACGCCCACACGCAGGTGACTGAGAGGCGCATCACTTGTCCACTTTCGAACATCATCGATTAAGTGGCGTGTGCATACGTACACCATCTCGAACTACTGGACATTTCACAGTCATTCATACCTTGAATTTTGTATGCTCGCACGATCTTGGGTCTCCGCATGACTCTAATCGAACCCGATGTCAGTAGGTGGCGGTTACGCACATTGTAGTCTTGAGTGGAAGTGTGCCGTAGTCTCGGCACTGTTTACCTCTCACGGAAGACAAACTTGGTTCGCAGTATAGCCGCCCTCGGCGCAGATCTTTGTAATGTCCAAAAGCCTCTCTATGAGTTCGATTTCACCGTCATAAATATCGCCGTGGACTCCCGAGATGGTCTGCGTCCGGTGTAAGTTATCAGCCACACCTTTCTACTCATTTGCTTACAAGTAGTTGGCGTTTTGGACTTGTCTTGAGAAAGAATGTGCTTGATTGGTCAAGTAGGTTTCCAGATTATTATTTTAAAGTAAATCATTGACCCTTGTGGCCATTCCCTGTGAGGTACTGCCGTCACACATTGTCTTGTCCTCTGATTGTGTGAGTGAAGTGGAGAGTTATTTCTCCCTTGGCCAATGTCTTTGCTCTACTGCGCTTTCCCGACCGCCGGTGAGACCGAGGGTGAGTCTCCTTCTGCGGTGTCATTAACCGCATTGGTGCAGGTGGTGCCTACTGCGTCGACTTGTCACGTAGGTGTCCTATTTTTCTTGACACTTCAACATTCGCATCCACGCATTCGATGAGGCTGTTGTTTGACCCGACAATTCTGGGAGACATATTGTACCTGGCGAAAACCCACAAGTTAATTTAATCTGAATTCGCTTCTGGGAAGTTTTATTCTGGTGAGCAATTCCAGTCTTAATCGCGAACCCTTTAACCGAAATGGATGTGAGTTGTGGTGAGGTTGGGTAGATGGATGCGGAATGTAAGGTCGATTAGTTGATGAATGGAGAAGAAATGCGTGGTCTCGGGATGCTACTGAGAGTAGTGAGGTGGTTGTGGGACGGTCTTCTTCAGCAATAAGTCAGGTGTGTCAAAAACGAGGTTGGAGGGGATTTGCTGAATGAGTGAACTGATGGTGGATGGAGGGTTTGAAGGGGCGAAAACTAGTAGCAATATGACCTTTCCCCTCATGATGATGATGCTGGCAGGCATTGGTAGGTGTTTGCTTTCCGAAGGCACAGCGGTGCAGTCCATTGACCAATTGATAGGACTCTTTTCTTTGAATGGTTTTGCACTCAGCAGTTCACTCCTCCAACGGATTGTGCATGCGCACGCATGACGCTGAAATGGGTTGATTGGAGGAGTTGAATGCACTGAATGCTTGTGAACTACTTCTCTTGACTCATGCTAGAGGGCATAAGATTACAAGTCATTTTGCTATTAAAGTAGACTTTCTGACGTAGTTCGTTGAGTCCTGTACTGAGTGCATTCGTGTGGTGGCTGCGATTGGGTCACTCTAACCACGGGGTCCCCTATTTGACCAAACGTAGCTGACAATTTGGTTTGAGGATGCAGCATGAAGGCGAATAGTACTGCAGTGGCAGCAATCACCAGCTTTTTATCCTAAGCCTCTCAATTTCTTGTTTTCCACTTGTCGTCCGAGAAGACCTTACTCGCATCAGTCATCGCGGTAATCCAGCAAACTTTTGAAGTGAGGTTGAGAATTGCGTCACCATGGTATAGACAGAAAGCGGTGTGTAAGGGGAATAAGGCTGAGCCTAAAGTAGTCGTTGCCTCGTACGGGGACTGCTAAGACTGTATTAGGCTCCAGAAGGGGAACCCTATCCTCATTCTCCACAGTACCTGTGGCTAGAGAGTTGTCACTGGAATGCATTAAGTGCAAAGCAATTGGAAATAAGGCCAATCAGACAGAAAGCGGTGTGCAAGGGGAATAAGGCTGAGTCTAAGGTAATCGATGCCTCGTACGGGTACGGAGCTATCTGAGGAGAAGCGATGCCTTAGGACAAGCAGTGGGAAACAAGAGGAAACGAATACGATTCGAGCTAGTTTACCGTATAGGGAGTATAGGCCCTAGTTTCATGCGTTCATTCCGCATGATTGTTTTAGTATGTTGGGTCGGATCTAATGCGTAACCAACTTTTCTTTTGAGCGTTTGCCTAAAGTTGACATCCTGACCTATGTGCCCTATGTTTGTGAAAATGGCATTGAAAGTCAAATAAAACTGTCCGAATTGTTTTGTGTGACAATAGTCGGTTCACCGAGCTGCGTCAGCACAAATAAATTCTGCTCGTTGCCCGCTCTCACTCTACCCTTTCTAAGGGAATGAAAGTCGAGTCTGTCACACATTTCGATGGGTTTGCTTGTTTGTTTACGCTTTCATGCCCGTACCCTAAGCTATCCGACTACAAGAACCATTCCTCCATCATTTTAATTTAGAGCTTTTTTCCCCCGAACAAATGGATTTAGAGCAGGTAGCTTCTCTTCTAACATGAAGGACTACTTTGTCAAGCACATGTAGTGCAAATGTGCCGATGCACCGAAATGGATACCGATTTGTCAACATTAGCAATTGGTTCGGTGGCCAAATGCCAACTCAGAGTTAAAGGAGTAGTAGAGGGCTTTTCTCTTATTCCAATTCCACTGCACTATGACGAGAAAGTTTGGTTTAAGTAAAGCCTTTTGCCATATCAGGTCCTAATTTTTGCCATCCAATTGAGCAACATTGGGCAAAAGGTAATGACGTGAACATTTGTGGTTCACAAAAATTATCAGTGAGTGAGAAGTGGCACATAATGGCAGTACCTGCAGCCACAATGACGAAAACTGGTCCGCTAGTCAACGAGGGAGCTGCAGTATCAACCGATTGCCAATACAAATGTCTGTAGTGATGTCCTCAGGCCGAGGTTGGCAATGATGACACAAAATGCGGGTTGATACGTCAAACGGGTCACGCTCGCTGCTAAAGGTAAGACGTAGGTTGGGTCATAGGTTGATCACTGATTCGTCAAGTGAGAGAAGTATTGGGTGGTGGAGTATGTGATTGCCCCTAACATCAAAGGCGTGAATGATTTCGGATAACGCCGAAAGCTTCAGCACTACTAAGCCCAGACAGCATAATGCCCAACTGGAAGGACTATTCATTCAACCACATGTAGAGAATTTTGTTGTCTTTGTGGCACCGATTACCGGGACTCAAATGCGGTGCCGCACAGACACTGCAGATTATATCCATAAACCGAGGAGTGAGAGCACCGACATGAGAGAACTGGTAGTTGAGGGGACGGCGATGCAAATGGTGCCGGATAAAGGGTCTTAAGGCACGAACAACCTCTCGACAAAGTAAAATTGTACGAAATTTAAGGACGTCTGCAGTCCGGGCGATCTGTTCTAGATGTCCTCGATCCAAGCGAATGAAAAACAATGAGCGTAAGACAAACTTTAACGTTCATCTCACCACACTTGACCATCCTTCCCTTAAAGCGCATGGTGGCATGATGAACGAGGTAGCGCGAAGGCGGCTATGAGCGTTGTTTCTTCTGCATCGCCGCTATCTCCGCGACTGTTGATGCTGCAAGGTGGAGGCAGGCGCGCACGCCACTCAAATGGTTCCACAAACCGGATTTACGCGTGCATTATTTTCTTAGGTAAAAATAAGCAGGGACTACTAAGACTGCAGTAGGTCCTTAAAGAGAAGCCTCACCCTCCTTCTCCGAGGTGTCTGTGGCTATATTATGCGTGCTCATTTTCACAAAAAATTTTTAGTCTTTTTGTTATGCCTTATGTCCTGCATTTTTTGTTTTTGTAGAACTTCGGTTCTAATTTTTTTAAGGAAGCTTTTACTATTTATATGCTCGTTGTCAATAGCAGCTCAGCTCTTCTGGAGGCAAGTGCCCGTTGAAGAATGACATTGGCTAGGCTCAAGGTCATTCCACGACGTCCAGGCGTGAGTGAACGTCACTGTCTAGTCTCAGGGTCATTGAGTCGTTATCCACCCAACGCCCCTCTCCCGCCGGAAGGAAGACGAAAGAAAGGGGAGAAAGTTATTTACAGATATAATTGGAAGCCTATGATCATAACATCTCACTTAACCTCTACAAGATGCACTGTGCCATAGAAAATAAGTGCTTGCCAAGTTACCCATCCCCACTCCTCTGCTCTAGGCCGCCCACCTGCCTGGTGTGCACACACACACACACGCGTTGCATGGATGAAACAATTTAAGATTTTGATGCATCTGCCTTAAACAGGCAACAATACTGTACACAGAGACGACTGTTCACGATAGGCAAGTTTTCATCGCTGACCTATTTCGTCATGCGTTAGTGGTAATCTGGCCTCTCTTTACACGATTCACCACACTCAAAAGATAGCTTTGTGCCAAATTGTGGGTCGTTCAGGCATGAGCAGGACCGCATATTCGAGTAAGTCACCTGTTGCAGGTAGTAGCTCCATTCGATACGATTCTTTGATGAAATTTCAGTAAGGCGTGGTAATGCTTTGACCAATCAGGCAACTACCTGACAAATGCATGGTTTGTTGCTAGGTGCGTAGCTCGAAACAGCAGCGTCTCTCACTGGGGATTTGAACGCACATCCAGCATTACAGCGCTGTCTTTTATTCCTTACCACGATAAGCATCATTGCAGTTCAGTGATTTCCGATTACCCACCTCACAGGAGTAAACGCCCTTCAGTGTCGATGAAGGCGAATGCAAATGCTAACATCTTTAGTCCTGGATGGGTGATTGTCATTCTGACCATTCCTCGTATTTAATGAAATTTGCAATGGAAAATAAACAGCCCTTTTGATGAACGCAAAGAGGGGGCTGCACTATTCATAGTAGCTGAGGCGCCTGGTGATTGGTTGTACGGACCTACGGGAAAAGTCACGAAAGCTAGTAAAGTTACAATGGCCAAAGCAGCTCAGGTCGAGTCACTGCCAGTCGTGGTTACTGCAGCAGAAGTCTGGTCAGGTCTGCTGGCCGTTGAGGGGCTTTTCCCAGTCGTAACAGACGCTTTCTCCACCTCCATCCGATACGACCATAAATTTGCCCCATTATAATAGCAATAATTATTATCGAATTCTACACTAATGCGGTTGATGACGGTCGGGAAAACGCAGTAGAACAAAGACATCGAACAAGGGAGAAAAGACTCTCTACTTCACTCACACAATCAGAGGACAAGACAGTGTGGGACGGCAGTACCTCGCAGAGGAACGGCCACAAGAGCTGATGATTTACTTCAAAATAATAATCTGGAAACCTATTTGACCAAACAACCACATTCTTGCTCAGGATGAGTCCAAAACGTCAACTACTTATAAGCACATAAGTAGGAAGGTGCAGCTGATGACTTACACCAGACGCAGACCATCTCGTAAGTCCACGGCGAGACTGGTGATTGTGAAATCAAACTAATCGAGAGGTTTTTTGGACAACAGAGAGATCTGCACAGGGGAAAACTAAAGTGCGGGCCAAGTTTGTCCTCCGTGAGAGGTAGACGCAGCCGAGACTTCGACAATTCCGCTGAAGACTACAATGTGCGTAACTGAAACCTACTGCCATCTTGGGAGTAAACATGCATGTAAGCATGCATTATCATCCAGTAGAACCAGTCAGAGCAATGTATCTATTTTGCACTGAATGACTACGTGGATGATGCACAACTAGCCTTCTGTACAAGTAGCAGCAGAGATCCGCGTGGTTCCAGCAAAACACACACAAGAAAGGCATTCATTGCAGAATGGTTATGAACATGCAGCAAATGTTCGAAGTTGAGGACAACGCAACACTGACAGTCCTTACTGCTCCACAGGATTTTGACAAACTCTACAGTATGTAATGGCGGTGTGGTGTCCCTATCCCACTCCTCAATATCCAACACATCCTGCATATGCAAAAGGAAGGAAGGAAGAAGGGCGCCTTTACTGATTTCAACAGTAGCAATAGTTAAGTATTACCAATGGTAGCAGAAATAATAATAACTAAAGTATTTACATTACCATAAGGAGCAGAAGCAGCAGCGGCGTTGGCAGCAGAAGGGAGAGGAAGACAGGAGGGCAGGGCAGGGGAGGGAAGGGGAACAAGTTCATGTGTGGTTTTCTGCACAGACGGGGGGGTACTTTCAATCACCTCTTCCAAACATCTTAAGTCCTCGACGACATCGGGCAGAGCATGGTCTGGCGGGTGAGTGAGTGAGTCGGTAAACAGCGCCACAGGACTGCCCATTGAAGCCATAGATCGTTGAGAGGGGATCCACCCCAGCACTACCACCACCACCACCACCACCGCCCGTACGGGCCCACAATTGGTTCCAGCATTCACCTCAATGTGTCCACGAGGTCAATCCGTGACACATTCATGCCGATTGGCTCGCTACAAGTGCAAAAGACGTCATTTCCATCACTTCACACACATCACTACTTTCCCATCCTCTTCCACTCTCTCATCCGCCCAACACCCAAAATGGAGGCTCAATCCAACCAAAACTACGTCCCCACCACTACCCTTTGTAAGTCCGCATAAACGAACACAAAATATTATTTCATGACTAACATTTCCATCCTACTACCTTCGCACAATTCTAACCACCTTTTCTACAAGAAATCCAATTTAGAAAATCGAGACTAAAGCACTACTTAAGCACTGGCTGTGATCAGAGCCACCTTCGTCACACACTCATGTGGAGCCAAATCAGACACATTTTCACATTTCTGCTAGATAATTTGTTTCCTTCACTGCTATGGTCACAACTTTCTCGAATGTACCAGACAAGTCCCTGAAACAGTCTTCATCAACGACTGTGAAATACGCACACTTCAAAGCATCGTCCCTCACTACTGCTAAGGACCGACTCAATCGCTCTGAACAGCACCTAATCTCCACACTTCCTCTTCCAACGACTTTTAAAGTGGAGGCGACAGTCTTTCAAAAGTGTCCACCGATTCGCCTTTCCTAATGCCAAGTTAGGCTTTCGCATTAGTGAGGAACCAGCGTTCTCTCCCTGATTACAATTGGTAAGGTTAACATTTACATCCCTAAATGCCTTTAAGCCTTTCCACTGATTAGTTCAACCGCAAATACTGGCTACTGCTTGTACTTTATGGCCGCAAAATACAGTTCCATCTTTTCCTCCAACACTTGCTACCTTTTCAGGATACAAGGAACCTGACAACTTCAAAAACAACACCTTACCAGCCATGTTTTCTCGCAGAAAACCCCCTTTTTGTAAATAAACATTGATATAACCTGCTACAAGCATATCGCCGTTGATTTGGTTTTGTTTACTTGCATAAGTCAAGACAGTGCTTGCATTTCAATGAGCAAGTTAACTGCATAGAGACATTGCATAAATCCAAGAAAGGCACGAAACTTGATGTGGATGACTCACTTGTACACCTACACAAAATACATTATCCGCAGTGAATCTGTAATAACTTAAAGCTCCTGTGTCGCCACGTGTCGCAGAAAGGCGAGACGCCATTAATAACAGCTAATCAATGTAAAAGACTTACGAAACTGTTGTTGAGATGAGAATGGTTGGATGAAGGAACGAATGTACTCACCGGTGAAGTTCACGCATACGCAACAATAGCAAAGGCACCAGCGGAATTGGCAAAAGCAGGACAGCGGAGGAGGTTGAGTTGGTACAACCACATCCACCAACCGTCGGCGTGCCGTTGAGTACCCACCATCTCCCCATCCTCCAGGTATTCCGCAAGCATTGCACCTGAAACATTGAGAAAGCGCTGTCAGATGGCAATGCTTCCTCGCTCTCCTTCTAAAAGCAAAGCACAGATCAGCAAGGACACACCCAACCCTCATGCCAACACGAGGGCCCACCACCAATCCATCCAAGCGCCATGCCACAGCGTACAAGCCACCCCCAACCCCAATCCCGATAGTAATTAGTCCGAGAGGGGCCAGAAACCGCCTCAGCTTTCTGCCCTAAATGTTCCCTACGGCGTCTCTGCCACTCCCTCCATTTCAAATCCTTTTCCATCCATTCTCACGCCTAAGACTAAGTCGCAGTAGTGGTGGGAGTAGCACGACACCCGCCCCCGCCTGCCCCTAACGGTTCGCGCCCAACACACCCAACAGTGGAGACCTTCTCGACTACTTACCTCCTCTGAGATGATGCACAACTACTCATCAACTACACAGTCAGCAACAAATTAACCTCCACCCTCCCACAGCAAATACATTTCCGCACCTCCAGAAACAAAATATGCCGCAGTTGCCACCAGTGAGCTCCGACCCACAGCGCCTCCATTCGTTGTCGTTGTCGTCGTCGTAAGAGAACGTCTCCTTCACTCTTTCACACGCCCGTGGCAGAGCTGCCCTAGCCTTTCCCTTCCTTCTCCGCCACTTACCCACCCATCCAGCCACCCATGCCCGCAAAGACAAAGAGACGGAGACATAATAGCAGTAGTACACCGTGTCGCCCATGCCGACAGCCGCACCGCGCAACCCAGACGGAGACGCCCCCACCGCCACCGCGAATCATTCCAACATCTTACAATGCCTACCATTCCACACACTCATCACATGTTACTTCACCATCACAACCACCAAGGTAAGTTTGTAGCATCTGAGAAGGAAAAACCAAACAATGGAAAGACCGATGTGTTAGGCTTCAATGCACTGCAAGGCTGACATTCACAAACATAACCACTGATAGGAAAACAAGAAACAAACACCTCAACAAGCAAACGTACGAGACTGCTGCAAAGTACAGTCTGCGTAGTGATGCCAAAGCTTCCCACCAGCCACTTCTTCTTCCTCCGCTCCTACCCCTGCACCAACTCATACCGTCAAAGCTGAGGAACCTACCATTAAACCATCACCGAGGCCCTCTACACAACATGTTTCACAGCAGGGATCACATCAACACAACAAACAACCCAGGTAAAGAAGAAAGCACCTTCCCACCCAACATATGAACGCACATTGATTCCACCGCTGCACACAATAAAGAACAGCAACAACTCATTAAGCACAATCCAATTTTACCTGAGAAACATGTGAGGTGATAGCGAAGGCGAGATTCGCACCCATTGCTGCTGCAGCTTCATCTTCATCTTCTTCTTCTTCTTCTTCAGAGTCCATTCTAGCACGAAAACGGACAAAAAATGCACAATAATATTTATAATTATAGTGAATACTTATTAGCAAGAAAATAATAATGATTAATTGCCATGGCCTTAGCAACGTTAGAACTCCTCCCAACAAAATCTATCATCAGTAAAAAGCAAACAAATTACAAGTTGCCAAAAACAATCTGAACTTATCGCTTCAAGTGCCATACAGCGAAAAGTGTACGTGAGTAGGCATTGCAGTTGGAAAACAAAACGTCCTAACAGCCACATTATAAGACTTCCGCGTTTGCCTTACCAAAGTTACAAGTCCCTTCATCAAATTGGACCTCATTCATCAAAACACATTCTTACTAACCACTTGGAAACAGCCAAAGCAATCGTACTCAATCCAAAGAAACGACTGGTCTAACAAATAAACTGACAAATAAAGCAAAAGCATGTATTTACACACACTCATAAAATGGGTGCTTAATCTCAAGAAACCACCAAGCAAGTAATTGCCAAGCACTTCGTAAGGTTTTAGCACCTCTCCACAAAATCCCGCCTCATTGCTCAAATTTAAACGTCAGTAACAAGCAACCTCACAAATCGCAAAAGCAGTCAAAATTTATATCTACATAGCGAAAAATGCACGTGAGGGGGCCTTGTGGCTGAAAAGTAACCGTCAACAGTCACATTGAGTGGCCTTTGCGTCTACTCTAACAAGTATGCGTATAAGGGAAGCAAACCGACAGTCAAAGCACCTCACAACAACTAAGCAACTAAAAACAATCGGAAGGTACTCAATACTTACCGGAGTCCCAACCTTTGGCAGCGGATAAAGGCGCATTAATCCAGAAAAATTATCCCAAAAACGCGCTCCACTTACGCAAGTCGCGCACAAATCCGGCTAATCAGTTCAAAGTTTGTCCGGTAAAACAAACAAATGTTAAGTTTTATGTATTTTTGGTGAGACCACAATCAGAACAAATACTAACAGTTTTAAATTTTGTGTAAAATTTTGGCAGCAAGCACACTAATGACACCTTAAAAGGAGGGCAAAATGAAAAAGTCGTTTATATTTGTATATTAGTAACATAAATGCATAATAGTGACATTGTAAAGTTCATCGGCAAGTCTTAAAAATTGTTTAATTTACATTTAGCAATGTCATTTTGTCAACTAGTTGAACACTACAATTTACTTTAAGCATGTGTTTTGTAGCGAAGTTCATATTCAAAGCGAATAGACGCGTTGCTCAATTGGAGCAATGGACTGACCTTACTCACATTGACTTGCAGGTGCCGATCACCTTTACAAAAGTTGCGTATTTGTGCGAAATCCCGCTTTACATTTACTTGGATGGTAGGGTGTAAGCTACGTTTTCAGACGGCATTTTTCGGTTACGATGCCTGCACATCCCACTACACGTAGACGCAGTGGCACAGTAGCTACCTTCGTAATTGCTTCCTGATTCAAGCGTCAATCGCATTAGTAGTTGTTCCATTCAGTGGAGTGCTACTTGACCTTCTGCCTCGTGTGGTAGTTGTCATGACATGATTTGTAATTTTCTGAACTTACCTTGTAGAGGGCTCCTCCTCTCTCTTCTGATTACCCTTGTTAGTAGAAGTCTGAGTATGCTTTGACATCTTTATTATAAAGGGTGAAAATTATACAGCTAGGCAAGATGTGGGATTCAGGTGGTGGAAGAGTCACGTTCTTGCGAGTTTCCACGCCGCTCCACCGCGAGGTCCAAAATGTTTTTTCGCGTCTGGCCTACAAAGCGCATTTAAAAAATATATAAGTATTGCATATCTGATCTGAAGTAACCCGAATGCAATTGTGAAAACGTGTTTGATCATGATAGAAGTGGGAGCACTCGACAAGTTAAAAAGGATCACCTTTTGTGTGGAATGATGCAAACTTTTCATTCCTTGTGTGAGGAGACATGAGAAGGCTAAAAGAGTATAAGGCATGGTTACTGAGCCACATAATGTTAGGGCTACGAATTACACCCTTAATCTTCTAATCTTTTGAGTTTGTCAATGCGGTATCTCTTCTTTCTCCTCCTCCTCCTCCTCCTCCTCCTCCTCCTCCTCCTCCTCCTCCTCCCCTCCTCCTCCTCTCTCACTCCTCCTCCTCCTCCTCTGCCTCCTCCTTCCTCCTCCTCCTCCTCTCCTCCTCCTCCTCCTCCTCCTCCTCCTCCTCCTCCTCCTCCTCCTCCTACCTCCTCCTCCTCCTCCTCCTCCTCCTCCTCCTCCTCATTTCTCATCCTTACCCTTCTCTTTTTCACTTAATCTTCTATGGCCAAAACACCAACCCGGAGTACGAAGAGGACGCGCAGGAAGATGGCGCATCTTCTGCTGTTCAAGTTGTTAGGGATTCTTTGCCTTGTTTCTTTTCCTTCTCTCCCTTTCCCTCTTCCCCACACCTTATAGCATGATTGTATCGTTCTAATAGAGTTTTGTTACAGCAATGCCTTCTTTTTGCCTTCTATGTGGGCAGGGTTGGATAAAAGGTAAAGCGAAAATCATTGGTGGCTCAAGTGAGTGAGTGGGTGTGCAAGATGCTGCCACTTCAATTACAAGTATTCATTTAAGTGTCTATCAACTATGTCACTTTTAGTGAGTCATGAGTAAAGAAGGTAGCCAGTAACCCAGCTACCGACTATTCAACACACTTTCTGCAATGGAAATATATGACGGACATAGATAAGTCCGAAGTGCTCTTCTCTGCTCACGTCTCTCCTCGCCTCTCTGCTTTAACATCGGCTGCCCGGTTATTCCAATGCTGCAGACTTCGCATGGAGGCGTCAAAACAACACCAGCTGCAAGATGAGCTATGTGATTGGCCAATCACCAAATGATCACAACCGCAGAGGTGTGGCCAAGCCATCACAAGGCGACACTCAATAAGCTGACTTCCCAATCTTACATGGGCATTTCTTTCATTACATCACTAACGTTTTAAGTGGGTGGGATAGAGTACCGCAGCACAGCAATGACCACAACCCACTACTTCTCGTACGCAACGATCGACAAGCGTAATCTCTCCCACAGTGCAACACATCTGCTACGGCCTAATAACGAATGCAAACAAGTCTGACGAAGTCATTTTCACGAAATGCTTTTCAGCGCGCTGTGAATAGTCGGGATTCGAGTTTGCTTCATTGAGTCAATGCAAGATGGCAATGCAAATTTTGTAACAGAGCAACTTACGTATGCTGGCGTCTCTTCACATTAGCTACTACAGTCCTAAGCATACACTTAATAATCCCAGTTAAATTTGCAAACCGAACATTAAAATACATGCGCTTAAATTGTGCATTGTCTCATTTGATGCTGCTGATCTACTGATACAGCTTTGTAAAATTTACTGCAATCGGAGGAATTGAGCTAAGTGCGTTTCTAATGTGATATACTTCGTATCCAAATCATGGCCCTCGTTTTTACTTGTCGTCTGCATGAGCACAGCCGGCGCTGCTTGCCAAGGTGATTGCCGCGCGTTCGTTTGATTGACATTTCTGTCGACTCAGCGCTTCCTTGTGTGGCGATGAACTTCGCCACGACTAGTTCAGTGGTGTAGGTGGATGGAGTGGGTGTATTTATTATTGCAACTGCAGAAAGTGCTCAAATGCGGACTAAAATGCTGAACGAATTGGAAAGAATACAGTAGAAGAAGCAGTAATGTGTGCAAAGCCCATGCTTTGCTGCTGTTGCACCACAAGTGTCTTGACTGTATCTCCCTTGATTGATGCAACTGTTGGTCAATGGACTGTAATTGTTTAACTACTCTGCGCGCAGGGAAAAAAGAGCGACCTCATGGTCGGGTTGCGGTGACACGAATGGGAGATATTGCGAAAGTGGTTGTCTCCCGGTCCACTGAGGCCGATGGCAGCTTTCGTTTATGGTGTCCACAGGGTCTCGCCTCAACTCCAACTGCGCGCCAGTGGCACTTCCCCACCTCACCTTCCCTCCTTGTCACATCTACAAGGCAGCAGATTTATTAGCGCAATGGACACAGTTGCAGTTGACACTGGACTCGAGGAATGCAACCATTCTTCGAAGGTAGGTCTAAGCGATAAGGCCAATTGTATTGCTCAAATTAAGAAGTGCAAAGCTCTTCAATTGCAGAAAAGGAGGTGGAGCTGCTCATGTGATTAGCGAATTACGTTATGTTGGGCATGGATGCTGTTACACTGACAACTCCCTTCGATGTCTCCAAAGAACGTATGTGGGAGAAAGGGGAAGAAGACGCACGACGTTAGCATTAAAAATGCTAACCTTGACTATGAGTCCATTACCTTTACGAAAGATACACATTTTAACAAATTGCTCTGCTACATTTTGAGCTGGCACTTCTTGGTTGCTGTCTGTACATCCTGATGTACGTGGACGTAGTGCCACAGTTGCTAACTTTGGAATCACCACCTGATTTGGACATCAATCACATCGACAGTTGTTCCATTCAGTGGGATGTCACTACGCCCTCTACCTCCTTGTGATAGCTGGCATGACATGAAGGCTAAAACAATGAGTTTTGTAGCCGTTGAGCAGCTAATCATGTTGAGCCCACAAATTTTATGTTAATGGAACTTGGCAACTTAGCAGCTCTACAATTCCAAGCTTACGAACACGAGACAACACAGCTCACTCGGCCTCCTTCTCCAGTTTCTACTACTGCATGCAAACCGACACGACGTCTTCTCGTCTGCTCCTTCATTTTCCCATTCACCTTAGTAATACACCTTCTGTTTGACTTTTCTCTTTCCTTGTACACTGTGACAGTCTGGTACTCGTCGTTGCGCAAGCTGTTGAGTGACTGAGCAGTCGAACCACCCACTTGACCAACAGCTCTGATGGGGCTCATCCCTTGGTACTGTAGGCAGTTAGCGGCAATTCCACACTACCTACGTTCTCTGTGGTGCATAGACAGACCATCATTTCGAATGGTTGGTAGCGTTCATTACGATCCAATAGTTGGGCTTGACTGTGTGGCCCCCAACAATCCACTAATCAGTCAGCCGTCTGGGTGCGACTACTTTGTAGGCGGAAGTGGGTTCGCTCCTCTCATGACAGTGGATCTCATTCCCGGTGGATTGACATTGCCAGTTGTCTCGCTAAGGCCACTATGAGGACAAAATCTGTGCACAGATGCACCTACACACGCTAGATTGTGCGGCTCCATTTACTTGAGTGGCAGAACTCCACTACAACTCACGAAACTGCCCTCGATGTCAAAGCACAATCGCTCGAAGTTGTAATGGTGGGAGCCGAGCGGATTGCTCGTGTCCTCTTCATTTCCTTCCTAACTACGCTGATGTGAACCTTGCTAAGGTATTAGAGGGGCTACATCCACATGCACTTGCTACCTCCTCCTTTTACTTATCCAACTGATTTTCTATTGTCTCCTACGGATTTTGGGAGTTGGCTTTGCCGCAACAAGAATTGCTAATTCCCTCGCTCACCTCGATGGGCTTTATGTGGCACACGTTGATTCCCGACTTTATATAAAAACGGAAACGTAGAAGGATACTTGGAAGGTGCTGTAAGTATTGCAGCTCATCAGGAGTAGCAATTTTGCCCTCAACAATTCCCATTTTTAAGAAGCCTAGCTCCCACTTCCCTTCTTTATCCACTCACTCGCTCCCCCTATCCTGTGGTACCCTAACACGTCCCTGCCAATTCATTCCTCCACATAGTTACTCAATTCTTTTAAATAAAACCTATGCTTACAGCTACCATCTTCACTTCTCTCGAGCACTCGTTATTCACTTATGCTCCAAGAGATTTAACTACTTAACCATCTTGTTGACCGACCATTCTAAGTAAGGGAAGACAGGAGCAATAACTCACAGCAGTGCACTCTCCTATGTGGCCAACAAAGGAAAAGAAATCTTAGCAACTATCAACACGATTTAATACTGCCTCCTTTGCACTTCCTGTCAAGCTTGTTGCGCTGACTGATGCAGCATTGCTTTGTTACATCTGCTGTACCCAAGCCATCAATGCGTCTGCACTCCATTAGGCCACGTTCATCGCACCTTCCACATTGTCGTCACACGCTTCTACCACTCATTTCGCCTACATACGAACAATCATTAACACACTTTACTGGCGAGCAGGCGCCTTCTCACGCGGCAGTTTGTGCACGGCTTTCTCGTGTCCTCCAATGAGCGGACGTTAGGAGCGCACACGTGCACTACTGAAATAACAAAAGTAGCACTAAACCACATGGGTGTTTTTAATACACGCACCACGACTTCATGATGGCAGTGAAGCGCTATTATGCCAAGTTCATCAGACCTTTGATAGAGTTCTCTGCATAAAGAGGAGGGAGAGGAAGGAAACTCACAAGAACCTTCGTAATAATCATTTCAAGTAGTTTGGTAAGGGTATCCGGATGGGCGGTGACGCTAGAAGCACTAAGAGGAGACGATGTGATGCTACAGATGGGATCGTTAAGAGCACAATCATCCAAGTGTCCCACCAGGTGGTTCGACGTTGTCTCCCTGTTCGAGACTGTTGCTAGACGGGCACGTGGATAGGCGCTGCATGTCAAGTCCATGCCCTACTGCAGTAGCCCCACCACGCTCTCCTCTGCTACCGCCCTTCACTGCTGTCACTGTTGGTCACTGGGTTCACCTAGCAGATGCGATAAAAGCAAATCAGATTCAAAAAATTAAAAAAAAATCAAATACGACTTATAACTCATTGCTGTGAATCTTGAAACAAATCAAGGGATGTCGTATCACGTTTATTTACAATGTCATTGGAAGGTATTGAGCAAAGTGGAAGAGAAAAAGCGCCATCATTTCATTAAACGAGGAATGCAAAGGTCTGCAAGTTATCTACAATTTGTGTGAAGACCAATAGAGGCTGATGCATTTTCGAAAATTCGCCTCTTATGTTGCTCACTAGTGGCATGTTCTTCCTAACTCTGACGAACCAGTCATCCACCTTGATCCACCAAGTTCACCCATTCATCCACTTGAATGTCGTCTTGGTTAGTCACTTGTGGATCCACTCATGAGCTCATCACCTCTACATCCGCTCATTAATTTAGCAATTATCCAACCAGACAACCAAGTGTCCGCCATATCGACACCCATTCATCAGTTCATCCCTCCTCCTCCTCCTCCTCCTCCTAACCCGTCCAAGGGTGTCAGCGATTACCCCCCTCTTCCACACTTAATTCGCCTCTTCATATGTAGACATCTATATGCCCAGTTCTACAGTTCCTCAATTCACAACTCTCACTTCTGTGCAGCTCACAACTTCACTACTCTCCACCTCTTCCTCTCGCCTACACCTTCACAAATCCAAGTCTTCATCCCTCCCTCCCTCCTTCCTTCCTTTCTTTCTTCCTTCCGCCCTTCCTTCCATCCTTCCCTCCATCCATCTACCTATCCATCTAATCTGGTCGCGCGTCACTCATCCCTCAACACCGAGCTTCCTATGAGCATACACATCTGCATCAATACTTCTTCTTCTTCGTCTTAGAAGAGGAAGGAGGCTCTTCAGATTCTCCACTCTCCTCCCACAGCCAACTAACAACGACTCTTCATGATCGCAGCCCAAACGCATACAACACATACACAAACACAGTACGAAACACAAGCACTGCAGCATATTTACAACCTATCACACGCAGCCACTACCCACCCGCAACACAAACAAATCACCCAACCAGTCAGTTCTCTCCTCCAAATAATAATGACAAGGAAAATTAGTTGTCCTTCATCAACTTTATCACTTTCAACGCAAACAATCCTATCGCTAGGGAGCACATCCCATGCCCATGTGCCCTAAGTAAGAACATCGAGATCTTTCAAACACGTTACTCTTGCGGCAAATCAAAGTCATCATGCGCGTAGTAGACATTGAAGGAGCCGGAGGACTTCCTCATGAGCATCCTCTTCTGCATGTGTGTATACGCACACAGTTCTCTCCACCTCAGTCGTCCATATCCGCCAGTATGTTGAATTCGCATTGCGCATCTTATTCCACCTCTCTCATGCCCACTTCCTCCTGCAACCACTATCTTCTTTTTTCTTCTTCTCCTCCTCCTCCTCACTCGCCTCCTTCCCACCTTCCTAAGAAGGAGAAACACACGTAGTTCTTGGTGCCCACCAACTACTGCGCCGCGTCTTCTGCACTACATTTCTCCACTTTCTTCAGGTCTCCGTGCCTACGTCCGACGTCGACGGTGTGGAATGCAGGAGCACCAAGGCTTCGCACTATGAAGTGTGCACGCAACTAGCAGGATCAGATGGCGACACTACGACCACCATCACTGTCGGCACCAACGCTGACCTGGCCCCACCCATTTCGTCGTCCACACTCGAACTCTACGCAGAGTAGAAATACAAACAGGAAAATATCATCACTACCCTCGAATCAGGAGGGACAAAGCGATAGGAGAAATAATAGCCCACTTAACATCCTGCCCACGCTAACGATGTTGCAGCTTTGAAACAAACTTTGCCATTCATCGCATCTCCCCGTCTTCCTTTCTCCTTCCTCCTCTTCTTCGGAGCGAACATAGAATGATGATACGTAAGTTGTACCAACCGCACAATCCTGCCATCAGAGTGGCACGTCGTAGCACAAGTCTTCTCGCAGCCGCCTTCCTCCTCCTTCTCCTCCTCCTCCTCCGCTCCCCCTCACACCAAACAGTCGCCAAATACGTCTACAAAAACATTCACTGCAAATACCAAATCAGTGACTTAGTACTGTGGTGCCAACAATGCACGAGAAAGAGAGAGAAGAATAAGGAAAGCAAGAAATAGGGTAAAGAGATAAAGAATATGAAAAAAGAAGTAGGCATAGAACAGGTGGGGTACGATTTGAAATAGCCATCCAACATACATGCAGACATCGGCAAAGCAGACAACAGGTCACCGCCGATGGAAGTGGCGACGAAGACAGTTCACCTCCATTGCTACGATAATCTTTCTAGACAGTCGTCAATGCGCCACCCTTTGACCAATCCAGACACTGACAAGACAGACGCATTGCTCTTGCAGTGGGATTGCACGACACGATTGCAGTGCTCGTCAGACTAAAGCCATAAAAGCGAGGTCATGAAGAAGAAGCTCCACATGTGTGGAAGCATCCATACAAATTCTTGCAGAAAACCAGACACCCTATCTCCCCGCCACCATTGCCGTAACGAAGCAAAACACAATGCAATGGGTTCAAAATCGCCCACCTTGTCAACAGCAGTAGTTTCGCATCCGTACGAACAAGTGCACGATTACCTTTCATAACATCAACTTAAACAACACCCCAGCCATAGTACTGCATCATTAGCGACAATTCTGCACACAACGAACAAGGTTATGCACAGTGACGAATGCAGCATACAATTAAGCTAACATCAGAAAGAATTAAGGCTGCTCATATTCTCACCTAATAAACAGCTTGAATTTGTTCGAAATTGTCAACATTCACGCCTTCAACTGCAGCACTACATTCGGCATTACTAAAGCTCAGTGTGGCACGGGGAGTTGTGGCATTAATGCATGGCCTTATGATGCAAAACGAATTGTCAGGCATCCAAGGCGTCGTGTAGGGGTAAAGGTGATGGTCTCATTCAGGTTTCCTTCCCTTGCAGCATAATGAGGTCAGTGTGTCCGTGGAGTAAATGAGTCACTGGTTAGAAGGCATCGGGTACACTACTGTTGGTGAATTGAACTGGGAGGCAACAGCATCGCCGAAGTGTGAAGACAGGCATGGTGATGCACACTGAATAATGCATGACTTGCAGTCGTAAGTAGGAGCCAGTGAGCATGTGGACGACTGGCATGGCAAGCGCTTGAACCTACCAAGCAAAGTGAATGGCGTTTTGCAGAAGACACCATATCCCCACCACAATGTAGCTCACAGCAGATGAGTTTAATTACGCACGTACACCTGTGGTGAGTTGGTGGAGCAGTTGAGTTGTGACAAGTGCGCCCTACACTACATTGCGTTGTTTGCAGATCACTCATGCCCTGCCTAACTCTATGCTCACTTCCCTTTTCATTTCACATAGGCCCATATGGAGGCAGGAGGTTAAATTGAAGGTGGTGTTGTCATTCTCAACACTGTCGCATATCCACTGAAAATGGACGACTCTCGACATGGAGGCACAAGTGGCTATCTACCAACTACTAATGCGTTTGCATCCAAACCTGCCCGCCCTTCCTCCTGTTTGTCTGTTTACCTGTCTGTCTGCTGTCTTTTGTCTGCCTACCTACCAACCTGCATGTCTCGCTGTCTGTCGGCAATAAATCAATTAATCAATCAATCAAACAACCAACCAATCGACATGTCGCATTTGAATGTCACTTGCACTATCACGTACACACGCTGAGGTAGGTTCGCTGCAGCCACTTCATGCCAGTCTTCTGTTAATAGAAAATGAGCAACTACGTGGTTGATATTGCGAGAGCCGAGGAAGACTTCCTTCTGAGCATCCTCATCTGCGTGTACAGGTACATGCAGATGAGGGAAGCTCGTCGGAGATGTCTGTGTGCAGCTCCGAGTGTTCAATCTGCTGGTAAGTGTGCGATTGAGTGGCGTCAGCGTCACTAATAACACTGTGTGTTTCAGAGGAGGGCGAGCTGGTCGTGATTGAGGAGGCGGAGCCAGCACAGCCAACGCAGCCGTCGGAGTCAACGGAGCCGGAGGAGCTCGCGGAGGAGCAGGAGGAGGAGGAGGAGGAGGAGGAGGAGGAGATGCTAATGCCATCATCGCCGTCTCAAGCATCGCTGGCCTCACCCATCCTGTCCCAGTCCTCCCCATCTCAGTCCTCTATATCCTCCAGTACGTTGCTTGAACATGGTCTATCTCATCCTTCGTTTCTCATGTCTACTCCCTCCACGCTTTCTTACTGCCTACCCCTTCCCTCATTCTGTGTCTCCCATTTCTTTCAGGCATCCATGCATTCATTTTATGCATTCATTCATCCATTCATTGATGAGACTCACTCTCGAACCAATTCGGTGTGGTGAACCACTTCGCCGTCTACTTCTCCTCCTCCTCCACCTTCTTTCCCATTCCCTTCACGTAGGCTTAGAGGTGAACTACGAAGTGGAGGACTTGCTCATTCCTCACCAGGACCGTGAGGGGCAGGCGCAGGCGCAGGGAGAAGGGTCAGCTATGTCACCCACCACCAGTGGCACGCCCACCTCCCACTACCTCAGCGCCTCCTCACCCAACCACGTGGTTGGTGCCTCGTGGGGAGGTGGCGACAATGATGCGGTGCAGCCAATGAGAGTGCCAATTACACATGGATCGTCATCATCGCTCGTCCGTCTCGAGGGTAGGCAGGAGTCGGTGGAGGCCAACACTCCCCCACCAATCCGCTCATCCACTCACGAAATCGTTAGTCCAGACAGCACGTCGGGTGAGTGAATACCACCTACCACCCACCTCTCTCTACTCTCCACCTACCCATCCATCATCCATCGTCCATCGTCGTCAGCGTCGTCATCATCATCGATTTTCCTCTCATTTGACAGTTGGATCGGAGGCTCGTCAACAGTCCCTTCGCCTTTCAGTAAGTGCGCCTTCTTCTACCTATACTACTACTACCACCACTACTAATACTACCACTACGACTGCTTCTGCTGTTGATGCTGCTATCTACTTTATTCTTGCCTCATTATCTCGTGCGATTTTGATGACACATACATGTGCGTAGCACACGCGACTGCAATTCCTCCACACTCTCCCCTCTTCCCTCCCTTCTCTCCCTTCCCCCACCCACCCTTTTTCTCCCTCAATACGCCTTTTGCATTTGCAGTGGAGAAGACGCCTTCGTAACAACATCCGACGCGTGCTGCGCTCTTTTTCTTCTTGCTGTCGCCGTTGATGCTGTAGTTGCTGCTGTTGCCGTTATCGTTTCGGGTTCAGTGACCCGTAAATTCAATGCTTTTCTGCATGCTTGATTGAAACGGATGATGCCTTATTAGCGCCACCAACACAGCGTCCAAGCCATGGGAGAGTGGGTAGACGGACGCTCCTCATCGCCAAAGGCCGACGTCATGTTTGCTGCCATCTGAAAACGCAGCTTACACCCCACCAACCAACAAGATGTTAGGCGGGATTTGGTACAAGTGCTCATCTTTTGTGAAGGTGATCGACACTTGCAAGTCAATGTAGGTAAGGTCAGTCCATTGCTCCAATTGAGCAACGCGTCTATTTGTTTTGAATATGAACTTTGCTACAAAACACATGCTTGAAGTAAATAGACGTGCACGACTAATTGACAAAATGACATTCCTCGCTGTCGTTTAAACCACTTTTACGACTTGTTGGCAAACCTTACAGCATCACTATTATGCATTTACATTACTGATACACAAATATTAAAAACTTTCTCATTTAGCGCGCTTTGTAAATTGCCATTAGTACGTTCGCTACTCAAATTATACGCAAAAGTCGAAAATATTGGTATTTGTCGTAATTATGATTCCATCAAAAGTACATAGAAATTCAAAGTTTGTTTGTTTTACTGGACGAACTTTGAACTGATTAGTCAGAAATGTGCTCGGATTGCGTAGTTTGCACGTGTTTTCGGGGATAAATTTTCTGGATTAATGAGCCTTTATCCGCTGCCAAAAGTTGGGAGCCCGGTAAGTACTGAGTATCTTTTGATTACATTTGGTTAGTCAGTTGCTGTGAGGTAGTTTAAATGTCGACTTGTTCCCTTTATACACATACCTGTTAGAGTAGACGCAAATACCTGTTAATGTGGCTGTTGACGGTTACCTTTCAACTGCAGGGTTGGTAGGTGGTGTTCACTCACCCGTCGTGCTGTCTGGACTAACGGTTTCGTGAGTGGATGAGAGGATTGGCGGGGGAGTTTTGGCCGCCGCCGACTCCTGCCTACCCTCGAGACGGACGAGCGGTGATGACGATTCATGTGTAATTGGCACTCGCATTGGCTGCACTGTATCATTGTCGCCACCTCCCCAAGAGACACCAACCACGTGGTTGGGTGAGGAGGCGCTGAGGTAGTGGGAGGTGGGCGTGCCACTGGTGGTGGGTGACATAGCTGACCCTTCTCCCTGCACCTGCCCCTCACGGTCCTGGTGAGGAACGAGCCAGTCCTCCACTTCGTAGTTCACCTGTTAGCCTGCGTGAAGGGAAGAAGTGGTTCACCACACCGAATTGGTTCGAGAGTGAGTCTCATCAATGAGTGAATGAAGGCATAAAATGAATGCTTGGAGGGAGTAGATATGAGAAACGATGACTGGGACAGGGTGGTTGAGGCCAGCGATGCTTGAGACGGCGATGATGGCATTAGCGTCTCCTCCTCCTCCGCGACCTCCTCCAGCTCCGTTGACTCCGACGGCTGCAATGGCTGCGTTGGCTGCGCTAGCTCCGCCTCCTCAATCACGACCAGCTCGCCCTCCTCTGAAACACACAGTAACGCTGACGCTGCTCAATCGCACAACGCTTACCAGCAGATTGAACACTCGGCACTGCACACAGACAGCTCCGACGAGCTTCGCTCATCTGCACGCAGATGAGGATGCTCATGAGGAAGTCTTCCTCGGCTCCTTCAATGTCTACTACGCGCATGATGACTTTGAATTGCCGCAAGACTAACATGATTGACCGTTCTCTATGTTCTTACTTAGGCCACATGGGCATGGGATGTGCTGCCAAGCGATACGATTGTTTGCGTTGAAATTAATAAATTTGGTGAAGGACAACTAATTTTCCTTGTCATTATTATTTGGAGGAGAGAACTGACTGGTTAAGTGATTTGTTTGTGTTGCGGGTGGGTAGTGGCTGCGTGTGATAGGTTGTAAATATGCTGCAGTGCTTGTGTTTCGTACTGTGTTTGTGTATGTGTTGTATGCGTTTGGGCTGCGATCATGAAGAGTCGTTGTTAGTTGGCTGTGGGAGGAGAGTGGAGAATCTGAAGAGCCTCCTTTCTTTTCTAAGACGGAGAAGAAGAAGTATTACTGGAGATGTGTATGCTCATAGGAAGCTCGGTGTTGAGGGATGTGTGACGCGCGATCAAATTAGACAGATAGATAGATGGATGGAAGGAAGGAAGGAAGGAAGGAAGGAAGGAGGGAGGGAGGGAGGGATGAAGACTTGGATTTGTGAAGGTGTAGGCGAGAGGAAGAAGTGAAGAGTAGTGAAGTTGTGAGCTGCACAGAAGCGAGAGTTGTGAATTGAGGAACCGTGGAGATGGGGTAGGGTAGCTGTCATGTCTCCTGACAGAGGGAATCAAAAAGTTCAGATCATTCCTCACAAAAAGTAATCCTGTTAAATTGTCGAGCGCTCCCACCTCTATCATGATCAACTATCCCAGTAGAATCGAACCTGTTTTCACAATTGTATTGGGGTTACTGGCAGATCAGGTAAGTTCAGACAATTGCAAGTCATGTCATGACAGCTACCACACGAGGTAGAAGATCATGTAGCACTCCACTGAATGGAACAACTGCCAATGTGATTGATGCTCAAATCAGGAAGTAATTACGTAGTTGGCCACTGTACCACTGCGTCTACGTATGGTGGGATGTGCAGGCATCTCAACCGAAAATTGCGATCTGAAAACGCACCTTACACCGCAGCAACCAGCAAGATGTTAGGCGGGATTTAGTACAAGTGCTCATCTTTTGTGAAGGTGACCGACACATGCGAGTCAATGTAAGTAAGGTCAGTCCATTGCTCCAATTGAGCAACGCGTTTATTCGTTTTGAATATGAACTTTGCTACAAAGCACATGCTTAAAGTTAATTGAAGTGTACAACCAATTGACGAAATGACGTTACTTATTGTTTTCGAACTGCTTTTACGATTTGCTGACGGACCTCGCAATATCACTATTACTAATATGTAAATATTAACGGTGTTCTCATTTTGTGCACATTGTAAACTGTCGTTCGTATGTTTCCTGCCCAAATTATACCATAAGTCGAAACTGTTGGTATTTGTCGTAATTATGGTCTTATCAAAAATACATAAAAATTTAAAGCTTATTTGTTTTATCGGACGAACTTTGAACTGAGTAGCCAGATTTGTGCGCGTCTTGCGTAGATTGCACGTGTTTTCGGGGAGAGTTCTTCTGAATTATTGCGCCTTTATCTGCTGCTAAGAGTTGGGAATCCAGTAAGTATCGAGCATTTTTTTATTATTTTTAGTTAGCTAGTTGTTGTGAGGTACTTTAAATGTCGATTTGTTTCCTTTATACATATACTTGTTAGAGTAGACGCAAATGCCTCTTAATGTGACTGTTGACGGTTTCTTTTTATCTGCAGGGTCTTCTCACGTGCATTTTTTCCTGTATAGATATAAATTTCGACTGTTTTTGCGGTTTGTGAGTTATTTGTTTTTACTGACGTTTGAATTTGAGCATTGGGGCGTGATTTTGTGGAGAGTTGCTAAAACATTACGAAGTGTTTTGAAATTACGTGCTTGGTGCTTTCTTGCAAATAAGCACCAATTTTACGAGTGTGCCGATGCATGCTTTTGCCTTTACCAGTTTATTTGTTAGACCAACCTTTTCAGAAACAGCCGCAGTTGCTTTCATAACTTTGTGATTTCCATTTGCACTGCCTGATCGCGTTGAAGTTGTTTCTGCAAAACACTTCTTTGGATTGAGTGCGATTGATTTAACTGTTTTTAAGCGGTTCCTTATTTTAGTAAGAATGAGTTTTGATGAATGAGGTCCAATTTGATGAAGGGACTTGCAACTTTGGTAAAGTGAACGCAAAAGTCTCATATTATGGCTGTTAGGACGTTTTGTTTTCCAACTACGATGCCTACTCACGTACATTTTTCGCTGTATGACACCTCGAGTGAGAAGTTAAGATTGTTTTGGCAATTTGTAATTTGTTTGCTTTCTCACTACGAAGTGTTAACCATATTTATAAATCTTATTATGCATTATTTAGGTCGTTTTCGTGCTAGAATGGACACTGAAGAAGAAGAAGCTGCATCAGTAATGAGTGCGAATCTCGCCTTTGTTATCACTTCACATATTTCTCTAGTAAGATTGGATTGTGCTTAATGAGTTGTTGCCGTCCCTTTCTGTGTGCAGCGGTGTAATCAACGTGCGTTCATATGTTGGGTGGGAGAGTGTTGTTCTCCTTTATCTGCTTTACCTGTGCTATTTTCATTACTGTGATATGCGTGTTGTTGGCGCACATATGGATGGCGGAGGAGTGGATGCAGGACGAGGGTTGTTTGTTGTGTCGATATGATCCCTGCTGTGAAACATGTTGTGTAGAGGGCCTAAGTGATGGCTTAATGGTAGGTTGCTCGGCTTTGACGGCATGAGTTGGTGTCTCTGAGTGTGGTGGACGCAGCAGGTTTTGGAGCGGAGGAAGAAGGAGTGGCTAGTGTGAAGCTTGGGCATCACCACACAGACTGTACTTTGTAGCAGTCCTAAGTGTTTGCTTGTTGAGGTGCCTGTTTATGTATGTTAGCTTTGCAGCGCTTTGGACCCCCGCACATTGGTCTTTCCATCGTTTGGTTTTTTTTCCTTTTTAGATGCTACAAACTTACCTTGGTGGCTGTGATGGTGGAGTAACATCTGATGAGTGTGTGGAATGGTAGGCAATGCAGGATGTTGGGGTGATTCGCGGTGGCGGTGGGGGCGTCTCCATCTGGATTGTGCGATGCGACTGTTGGCATGGACGACAGGGTCTACTACTGCTATTATGCCTCCGTATGTTTGTCTTCGCGGGCATGGGTGGCTGGGTGATTAAGTGGGTGGGTGGCGGAGAAGGAGGGGAAAGGCTGTGGCAGCTCTGCTGACGGTGTGTGAAAGAGTGAAGGAGACGTTCACTTACGACGACGACAACGACAACGAATGGAAGCGCTATGAGCCAGAGTTCGATGGTGGCAATTGCGGTATGTCTTGTTTCCGCAGGTACGGAAATGTTTTTGCGGTGGGAGGGTGGAAGTTAATTTGTTACTGACTGTAAAGGTGATGAATGGTGGTGCATCATCTTAGAGGAGGTAAGTAAGTGGGTAGATCTCCACTGTTGGATGTGTTGGGCGCGAACTATTGGGAGGAAGTGGGGGCGACTGTCGTGCTTCCCTACTACTATTGCGACTTGGCCTTAGGAGTGAGAATGGATGGAAAAGGAGGGGATGGGAGGGACCGTGTAGGGAGTATCTGGGGTAGAAAGCTGGGGTGGTTTCCGACCTCATCTGGACTAATTACTATCAAGGTTGGGGTTGGGGCAGAGGTTGGGATGGGATGTGGTTTGTACGCTGTGGCGTGTCACTTGGGTGGATTCGTGGTGGTCCCTCGTGTCGGCATGGGGATTGGGCGTTGTTTTTGAAGTTGTCAGTTTCCGTGTATCCTGAAAGGGTAGAAAGCGTTGGAGGAAAAATGGAAATGTATTTTGCGGCCTTAAAGCACTAGCAGTAGTCAGTATTTGCGGTTGAACTAATCAGTGGACAGGTCTAAACGCATTTATGAGTGCAAACGTGAATCTTACCAACTGTAATCAGGGAGAGAACGCTGGTTCCTCACCCATGCGAAAGCTTAAGTTGGCATTAGAGAGGGTGGATCGGTGGACACGTTTAAAAGACTGTCGCCTTCACTTCAAAAGCCGTTGGATGAAGAAGTGTGGCGATTAGGTGCTGTTCAGAGCGATTGAGTGGGTCCTTCGCAGTAGTAAGGGACGATGCTTTAAAATGTGCATATTTCATAGTCGCTGATAGAGACTGTTTCAGGGACTGGTCTGGTACTTTCAAGGAACCTGTGACTATGGCAGTGAAGGAAACAAATTATCTAGCAGAAATGTGGAATAGTGTCTGATTTGGATCCACCCGAGTGTGTGACGAAAGTGGCTCTGATTAGAGCCAGTGCTTAAGTAATGCTGTAGCCTTGATTTTCTGAATTGGATTTCTTGTAGAAAAAGTGGTTAGAATTGTGCGAAGATAGTAGGATGGAAATGTCAGTCATGAAATAATATTCTGTGCTCGTTTATGCTGACTTACAAAGGGTAGTGTTGGGGAAGTAGATTTGGTTGGAATGAGCCTCCCTTTTGGGTGTTGGGCAGATGTGAAAGTGGAAGAGGATGGGAAAGTGTTGATGTGTGTGAAGTGATGGAAATGGCGTCTTTTGCACTTGTAGCGAGCTAGGCGGCATGAATGTGCCACGGAGTGGCCTCATGGACACATTGACGTGAATGCTTGGACCAATTGTGGGCCCGTATTGGCCGACGGTGTCATTGGTAGTGGTGGTGGTGGCGGTAGTGCCGGCGATCTATTCTCCTCTAATGATCTATGGCTTCAATAAGCGGTGTTGAGGCGTTGTTTACCGACTCACTCACTCACTCACCCACCAACTCACCCGCCAGCCCATGCCCTGCCCGATGTCGTCGAGGACAGAGGATATTTGGAAGAGGTGGTTGGAAGTACCCTCCCGTCTGTGCAGAATACCACACGTGAACTTGTTCCCCTTCCCTCTCCTCCTCCGCCCTTCCCTGCCCTCCTGCCTTCCTCTCTCTTCTGCCGCCATCGCCGCTGCTGCTTCTGCTCCTTATTGGTAATGTGAATACTTTAGCTATTATTATTAATGCTACCATTGATAAAGCTAAACTATTGCTACTGTTGAAACCAGTAAAGGCGACCTCCTTCCTTCCTCCCTTTTGCACATGCAGGATGTGTTGGACATTGAGGTGTGGGGTAGAGACACCACACCGCTATTGGATGCTGTAGGGTTTATTAAAAACCTGTAGAGAAGTAGGCACTCTTAGTGTTGCGTTGTCCTCAACTTCGATCCTTTGCCGTATGTTCACAACCATTCTGCAAAGAATGCAGTTGGAACCATCAATTTGCCAACGAGGGAGAAGGAGGAAGAAGGCGGCAGCCCACTCACCGAGGTGTCAGGCTTTGCTCTTGACAATTGATGCAGACTGCCAAAGAGGAACTCCACAACGGACCGTAATTGCGAAGATCCTCCCTCATACAACACTTGCCACTGCCATCATATTTCCAATGTGCCAGCGTCGGCGCTGTCCACAGCCACTGTCATGTTGAGCATCACCGCGACGAAGACGAGCACTACTTATGTGGACATCAGTAGCGCTAGCAGAACATTAAAACTAAGGCTTAGTGGCTCGGTCACGCTTACACTCACGTACTTTATAACATCCGTGCCAAATTACTCCCTTTTCCAACAAGTATGCAACACCTTCAGAATAAGTACAAGTTATTCATCCAAATGCACAAAGGTAAAAGACGGGTTTTGTGTTTCACGTCAAGGTAGACGCATGGATGCACATGGGGAAAAAGGTGTGTGTCAAGGTCGAGATTGGGATATAGCAGTAAAATGACAGAGATCGCAAATCCACGTCTGGCTAGAACGAGGTGGGAAGCACAGAAGTCCATAACTACAGTTGAATAGTCAACCAACTGATAGTTCAAACATCCTTTCCCTCTTACTTATCATATAATTACCCATCCCCGATTTGCTAATTCATTCCTGACAGATTCACACATTCAAGAAGTTGTGAACAACTCGACTGGGCATTTAGCACCCTGCTCCATTGCTGGTGACATGGACTGACGCAGTCGAGCTCATGTCTGATGGCACCAATGAAAATATTATCCATTGCTCCTTTGAGGCGGTGCATCAGGCATAAAACAGTTGTTTGTGCGTCTACTCTCTTCCACTCATTCTCCACCATTTGGTGTGAGTTGATACTTCTGCAGGTGCTCTATTGTGAGTCGTCAAAGGAAATCACCAACTCACGTGTAAGAACTCTCGGTGTCGCCAGTTCAATCATGGAAGAGCAACTGCTGACCGAAAGTGCTCACAACGACTTCTGGAAGTGCATCGAAATCGAGATCGGTTAGGCAAGCGTAATTGACGCAGTTAAAATCAGCGCTCTGAGGTAGTATCAACCGCAAAGATGGAGCCAGCTTACCGCCACTGGGACCGTCTACGAAAGGACAGCTGAGAAATGTCACTGCATAACTGGAATGAGTAGAACCTTGATTACAAGTTCATTATAACATGCATACATGAGAGTTCTTCCAGAATTCCAGACAATAGTCCTCCATAGCCTAGAATCTTAGTGGTCTTATGTGACCACTTGAGACACTCGTTTTCTAATCAGTCGAGCTGACATGCAAAAAACCAAAAATAACTATTCTTATGACAGGTCTATCCTGCAATTGTACCATTGGCTACCACTCATCCAATCAGAGATTCGAGAAGTCTTTTCAGGGTCAACAAGAAATATGGCCATTTAAAAGAAATGGAACATAAAATCAGACTTCTCCCCACGAAAATCCGGCATTTACTTACAGCTATGTAGGCTGATTTGTGAACATAAAAGAACCTCCTGGAACTCGTCACTTTCCATTGGCTATTGACCAGCGAATCAGATGGCGATTAGCCGAGGAGAGATTTAGTGTCGCCTTATGGGATACCTGGATCGGCATTTTGGGGTCTGCGTCAAATCATCCTAGCTCTAATCTCACAACAAACACCCAATATCATTGTTGTAAGTCGACAGAGCAACCCAATTCATGGTAAATGAGGTCTGGGTGCGATTTTGTATCAAGTACTAAGTTAACTTACGCTGCGAAGGATTGTCCTGAACACCGCCTTTTCAATACCGAAACAAAAGCTAACTTTGGCAAGCGCAAAGCCACTTACATAAACATTTTGCTATTCTTTTACGATTTTTAATAAGATTTTATCTGACGTCACCCAAGCTAGCCTCTTTTGAGCAAAAAAACGTAGTCCTCATGAGTTTTCCTCTGCCTCGTAGAGGTACATATATGATTGCTTAAATAAAACGCTAGAGTCAATGACAAGTCATTGCATTTTCACTTGTGAAGGTCTTAGTACTCCTCTGAATGTAAAAATTGAAGCACTTTGCAAAGTCCGTTTTTTTATAAAGTCGGGACTCAACGTGTGCCACATAAAGCGCATCGAGGTGAGTGAGGGAATTAGCGATCTTGTTGCGGCAAAGCTAACTCCCAAAATGCGTAGGAGATAATGGGAATTAGTTGAATAAGTAAAAGGAGGAAACAGCAAGTGGGTGTGGATGTAGTCCCTCTATTACCTTAGCAAGGTGCACATTAGCATTTCAGGATCTGTCGGTTGTTGCAGGTGGTGCGTAGTTACGAAGGAAATTGAAGAGGACACGAGCAATCCACTCGACTCCCACCATTACAACTTCAAGTGGTTGTGGTTTGACACCGAAGACATTTTCGTGAGTTGTGGTGGGGCTCTACCACTTAAGTGAATGGAACCACACAATCTAGCGTGTATAGGTGCATCCGAAGGGCTCATGTGAAAAATTGGGAGAAAAGGGCTCCAAGTAATCCGACTTTTTTGGCTAGAGATGTCGACGATGTTTCTGTGTTTGGGCTACGCCAACGTCAAAGTCTTACAAAGCCATGTACACAGATATTGTCCCCATATAGTGGCTTTGGCGAGACACCGGGAATGAGATCCACTGCCATGGGAGGAGCGCACCTACTTCCGCCTACAAAGGAATCGTACTCAGGCGGATGAGTGACTAGTGGATTGTTGGCAGCCACACAGTCACGCTCAACTATTGGATCGTAGTGAACGCTACCATCCATTAGAAGTGATGGTCTGTCTATGTACCACAGAGAACGTAGGTAGTGTGGAATAGCTGCTAACGGCCAACAGTACCAAGGGATGAGCCCCATCAGAGCTGTCGGTCAGGTGGATGGTTCGACTGCTCAGTCACTCAACAACTTGCGCAACGACGAGGACCAGATTGTTACAGTTAAAAAAAGACAGAATGAGAAAAGTTGAGCAGAAGGTGTATTACTAAGGTGAATGGGAAAATGAGGGAGCAGACGAGAAGACGTCGTGTTGGTTTGCATGCAGTAGTAGAAACTGGAGAAGGAGGTCGAGCAGGGTGTGTCGTCTCGTGTTCGTAAGCTTGGAAGTGTAGAGCTGCTAAGTCGCCGAGGTGCATTAACCTGAAATTTGTGGGCTTTACATGATCCGCTGCTCAACAGCTACAAACTCGTTGTTTTAGCCTTCATGTCATGCCAGCCATCACAAGGAGGTAGAGAGCGTAGTAACACTTCACTGAATGGAACAACTGTCGATGTGATTGATGTCCAAATCAGGTGGTAATTCCAAAGTTAGCAACTGTGCCACTACGTCCACGTACACCAGGATGTACAGACATAGCAACCAAAAAGTGCCAACTCAAGATGTAGCAGAGCGATTTGTTAAAATGTGTATCTTTCGTAAGGGTAATGGACACATAGTCAAGGTTAGCATTATGGGTGTCGACTTCGGTTGGGACGTCGTGGGTCTTCTCCTTCACCTTTTTTCCATGCACGTTCTTTGGGGACATCGAAGGGAGTTGTCGGTGTAACAGCATCCACGCACAACATATCGTAATTCGCTAATCACATGAGCAGCTTTACCTCCTTTTCTGTAATTGAAGAGCTTTGCACTTCCCAATTTGAGCAATGCAATTGACCTTATCGCTTGGGGCTACCTTCGAAGAATGGTTGCATTCCTCAAGTCCGGTGTCAACTGTAAGTACGCTCATTTCGCTAATAAATCTGCTGCCTTATAGTTATGACAAGAAAGGAGTGTGAGGTGGGGAATCGTTGGATTCGCTGGAACCCTTGTCAACTGTAAGTGTGATCATTTCGCTAATAAATCTGCTGCCGTGTAGATGTGACAGGGAGGGAAGGCGAGGTGGGGAAGTGCCACTGGCGCGCAGTTGGAGTTGAGGCGAGACCCTGTGGACACCACCAACGAAAGCTGCCATCGGCCTCAGTGGACCGGGAGACAACCAGTTTTGCAAACTCTCCCCTTCCTGTCACCGCAACCCAACCATGAGGTCGCTCTTTTTTCCCTGCGCGCAGAGTAGTTAAACAATTACAGTCCAGTGACCAACAATTGCATCAGTCAAAGGTGATACAGACAAGATACTTGTGGTGCAACAGTAGCAAAGCATGGGCTTTGCACGCATTACTGCTTCTTTTACTCTATTCCTTTCAATTCATCCTGCATTCAAGTGCTCATTTGATCACTTTCTGCAGTTGCAATAATAATAATAATAGGCCACTGCCATGGCCCGGAGGCTAGCCCACGCAGGTAGGGAAGTACGGCCATCTCTGTTACCTTGACCGAGACCGGTAGTTCCAACAAACAAAGTACTACAGTCGTGGCTAATGTAAAGAGGTACCAGCATACATGAGTTGCTCTGTTACAAAATTTGCATTGCCATCTTGCATGGACTCAATGAAGCAAACTCGAATCCCGACTACTCACAGCGCGCTGAAATGCATTTCGTGCAAATGACTTCGTCAGACTTGCTTGCATTCGTTATTAGGCCGTAGCAGATGTGTTGCAGTGTAGGAGGGACTGCTCTTGCCGATCGTTGCGTACGAGAGGTAGTGCGTTAAGGTCATCGCTGTGCTGCGGCACACTATCCCACCCAAACCGACCATACATCACTAAAGACTTGACTTTTGCACCTAATGATGGAGCATTAACTTGAAAGAAAAATGATGCGATGAAAGAAATGTGCATGTAAGACTGGGGAGTCAGCCACACCTCTGCGTACGTGAGCATTTGGTGATTGGCCAACCACACTAGTTCATCCTGTCGCTGGTGTTGTTTCGACGCCTCCATGCGAAGTGTGCAGCATTGGAATGGCAGGGCAGACGATGTTGAAGCAGAGAGGCGAGGAGAGACGTGAGCAGAGAAGAGCACTTCGGGCGTGCGTATGTCCATCATATATTTCCATTGCGGAAAGTGTATTGCATAGTCGATAGCTGGATTACTGGCTGCCTTCTTTACTCATGACTCACTAAAATTGGCATTGCTGACCAACATTTGAATAATGCCTTGTAGTTGAAGTGGTGGCATCTCGCCCACCCACTCATAAACCCGAGCGACCAGTGCTTTTCTAATTATCTTTCATCCAATTCTGCTCACATAGAAAGTGAAAAAAGGCATTGCCATGACAAATCTGTGTTAGAACGATACAATCATGCTATGGGGTGTGGGGAGGAGGGATAGGGAGAGAAGAAAAAGAAACAAGGCAAAGGATCCCTAACAACTTAAACAGCAGAAGATGCGCCATCTTCCTGCGCGTCCTCTTCTTACTCCGGGTTGGTGTTTTGGCCCTAAAAGATTAAGTGAAAAAGAGAAGGGTGAGGATGAGAAATGAGGAGGAGGAGAGCGTATGAGTATGGAGAGCTTACGGGGGTGCTGAGCATTCCACTCCCGCCACCAGCGCTCAGCTAAAAGATGGAACAAGACCATATCGACGTGGATAATGCCTGTAAATTAAGTGCTTTAAAGTGGAAACACCGCTAATGCTACTGCTAGCTGCCCAAATAATGAGAGCAAGTCAGCTGAAAGACGTATGCTGAGTCTGCACGTAATTATGGACCAAGTGATTGAGCAGAGTAGCATGAAGTATGTCTTGATCCAGAGCCGCTATGTAACTCCTACAAAGTGATTTGATCAGTATACGGAGGCTGAGAAGGAGGGAAAGAAGGGAGCGAGACATACTTGGGTCGGTGCCTGGACACACGGCCCCAGTGGCCGGTGCAACCTCCTCGTCACGAAGGGAAGATATTGCAAAGCTGGTTGTCTCCCGGTCCACTGAGGCCGGTGGCAATCTTCGGTGGTGGCGCCCATGGGGTCTTGCCTCAACACCAACTGAGCGCCGGTGGCGCTCCCCCGCACCACCTTCCTTCCTTGTCACATCTACAAGGCAGCAGATTTATTAGCGAAATGGAGACACATACAGTCGACAAGGGTTCCGGCGAATCCAACGATTCCCCACATGTAAAACCATGTGAGTAGGTTCAGTGCATTGCTGCTCAAATTGAGCAGTGCGATGCTCACATACGCGAGCAGGAATACGGCGTAGAACACTCCTTCTTTCGACAACATCGCGAGTGAATCACGGAAATATGAAACTGGCGACGATGCGCTTGACAGCACATCGATCGTTGGATCGAAGATGAAAATTTGAAATGCACGTGACAGCGTGCAATGAGTGAAGCGGACTGGTCGTAAATGACAGAGAAATGTGAGGCTTTGCGGATGATCTGGACCAAGAGAGTTTTGACGCTTAAATAGCTGTAGTTAATGTAGACAGATTGAAGCACACTAAGTGACATGTTGTTAGGCTTCGAGGGTGGTTTGGACAATGCGAAAGCTAAAAGCAGAATTGAGGGATCTTCATGGATCATGTCCGGTGGTAATGCAATAAGAGGAGTGAAGGAACAAAAAGTCAGCGATAAAGTATGAGATGATGCAGTCATTGGTAAAAGGTGTTCCGGCAACCCATTTTCTTCTCTTTGTTGAATATATGCATTCTACCCTGATATTTTGCCTTCGTTTGCCTTCAAGGGAGCCTTCGAACCCCACAATATGGAGCTGACTCGGAAGTGGGATTATGAGGCAGAGGGGAAAAAGGAAAAGAAGGAGGAGAAGGAGGAGAGACCGCAAGGACAAACTCACAAGAGTGAAAGATTATGGATGCGATTATTAGCCCTAACATTATCTGTGGCTCAGTAAACATTCTCATACTCTCTTAGCATTCTCATGTCCCCTGACGGAGGGAATCAAACAGTTTAGATCAATTCACACAAAAGTAATCCTGTAAACTTGTCATGATCAACTATCTTAGCAAAATCGAACTAGTTTTCACAATAGCATTTGGGTTATTGGCAGATCAGATAAGTTCAGACAATTACAAGTCATGTCATGACAGCTACCACACGAGGCAGAAGGTCAGGTAGCACTCCACTGAATGGAACAACTGCCAATGCGATTGATGCTCAACTCAGGAAGTAATTACGAAATTGGCTATTGTACCACTGCGTCTACGTATAGTGTTATGTGCAAACATCGCAGCCGAAAATTGCCATCTGATAACTCAGCTTACAACCCACCAACCAACAAGTTGCTAGGCGGGATTTTGTACAAATGCGCATCAGTCCATTACTCCAATTGAGCAACCCGTCTATTTGCTTTGCCTACGAACTTTGCTACAAAACACATACTTAAAGTAAGTTAACGTATACAGCTGATTGACAAAATGACATCGATCACTGTTATTTGAACTACTTTTACGATTTGCTGACAAATTTACAATATTACTATTACGCATTTATTTTACTGACATAAATTGTAAATAGTTATTGGTGCGTTTGATACCTAAAATATACGCAAAAGTCGAAAATGTTAGTATTTGTCGCAATTATGGTCTTATCAAGGATACATAAAATTTAAAGCTTGTTTGTTTTACCGGATGAACTTTAAACTGATTGGCCAGGCTTGTGCGCGACTTGCGTAAGTGGTGCGCGTTTTCAGGGCTAGTTTCTGGATTAGTGCGCCTTTATCCGCTGCCAAAAGTCGGGGACCCGGTAGGTATTGTGTATCTCTTTACTGTTTTTCGTTATTTAATTGTTGTGGGGTACTTTGAATGTCGGTTTGCTTCCTTTATACACATACTTGTTAGAGCAGACGCAAAGGCCTCTCGGTGTGACTGTTGACGGTTACTTGTCAATTGCAAGGTCTCCTCACTCCTTTTTTTCGCTGTGTAGATGTAAATTGCGACAATTTTTTTAGCAGATTTTGAGGTGGTATTCTTACTGACGTTTGAACTTGAGTGATGAGGCATAATTTTGTGGAGAGGAGCTACAACCCTACCAAGTGCTTGGAAATTACTCGCTTGGTGGTTTCTGGCGATTAAGCACCCATTTTATGAATGTGTAGATATATGCCTTTGCTTTCTTAATCAGTTTATTTGTTAGACCAACCGTTTCAGAAATAGCTGCAGTTGCTGCCACAACTTTTTGTTTTCCACTCTCACTGCCTAATCTTGAATTTTTTACTGCAAAACACTTCTTTGGATTGAGTACAATTACTTTGGCTGTTTTCAAGGAGTTTGTTATTTTACCATAATTGAGTTTTGATGAATGAGGTCCACTTTGATGAAGGGACTTGTAACTTTGGTAAAGTGAATGCAAAGGTCTCATAATGTGGCTGTTAGGACGTTTTCTCTTCCAACTACGATGCCTACTCACGTACATTTTCCGCTGTATGACACCTCGAGTGATAAGCTAAGATTGTTTCGGCAATTTGTAATTAGTTTGCTTTATAATGACGATAGATTTTGTTGGGAGGAGTTCTAACTTTGCTAAGGACGTGGTAACTAATCATTATCAATCCCTTGCTACTAAGTATTCACTATATTTACAAATGTTATTGTGCATTTTTTTGTCCGTTTTCGTGCTAGAATAGACACTGAAGAGGAAGAAGCTGCAGCAGTAATAAGTGCGAGTCTCGCCTTCGCTATCACTTCACATATTTCTCAGGTAAGACTGGATTACGCTTAATGAGTTGTTGCCATCCTTTTTTGTGTGGAGCAATGGAATCAATGTGCGTTCATACGGTTGGTGGGAAAGTGCTGTTCTCCTTTACCTGCCTTACCTGCGCTATTTTCATTACTGTGATAGGTTGCTCAGCTTTGACGGCATGAGTTAATGTCTCTGAGTGAGGTGGGCGCAGCGGCGGTAGGAGCGGAGGAAGAAGAAGTGGCTAGTGGGAAGCTTTGGCATCACTACGGAAACTGTACTTTGTAGCAGTCTTAAGTGTTTGCTTGTTGGGGTTTTTTTTCTCTCTTTTAGTGCATGTTGGCTTTGCAGCGCATTGGAGCCTCACACATCGGTCTTTCCATTGTTTGGTTTTTTTTTCCTTTTTAGATGCTACAAACTCATCTTGGTGGTTGTGATGGTGAAGTAACATCTGATGAGTGTGTGGAATGATAGGCAATGCAAGATTTTGGAGTGATTCGCGGTGGCGGTGGCCGTGGCGGCGGGGGCGTCTCTGTCTGGGTTGTGGGATGCGACTGTTGGTATGGACGACAGGGTCTACTACTGTTATTATGTCTCCGTCTCTTTGTTTCCGCGAGCATGGGTTGCTGGGTGGCGGAGAAGGAGGGGAAAGGCTGGGGGAGCTCTGCCGTAGGTGTGTGAAAGAGTGAAGGAGACGTTCTCTTACGACGACGACCACGACGAATGGAAGCGCAACGGTTTAGAGCCCACTGGTGGCAACTGCGGCATGTTTTGTTTCCGCAGGTACGGAAATGTATTTGCTGTGGGAGGGTGGAGGTTAATTTGTTGCCGACTGGATAGGTGATAAGTAGTGATGCATCAGTTCAGAGGCGGTAAGTGAATAGGTCTCCACTGTTGGATGTGTTGGGCGCGAACTGTTAGGGGCAGGCGGGGGTGGCCGTCGTGCTACTCCCACCACTACTGCGACTTAGTTTTAGGCGTGAGAATGGATGGAAAAGGATTTGAAAAGGAGGGAGTGGGAGATACGGCGCGGGGAACATTTAGGGCAGAAAGCTGAGGCGGTTTCTGGCCTCTCTCGGACTAATTACTATCGGGGTTGGGGTGGGATGGTGGCTTGTACGCTGTGGCATGGCGCTTGGGTGGATTGGTGGTGGTCCCTCGTGTCGGCATGAGGATTGGGTGTGCCTTTGCTGATCTGTGCTTTGCTTTTAGAAGGAGAGCGAGGAAGCATTGCCATCCTTCAGCGCTTTCTCAATGTTTCAGGTGCAATGCTTGCGGAATGCCTGGGGGATGGGGAGATGGTGGGTACTCTACGCTGTCCTGCTTTTGCCAATGCCGCTGGTGCCATTGCTGTTGTTGCGTACGCGTGAACTTCACCGGTGAGGACATCCGTTCCTTCATCCAACGATTCCTATTGCAACAACAGTTTCGTAAGTCCTTTACATTCATTAGGTGTTATTATTGGCGTTTCGTCCTTCTGCGACAAGTGGCGACGCAAGAGCTTCAAGTCATTACAGACTCACTGCGGATAATGCGTTTTGTGTAGGTGCACAAGTGAATTATCCATATCAGGTTTCGTGCCTTTCTTGGATTTATGCAAAGTCTCTATGCAGTTAACTTGCTCAATGAAATGCAAGCACTGTCTTGACTTATGCAGGCAAACAAAACCAAACCAACAGCGATGTGCTCGTAGCAGGTTATATTCATGTTTATTCACAATACGGCTTTTTGTTCGCGAGAAAACACGGCTGGTAAGGTGTTGTTTTTGAAGTTGTCAGGTTCCTTGTATCCTGAAAAGGTAGAAAGTGTTGGAGGAAAAGATGGAAATGTATTTTGCAGCCATAAAGTACAAGCAGTAGTCAGTATTTGCGGTTGAACTAATCGGTTGAAAGGCTTAAACGCATCTAAGGGTGTAAATGTTAATCTTACCGACTGTAATCAGGGAGAGAACGCTGGTTCCTCACCAATGCGAAGCCTAAGTTGGCATTAGAGAGGGCGAATCGGTGGACACTTTCGAAAGACTGTCGCCTTCTCTTTAAGAGTCGTTGGATGAGGAAGTGTGGCGATTAGGTGCTGTTCAGAGCGATTGAGTCTGTCCTTCGCAGTAGTGAGGGACGATGCTTTGAAGTGTGCGTATTTCCTAGTCGTTGATGAAGACTGTTTCAGGGACTTGTCTGGTGCATTCGAGAAAGTTTTGACTATGGCAGCGAAGGAAACAAATTATCTAGCAGAAATGTGAAAATGTGTCTGATTTGGCTCCATCCGAGTGTGTGACGAAGGTGGCTCTGATTACAGCCAGTGCTTACGCAATGCTTTAGCCTCGATTTCCAAAATTGGATTTCTTGTAGAAAAAGTGGTTATAATAGTGCGAAGGTAGTAAGATGTAAATGTCAGTTATGTAGTAATATTTTGTGTTCGTTTATGCGGACTTACAAAGAGTAGTGGTGGGGACGTAGATTTGGTTGGAATGAGCCTCCCTTTTGGGTGTTGGGCGGATGAGAGAGTGGAAGAGGATGGGAAAGTAGTGATGTGTTTGAAGTGTTGGAAATGGCGTCTTTTGCACTTGTAGTGAGCCAAGTGGCATGAATGTGTCACGAAGTGGCCTCGTGGACACATTGAGGTGAATGCTGGAACCAGTTTTGCGCCCGTATCGGCCGGCGGTGTCATTGGTGGTGGTGGTGGTGCCGGGGATGGATCCTGCCTCAATGATCTATGGCTTCAATGGGCAGTCCTGGGGCGCTGTTTACCCACTCACTCACTCACCCACCGACCAACTCACCCGCCAGCCCATGCTCTGTCCGATGTCGTCGAGGACATAGAATGTTTGGAAGAGGTGATTGGAAGCACCCTCCCGTGTGTGCAGAAAACCACACGTGAACTTGTTCCCCTTCCCTCCCCTCCCGTGTCGTGCCCTGCCCTGCTCTGCCCTCCTGCCTTCCTCTCTCTTCTGCCGCCAACACTGCTGCTGCTGCTCTTGCTCCTTATTGGTAATGTGACTACTTTAGTTATTATTATTGCTGCTACCATTGATAAAGCTAAACTGTTGCTACTGTTGAAACCAGTAAAGGCGTCCTCCTTCCTTCCTTCCTTTCTTCCTTTTGCATATGCAGGATGTGTTGGATATTGAGGAGTGGGGTAGAGACACCACGCCACCATTGGATACTGTAGAGTTTATCAAAAACCTGTGGTGGAATGGCGGCTGTTAGTGCTGCGTTGCCCTCAACTTCGATCTTTTGCCGTATATTCATAACCATTCTGCAAAGAATACCTTTTGTGTGTTTTGCTGGAACCACGCGCATCTCTAGTGCATCATCCGCGTAGTCATTAACAGGGATGCAAAGTAAATGCAATTTCTTTGACTGATTCTACTGGATGATAACGCATGCTTACATGCATGTTTACTCGCAGGATGGCAGTAGGTGGCAGTTACGCGCATTGTAGTCTTCAGCGGAATTGTCGAAGTCTCGGCTGCGTCTACCTCTCACGGGGGACAATCTTGGCCCGCAGTTTAGCCTTCCCCTGTGCAGATCTCTCTGTTGTCCAAAAAAACCTCTCGATTAGTTTGATTTCACCATCACCAGTCTCGCCGTGGACTTACGAGATGGTCTGCGTCTGATGTAAGTCATCAGCTGCACCTTCCTACTTATGTGCTTATAAGTAGTTGACGTTTTGGACTCATCCTGAGCAAGAATGTGGTTGTTTGGTCAAATAGGTTTCCAAATTATTATTTTGAAGTAAATCATCACCTCTTGTGGCCATTCCTCTGCGAGGTACTGCCGTTCCACACTGTCTTGTCCTCCGATTGTGTGAGTGAAGTAGAGAGTCTTTTCTCCCTTGTTCGGTGTCTTTGTTCTACTGCGTTTTCCCGACCGTCATCAACCGCATTAGTGTAGAATTCGATAATAATTATAGCTATTATAATGGGGCAAATTTATGGTCGTATCGGATAGAGGTGGAGAAGGCGTCTGTCACGACTGGGAAAAGCCCCTCAACGGCCAGCAGACCTGACCAGACTTCTGCTGCAGTAACCACGACTGGCGGTGACTCGGCCTGCGCTGCTTTGGCCATTGTAACTCTACTAGCTTTCGTGACTTTTCCCGTAGATCCGTACAACCAATCACCAGGCGCCTCAGCTACTATGAATAGTGCAGCTCACTGTTTGCGTTCATCAAAAAGGCTGTTTATTTTCTATCGCAAACTTCATTAAATACGAAGAATGGTCAGAATGACAATCATCCATCCAGGACTAAAGATGTTAGCATTTGCATTCGTCTTCATCGACACTGAAGGGCGTTTACTCCTGTGAGGTGGGTAATCGGAAATCACTGAACTGCAATGATGCTTATCGTGGTAAGGGATAAAAGACAGCGCTGTAATGCTGGATGTGCGTTCAAATCCCCAGTGAGAGACGCTGCTGTTTCGAGCTACGCACCTAGCAACAAACCATGCATTTGTCAGGTAGTTGCCTGATTGGTCAAAGCATTACCACGCCTTACTGAAATTTCATCAAAGAATCGTACCAGTTTAGGAAGTTGGCAGGATCTTGGTAACTACTTCTACCCATAAAAAACCAGGTGGGAATATCGAATGGAGCTACTACCTACAACAGGTGACTTACTCGAATATGCGGTCCCGCTCATGCCTGAACGACCCACAATTTGGCACAAAGCTATCTTTTGAGTGTGGTGAATCGTGTAAAGAGAGGCCAGATTACCACCAACGTATGACGAAATAGGCCAGCGATGAAAACCTGCCTACCGTGAACAGTCGTCTCTGTACAATATTGTTGCCTGTTTAAGGCAGGTGCATCAAAATCTTAATTTGTTTCAGCCACGCAACTTGTGTGTGTGTGTGTGTGTGCACATTAGGCAGGCGGGCGGCCTAGAGCAAAGAGGAGTGGGGATGGGTAACTTGGCAAGCACTTATTCTCTATGGCACAGTGCATCTTGTAGAGGTTAAGCGATATGTTATGATCATAGGCTTCCAATCATATCTGTAAATATCTTTCTCCCCTTTATTTCGTCTTCCTTCCGGCGGGAGAGGGGCGTTGGGTGGATAACGACTCAATGACCCTGAGACTAGCCAGTGACGTTCACTCACGCCTGGACGTCGTGGAATGACCTTGAGCCTAGCCAATGTCATTCTTCAACGGGCACTTGCCTCCAGAAGAGCTGAGCTGCTATTGACAACGAGCATATAAATAGTAAGAACTTCTTTAAAAAAAATTAGAACCGAAGTTCTACAAAAACAAAAAAAAATGCAGTACATAAGGCATAACAAAAAGACTAAAAAATTTTTTTGAAAATGAGCACGCATAATATAGCCACAGACACCTCGGAGAAGGAGGGTGAGGCTTCTCTTTAAGGACCTACTGCAGTCTTAGTAGTCCCTGCTTATTTTTACCTAAGAAAATAATGCACGCGTAAATCCGGTTTGTGGAACCATTTGAGTGGCGTGTGCGCCTGCCTCCACCTTGCAGCATCAACAGTCGCGGAGATAGCGGCGATGCAGAAGAAACAACGCTCATAGCCGCCTTCGCGCTACCTCGTTCATCATGCCACCATGCGCTTTAAGGGAAGGATGGTCAAGTGTGGTGAGATGAACGTTAAAGTTTGTCTTACGCTCATTGTTTTTCATTCGCTTGGGTCGAGGACATCTAGAACAGATCGCCCGGACTGCAGACGTCCTTAAATTTCGTACAATTTTACTTTGTCGAGAGGTTGTTCGTGCCTTAAGACCCTTTATCCGGCACCATTTGCATCGCCGTCCCCTCAACTACCAGTTCTCTCATGTCGGTGCACTCACTCCTCGGTTTATGGATATAGGCTGCAGTGTCTCTGCGGCACCGCATTTGAGTCCTGGTAATCATCGCTTCGAAGAGGACAAATTCTCTTCCTGTGGTTGAGTGAATAGTCCTTCCAGTTGGACGAAATGCTGTCTGGGCTTAGTAGTGCTGAAGCTTTCGGCGTTATCCGAAATCATTTACGCCTTTGATGTTAGGGGCAATCACATACTCCACTACCCAATACTTCTCTCACTTGACGAGTCAGTGATCAACCTATGACCCAACCTACGTGTCACCTCCAACAGCGAGCGTGACCCGTTTGACGTATCGGCCTGCATTTTGTGTCATCATTGCCAACTTCGACGTGAGGACATCACTACAGACATTTGTACTTGCAATCGGTTGATACTGCAGCTCCCTCGTTGACTAGCGGACCAGTTATCGTCATTGTGGCTGCAGGTACTGACATTATGTGCCACTTCTCACTCACTGATAATTTTTGTGAACCACAAATGTTCACGTCATTACCTTTTACCCGATGTTACTCAAGTGGATAGCAAAAATTAGGACCTGATATGGCAAAAGGCTTTGTTTGAATCAACAGTTCCGACATCTCCACATGACCCGCATTGTTCACTCTTCCACCGCCTTGGCTCTAAATCAACTGCTCCATTCACCAACTAATCGTCCTTACATTGCGCATCCATCTACCCAACCCTACCACAACTTACATCCATTTCAGTTGAAGGGTTCGTGATTAAGACTGGAATCGCCTTCCAGAATAAAGCTCCCAAGAAGCGAATCGAGATTAAATTAACTTGTGAACTGTTGCCAAGTACGACGTGCCATCCAGAATTGTTAAATGCAACGGCAGCCTAATCGAGTGCGTGGATGCGAATGTTGATATGATATGGCAAAAGGCTTTACTTAAACCAAACTTTCTCGTCATAGTGCAGTGGAATTGGAATAAGAGAAAAGCCCTCTACTACTCCTTTAACTCTGAGTTGGCATTTGGCCACCGAACCAATTGCTAATGTTGACAAATCGGTATCCATTTCGGTGCATCGGCACATTTGCACTACATGTGCTTGACAAAGTAGTCCTTCATGTTAGAAGAGAAGCTGCCTGCTCTAAATCCATTTGTTCGGGGGAAAAAAGCTCTAAATTAAAATGATGGAGGAATGGTTCTTGTAGTCGGATAGCTTAGGGTACGGGCATGAAGGCGTAAACAAACAAGCAAACCCATCGAAATGTGTGACAGACTCGACTTTCATTCCCTTAGAAAGGGTAGAGTGAGAGCGGGCAACGAGCAGAATTTATTTGTGCTGACGCAGCTCGGTGAACCGACTATTGTCACACAAAACAATTCGGACAGTTTTATTTGACTTTCAATGCCATTTTCACAAACATAGGGCACATAGGTCAGGATGTTAACTTTAGGCAAACGCTCAAAAGAAAAGTTGGTTACGCATTAGATCCGACCCAATACACCAAAACAATCATGCGGAATGAACGCATGCACCTGGGGCCTATACTCTCTATACGGTAAACTAGCTCGAATTGTATTCGTTTCCTCTTGTTTCCCACTGCTTGTCCTAAGGCATCGCTTCTCCTGAGATAGCTCCGTACCCGTACGAGGCAACGACTGCCTTAGGCTCAGCCTTATTCCCTTGCACACCGCTTTCTGTCTATATCATGGTGGCGCCATTCTCAACCTCACTTCAAAGGTTTGCTGGATTACCGCGATGACTGACGAAAGTAAGGTCTCCTCGGGCGACAAGTAGAAGAACAATGAATTGAGAGGCTTAGGATGAAAGGGTAGTGATTGCTGCCATTGCAGTACCATTCGCCTTCATGCTGCATCCTCGACCCAAATTGCCAGCTACGTTTGGTCAAATAGGGGACCCCGTGGTTAGAGTGATCCAATCGCAGCCACCACACGAATGCACTCAGTACAGGACTCAACGAACTACGTCAGAAAGTCTACTTTAATAGCAAAATGACTTGTAATCTTATGCCCTCTAGCATGAGTCAAGAGAAGTAGTTCACAAGCATTCAGTGGATTGACCTGTGGTCTCGATGGCAAACGTTCCAAATTCAGCTCCAGTCTAACGGAGGACAGGTGAGAGGGAGGAGGAGGCAGTAGTGGGCGAGAGAAAGAAAACAGTTGAATGAGAAATCATTTTAATAAAAGCCATTGATTGCGCAGAATGCTCTGCAGTTCCTCAAATGCAGCATCACCCTTCCCTTAAAAGTCATAGTGAAGGAACCAACTTCAACTATTCCGACATCGCTTAATCCACGTTGTTTACTCTTTCACCGCCTTGGCTCTAAATCAACTTTCCCACCCTCACTAACAACACCATCCTCCACCACAGCAGAAACTCTTGCAATTAACTCCTCCAATCAACCCATTTCAGCGTCATGCGTGCGCATGCACAATCCTTTTGAAGGAGTGAACTGCTGAGTGCAAAACCATTCAAAGAAAAGAGTCCTATCAATTGGTCAATGGACTGCACTGCTGTGCCTTCGGAAAGCAAACACCTATCAATGCCTGCCAACATCGTCATCATGAGGGGAAAGGTCATATTGCTACTAGTTTTCGCCCCTTCAAACTCTCCATCCACCATCAGTTCACTCATTCAGCAAATCCCCTCCAACCTCGTACTTAACACACCTGACTTATTGTCGAAGAAGACCGCCGCACAACCACCTGACTACACCCAGTAGCATCCCGAGAGCACGCATTTCTTCTCCATTCATCAACTAATCGACCTTACATTCCGCATCCATCTACCCAACCTCACCACAACTCACATCCATTTCGGTTAAAGGGTTCGTGATTAAGACTGGAATCGCTCACCAGAATAAAACTTCCCAGAAGCGAATTCAGATTAAATTAACTTGTGGGTTTTCGCCAGGTACAATATGTCTCCCAGAATTGTCGGGTCAAACAACAGCCTCATCGAATGCGTGGATGCGAATGTTGAAGTGTCAAGAAAAATAGGACACCTACGTGACAAGTCGACGCAGTAGGCACCACCTACACCAATGCGGTTAATGACACCGCAGAAGGAGACTCACCCTCGGTCTCACCGGCGGTCGGGAAAGCGCAGTAGAGCAAAGACATTGGCCAAGGGAGAAATAACTCTCCACTTCACTCACACAATCAGAGGACAAGACAATGTGTGACGGCAGTACCTCACAGGGAATGGCCACAAGGGTCAATGATTTACTTTAAAATAATAATCTGGAAACCTACTTGACCAATCAAGCACATTCTTTCCCAAGACAAGTCCAAAACGCCAACTACTTGTAAGCAAATGAGTAGAAAGGTGTGGCTGATAACTTACACCGGACGCAGACCATCTCGGAAGTCCACGGCGATATTTATGACGGTGAAATCGAACTCACAGAGAGGCTTTTGGACATCACAAAGATCTGCGCCGAGGGCGGCTATACTGCGACCCAAGTTTGTCTTCCGTGAGAGGTAAACAGTGCCGAGACTACGGCACACTTCCACTCAAGACTACAATGTGCGTAACCGCCACCTACTGACATCGGGTTCGATTAGAGTCATGCGGAGACCCAAGATCGTGCGAGCATACAAAATTCAAGGTATGAATGACTGTGAAATGTCCAGTAGTTCGAGATGGTGTACGTATGCACACGCCACTTAATCGATGATGCTCGAAAGTGGACAAGTAATGCTCCTCTCAGTCACCTCCGTGTGGACGTTTAAGCCAACGGTGCTAATGCATCTAATGATGTACCCTGGAAGCATGCATCGTCATCCAGTAGAAGCAGTCAGAGGAATGCATCTACTTTGCACTACTCTGAATGACTAGGTGGATGATGCACAACTAGCCTTCTGTAGAAGTAGCAGCAGAGATCTGCGTGGTTCCAGAAACATACAAGAAAGGCATTCTTTGCAGAATGGCTATGAACATACGGCGAATGATCGAAGTTGAGGACAACGCAACACTAACAGTCCCCACTCCTCCACAGCTTTTTGATAAACTCAACAGCATTCAATGGCGGCGTGGTGTTTCTACCCCACTCCTCAATATCCAACACATCCTGCATATGCGGAAGAAAGGAAGGAAGGAGAGCGCCTTTACTGGTTTTAACAGTAGCAATAGTTTAGTATTATCAATGGTAGCAGAGCAGAGCAGGGGAGAAAAGGGGAACAAGTTCACGTGTGGTTTTCTGCACACACGGGAGGGTGCTTCCAATCACCTCTTCCAAACATTCTATGTCCTCGACGACATCGGGCAGAGCATGGGCTGGCGGGTGAGTTGGTCGGTGGGTGGGTGAGTGAGTCGGTATACACCGCCACCACCACCACCACCGATACAAGCGCAAAATTGGTCCGAGCATTCACGTCAATGTGTCCACGAGGCCACTCCGTGACACATCTGTACAACACCCAAAAGGCAGGCTCATTCCAACCAATCCTACGTCCCCACCACTACCCTTTGTAAGTCCGCATAAACGAACACAAAATATTATTTCATGACTGACGTCTCCATCCTACTACCTTCGCATTATTCTAACCACTTTTTACCAGATATCCAATTCGGAAAATCGAAGCTAAAGTACTACTTAAGCACTGGCTCTAATCAGAGACACCTTGGTCACACACTCGGATGGAGCCAAATCAGACACATTTTCACATTTCTGCTAGATAATTTGTTTCCTTCGCTGCTATAGTCACAACTTTCTCGAAAGTGCCAGACCAGTCCCTGAAACAGTCTTCATCAACGACTATGAAATACGCACACTTCAAAGCATCGTCCCTCACTACTGTGAAGGACAGACTCAATCGCTCTGAACAGCACCCAATCGCCACACTTCCTCTTCCAACGACTTTTGAAGTGAAGGCGACAGTCTTTCAAAAATGTCCACCGATCCGCCCTCCCTAATGCCAAGTTAGGCTTTCGCATTAGTGAGGAACCAGCGTTCTCTCCCTGATGCGTTTAAGCCTTTCCACCAATTAGTTCAACCGCAAATACTGGCTACTGCTTGTACTTTATGGCTGCAAAATACATTTCCATCTTTTCCTCCAACACTTACTACCTTTTCAGGATACAAGGAACCTGACAACTTCAAAAAGAACACCTTACCAGCCGTGTTCTCTCGCAGAAAAACTCGTATTTTGAATAAACATTGATATAACCTGCTACAAGCACATCATCCTTGGTTTGGTTTTGGTTACCTGCATAAGTCACGATAGTGCTTGCATTTCAATGAGCAAGTTAACTGCATAAGGGCTTTACATAAATCCAAGAAAGGCATGAAACTTGATGTGGATGATTCACTTGTATACCTAGACAAAACACACTATCCGCAGTGAATCTGTAATAACTTGAAGCTCCCGTGTGGCCACGTGTTGCAGAAAGGCGAGACGCCATTGATAACAGCTAATCAGTGTAAAGGACTTACGATACTGTTGTTGCGATAGGAATCGTTGGATGAAGGGACGAATGTCCTCACTGGTGATGTTCACGCATACGCAACAACAGCAGCGGCACCAGCGGCATTGGCAGAAGCAGGAAACAGAGGAGGTGGCAAAGCATAGAAGGGCTGAGTCGTTTCCTGAGTAAATTCATCTGCGTCCACCAACTGTCGATGTGCCGTGGAGTACCCACCATCACCCCATCCCCCAGGTAGGCCGGGAGAATTGCACCTGAAACACTGAGAAATAGCTCACAAATAGGTCTCCTCCTAAGAGCAAAACGTAGATCGGCAAGGGCCACCCAATCCTCATGCCAGCACGAGGGACCACCGCGAATCCACCCAAGCGCCATGCCACAGCGCACAAGCCACCCACCACCCCAACTTCGATAGTAATTAGTCGAGGTGGGGTCGGAAACCGCCTCAGCTTTCTACCCTAGATGCTCCCAACGCCGTCCTTCCCACCCCCTCCTTTTCAACTCCTTTGCCATCCATTCTCACTCCTCAGACTAAGTCGCAATAGTAGTGGGAGTAGCACGACACCCGCCCCCGCCTCCTTCCCCCCCAATAGTTCGCCCCCAACAAACCCAACAGTGGAGACCTACTCGACTACTTACCTCCTCTGAACTGATGCATCACTACTTATCACCTATGCAGTCAGCAACAAATTAACCGCCACCCTCCCACAGCAAATACATTTCCGCACCTCCGGAAGCAAAATATGCCACAGTTGCCACCAGTGAAATCAGACCCATAGCGCTTCCACTCGGCGTCGTCGTCGTCGTCGTAAGAGAACGTCTCCTTCACTCTTTCACACACCCACGACAGAGCTCCCCCAGCCTTTCCCCTCCTTCGCCGCCACCCACCCACTTACTCACCCAGCCACTCATGCCCGCGAAGACAAACATACGGAGGCATAGTAGCAGTAGTAGACCCTGTCGCCCAAGCCGACAGCCGCATCGCACAACTCAGACGGAGACGCCACCGCCACCGCAAAATCACACCAACATCTTGTATTGCCTACCACTCCACACACTCATCGCATGTTACTTCACCATCACAACCACCAAGGTAAGTTTGTAGCATCAGAAAAGGAAAAAAACACCAAACAATGACAACACCGATGTGTGAGGCTCCAATGGGCTGCAAAGCTAACATACACAAACATAACTACTGATAGGAAAACAATAAACAAACACCTCAACAAGCAAACACATAAGACTGCTACAAAGCACAGGCTGCGTGGTGATGCCAAAGCTTCCAACTTGTCACTTCTTCTTCCTCCGCTCCTACCACTGCTGCGTCTACCTCACTCAGAGACACCAACTCATGCCATCAAAGCTGAGCAACCTGCCATTAAGTCATCAACGAGGCCCCCTACACAACATGTTTCACAGCAAGGATCGCATCAACACAACGCTCCTCCGCCATCCCTATGTGCGCCAACACGCATATCATAGTGATGAAAATAGCGCAGGTAAAGCAGATAAAGAACAGCACTTTCCCACCCAGCATATGAACGCACATTGATTCCATTACTGCAAACAAAAAGGGACAGCAACAACTCATTTACCACAATCCAAAGAAGTGTTTTGCAGTAAAAAAATCAACGTGATTAGGCAATGCAAATGGAAAACAAAAAGTTATGACAGCAACCGCAGCTATTTCTGAAACGGTTGGTCTAACAAATAAACTGACAAATAAAGCAAAAGCATACACCTACACACATTCATAAAGTAGGTGATTAATCGCAAGAAACCAACAAGCAAGTAATTGCCAAGCACTTCGTAAGGTTTTAGCACCTCTCCAAAAATTATGCCTCATCACTCAAATTCAAACGTCAGCAAAAATACCAACGACCCCACAATCTGCTGCAACAGCCGCAATTTATCTCTACACACCGAAAAATGCACATGAGGAGACCTTGCAGTTGAAAAGTAGCCGTCAACATTCACATTAAGAGGCATTTGCTTCTACCCCAACAAGTATGTGTATAAAAGAAAATCGACATTTAAAGTACCTCACAACAACTAAATAACTAAAAATGCTCGAAAGGTACTCAATACCTACCGGGCTCCCAACTTTTAGCAGCGGATAAAGGCGCATTACTCCACAAAAAATATCCCCAAAACCGCGCACCGCTTACGCAAGTCGCGCACAAATCCGATTAATCAGTTCATAGTTCGTCCGGTAAAACAAACGAATTTTAAATATTAATGCATTTACGCTGGGATTATAATTACGACAAATACTTAAAGTTTCGATTTTCGCGTATAATTCAAGTAGCAAACACACCAATTCCAATTTACAAAGTGAGCAATATGAGAAAGGTGTTAATATTTGCATATCAGTAATATAAATGCATAATAGTGATACTATTAGGTTTGCCAACAAGTCGTGAAAGTGGTTCAAACTACAGCGAGCAAGGTCGTTTTGTCAAGTAGCTGTAGACTTCAATTTGCTTCAAGCATGTGTTTTGTAGCAAAGTTCACATTCAAAGCCAATAGACGGGTTGCTCAAATGGGGCAATGGACTGACCCTACTTACATAGTCTTGCATGTGTCAATCACCTTTACAAAAGATACGCATTTCTACGAAATTCCGTTGAACGTCTTCTTGGCTGGTGGGGTGTAAGCTGCGTTTTGAGTTGGCAATTTGCAGTTGCGATGCCTGCGCATCTCACTACACGTAGACGCGGTGGCACAGTAGCCAACTTCTTAATTACTTCCTGATTCAAGTGACAATTTCGTAATTGCTTCCTGATTTGAGCATCAGTCTTATTGGCAGTTGTTCCATTCAGTGGAGTGCTACCTGACCTTCTACCTCGTGTGGTAGCTGTCATGACATGACTTGTAATTGTCTGAACCTAACTGATCTGCCAATAACCCAAATGCAATTGTGAAAACTAGTTCGATTTTGCTAAGATAGTTGATCATGACAAGTTAACAGGATTACTTTTTGTGTGAATTGATCTAAACTGTTCGATTCCCTCCGTCAGGGGACATGAGAATGCTAAGAGAGTATGAGCCACAGATAATGTTAGAGCTAAGAATCGCATCCATAATCTTTCACTCTTGTGAGTTTGTCCTTGCGGTCCCTCCTCCTTCTCCTCCTTCTTTTCCTTTTTCCCCTCTGCCTCATAATCCCACTTCCGAGTCAGCTCCCTATTGTGGGGTTCGAAGGCTCCCTTGAAGGCAAACGAAGGTAAAATATCAGGGTAGAATGCATATATTCAACAAAGAGAAGAAAATGGGTTGCCGGAACACCTTTTACCGATGACTGCATCATCTCATACTTTATCGCTGACATTTTGTTCCTTCACTCCTCTTATTGCATTACCACCGGACATGATCCATGAAGACCCCTCAATTCTGCTTTTAGCTTTCGCATTGTCCAAACCACCCTCGAAGCCTAACAACATGTCACTTAGTGTGCTTCAATCTGTCTACATTAACTACAGCTATTTAAGCGTCAAACCTCTCTTGGTCCAGCTCGTCCGCAAAGCCTCACATTTCTCTGTCATTTACGACCAGTCTGCTTCACTCATTGCACGCTGTCACGTGCATTTCAAATTTTCATCTTCGATCCAACGATCGATGTGCTGTCAAGCGCATCGTCACCAGTTTCATATTTCCGTGATTCACTCGCGATGTTGTCGAAAGAAGGAGTGTTCTACGCCGTATTCCTGCTCGCGTATGTGAGCATCGCACTGCTCAATTTGAGCAGCAGTGCACTGAACCTACTCACATGGTTTTACATGTGGGGAATCGTTGGATTCGCCGGAACCCTTGTCGACTGTATGTGTCTCCATTTCGCTAATAAATCTGCTGCCTTGTAGATGTGACAAGGAAGGAAGGTGGGGTGGGGGAGCGCCACCGGCGCTCAGTTGGTGTTGAGGCAAGACCCTATGGGCGCCACCACCGAAGATTGCCACCGGCCTCAGTGGACCGGGAGACAACCAGCTTTGCAATCTCTTCCCTTCGTGACGAGGAGGTTGCACCGGCCACTGGGGCCGTGTGTCCAGGCACCGACCCAAGTATGTCTCGCTCCCTTCTTTCCTTCCTTCTCAGCCTCCGTATACTGATCAAATCACTTTGTAGGAGTTACATAGCGGCTCTGGATCAAGACATACTTCATGCTACTCTGCTCAATCACTTGGTCCATAATTACGTGCAGACTCAGAATACGTCTTTCAGCTGACTTGCTCTCATTATTTGGGCAGCCAGCAGTAGCATTAGCGCTATTTCCACTTTAAAGCACTTAATTTACAGACATTATCCACGTCGATATGGTCTTGTTCCATCTTTTAGCTGAGCGCTGGTGGCGGGAGTGGAATGCTCAGCACCCCCGTAAGCTCTCCATACTCATACGCTCTCCTCCTCCTCATTTCTCATCCTCACCCTTCTCTTTTTCACTTAATCTTTTAGGGCCAAAACACCAACCCGGAGTAAGAAGAGGACGCGCAGGAAGATGGCGCATCTTCTGCTGTTTAAGTTGTTAGGGATCCTTTGCCTTGTTTCTTTTTCTTCTCTCCCTATCCCTCCTCCCCACACCCCATAGCATGATTGCATCGTTCTAACACAGATTTGTCATGGCAATGCCTTCTTTTCGCTTTCTATGTGGGCAGAATTGGATGAAAGATAATTAGAAAAGCACTGGTCGCTCGGGTTTATGAGTGGGTGGGCGAGATGCCACCACTTCAACTACAAGGCATCATTCAAATGTTGGTCAGCAATGCCAATTTTAGTGAGTCATGAGTAAAGAAGGCAGCCAGTAATCCAGCTATCGACTATGCAATACACTTTCCGCAATGGAAACATATGATGGACATACGCACGCCCGAAGTGCTCTTCTCTGCTCACGTCTCTCCTCGCCTCTCTGCTTCAACATCGTCTGCCCTGCCATTCCAATGCTGCACACTTCGCATGGAGGCGTCGAAACAACACCAGCGACAGGATGAACTAGTGTGGTTGGCCAATCACCAAATGCTCACATACGCAGAGGTGTGGCTGACTCCCCAGTCTTACATGCACATTTCTTTCATCGCATCATTTTTCTTTCAAGTTAATGCTCCATCATTAGGTGCAAAAGTCAAGTCTTTAGTGATGTATGGTCGGTTTGGGTGGGATAGTGTGCCGCAGCACAGCGATGACCATAACGCACTACCTCTCGTACGCAACGATCGGCAAGAGTAGTCCCTCCTGCACTGCAACACATCTGCTACGGCCTAATAACGAATGCAAGCAAGTCTGACGAAGTCATTTGCACGAAATGCATTTCAGCGCGCTGTGAGTAGTCGGGATTCGAGTTTGCTTCATTGAGTCCATGCAAGATGGCAATGCAAATTTTGTAACAGAGCAACTCATGTATGCTGGTACCTCTTTACATTAGCCACGACTGTAGTACTTTGTTTGTTGGAACTACCGGTCTCGGTCAAGGTAACAGAGATGGCCGTACTTCCCTACCTGCGTGGGCTAGCCTCCGGGCCATGGCAGTGGCCTATTTCTCTCTGTCCGTTGAATATATATATATATATATATATATATATATATATATATATATATATATATATGTATATATATGATCTACACTAGCATTCTGCCTTCTTTTGCCTTCGAAGGAGCCTCGGGGCACTACAACTACAATCCTAAGCATGCACATAATATTCTCAGTTAAATTTGTAAACCGAACATTAAAATATTTGTGCTTAAATTGTGCGTTGTCTCATTTGATGTTGCTAATCTACTGATATAACTTTGTAAAATTTACTGCAATCGGAGGAATTGAGTGAGATGCGTTTCTAATGTGATATGCTTCGTATCCAAATCATGGCCCTCGTTTTTACTTGTCGTCTCCATGAGCACAGCTGGTGCTGCTTGCCAAGGTGATTGCCGCGTGTTCGTTTGATTGACATTTCTGTCGACTCAGCGCTTCCCTGTGTGGCGATGGACCTTGCCACGACTAGTTCAGTGGTGTAGGTGGATGGAGTGGGTGTGTTTATTATTGTAACTGCAGAAAGTGATCAAATGAGCACTTAAATGCAGAACGAATTGGAAGGACTACAGTAGAAGAAGCAGTAATGTGTGCAAAGCCCATGCTTTGCTGCTGTTGCACTACAAGTGTCTTGTCTGTATCACCTTTGACTGATGCAATTGTTGGTCACTGGACTGTAATTGTTCAACAACGCCACGCGCAGGGAAAAAAGAGCGACCTCATCGTTGGGTTGCGGTGGTACGAAGCGGAGATATTGCGAAACTGGTCATCTCCCGGTCCACTGAGGCCGATGGTAGCTTTCGTTGGTGGTGTCCACAGGGTCTCGCCTCAACTCCAACTGAGCGCCGGTGGTGCTTCTCCACCTCGCCTTCCCTCCTTGTCACATCTACAAGGCAGCAGATTTATTAGCAAATGATCACACTTACAGTTGGCAAGGGTTCCAGCGAATCCAACGATTCCCCACCTCACACTCCTTTCTTGTCATAACTATAAGGCAGTAGATTTATTAGCGAAATGGGCGCACTTACAGTTGACCCTGGACTCGAGGAATGCAACCATCCTTCGAAGGTAGGCCTAAGTGATAAGGCCAAATGTATCGCTCAAATTGGGAAGTGCAAAGCTCTTCAATTACAGAAAAGGAGGTAAAGCTGCTCATGTGATTGGCGAATTACGATATATTGGGCGTGGATGCTGTTACACTGACAACTCCCTTTGATGTCCCCAAAGAAAGTATGTGGAAAAAAGGGGAAGAAGACGCACGACGTTTTAACTAGAGTCGACACTCATAATGCTAACCTTGATCATGTGTCCATCACCTTTACGAAAGATAGACATTTTAACAAATTGCTCTGCTACATTTTGAGTTGGCACTTCTTGGTTGCTATGTCTGTACATCCTGGTGTACGTGGACGTAGTGTCACAGTTGCTAACTTTGGAATTGCCACCTGATTTGGACATCAATCACATCGACAGTTGTTCCATCCAGTGGGGTGTCACTACGCCCTCTACCTCCTTGTGATAGCTGGCATGACATGAAGGCTAAAACAACGAGTTTGTAGCCGTTGAGCAGCGGATCATGTAAAGCCCACAAATTTCAGGTTATTGAACCTCGGCGACTTAGCAGCTCTACACTTCCAAGCTTACGAACACGAAACGACACACCCTGCTCGACCTCCATCTCCAGTTTCTACTACTGCATGCAAACCTACACATCGTCTTCTCGTCTGCTCCCTCATTTTCCCATTCACCTTAGTAATACACCTTCTGCTCGACTTTTCTCATTCTTTGTACACTGTAACAGTCTGGTCCTCGTCGTTGCGCAAGCTGTTGAGTGACTGAGCAGTCGAACCATCCACCTGACCAACAGCTCTGATGGGGCTCATCCCTTGGTGCTGTAGGCAGTTGGCAGCTATTCCACACTACCTACGTTCTCTGTGGTGCATAGACAGACCATCACTTCTAATGGTTGGTAGCGTCCATTACGATCAAATAGATGAGCTTGACTGTGTGGCTCCCAACAATCCACTAGTCACTCATCCGCCTGGGTACGACTCCTTTGTAGGCGGAAGTAGGTGCGCTCCTCCCATGGCAAAGGGTCTCATTCCCAGTGTCTCGCCAAAGCCACTATGGGGACAATATCTGTGTGCATGGTTTCGTAAGACTTTGACGTTGGCGTAGCCCAAACACAGAAACATCGTCGACATCTCTAGCCAAAAAAGTCGGATTACTTGGAGCCCTTTTCTTCCAATTTTTCACATGAGCCCTTCGGATGCACCTATACACGCTAGATTGTGTGGCTCCATTCACTTAAGTGGTAGAGTCCCAACACAACTCACGCAAATGTCTTCGGTGTCAAACCACAACCGCTTGAAGTTGTAATGGTGGGAGTCGAGTGGATTGCTCGTGTCCTCTTCAGTTTTTTCGTAACTACGCACCACCTGCAACAACCGACAGATCCTGAAATGCTGATGTGCTCCTTGCTAAGGTGATAGAGGGACTACATCCGCACCCAATTGCTGTTTCCTTCTTTTACTTATTCAACTAATTCCCATTATCTCCTACGCATTTTGGGAGTTAGCTTCCCGCAACAAGATCGCTAATTCCCTCACTCACCTCGATGCGCTTTATATGGCACACGTTGAGTCCCGACTTTATATAAAAGCAGGCTTTGCAAAGTGCTTCAATTTTTACATTCAGAGGAGTACTAAGACCTTCACAAGTGAAGATGCAATGACTTGCCATTGGATCTAGCGTTTCATTTACGCAATCATACATGTACCTCTACGGGGCAGAGGAAAACTCATGAGGACTACGTTTTTTGCTCAAAAGAAGCTAGCTTGGGCGACGTCAGATAAAGTCTTATTAAAAATCGTAAAAGAATAGCAAAATGTTTATTTAAGTGGCTTTGCGCTTGTCAAACTTAGCTTTTGTTTCGATATTGAAAAGGTGGTGGTCAGGACAATCCTTCGCAGCGTAAGTTAACTTAGTACTTGATACAAAATTGCACCCAGACCTCATTTACCATGAATTGGGTTGCTCTGTCGACTTACAACAATGCTATTGGGTGTTTGCTGTGAGATTAGAACTAGGATGATTTCATGCAGACCCCAAAATGCCGATCCAGGTATCCCCTAAGGCGACTGTAAAATCTCTTCTCGGCTAACCAACATCTGATTGGCTGGTCAATAGCCAATGGAAAGTGAGGAGTTTCAGGAAGTACTTTTATGTCCACAAACCAGCCTACATAGCTGTAAGTAAATGCCGGATTTTTGTGGGGAGAAGTCTGATTTTATGTTCCATTTCTTTTAAATGGCCATATTTCTTGTTGACCCTGAAAAGACTTCTCGAATATCTGATTGGATGAGTGGTAGCCAATGGTACAATTGCAGGACAGACCTGTCATACGAATAGTTATTTTTTATTTTTTGCATGTCAGCTCGACTGATTAGAAAACGAGTGTCTCAAGTAGCCACATAATAACAATGAGATTCTGGGTTGTGGAGGACTTTTGTCTGAAATTCTGGAAGAGCTCTCATGTATGCATGTTATAATGATCTTGTAATCAAGGTTCTACTCATTCCAGTTATGCAGTGACATTCCTCAGAGACGATTCTCGTTGCAGTAAGCCTGCTCCGTCTTTGCGGTTGATACTACCTCAGAGCGCTGATTTTAACTGCGTCAATTACGCTTTATAACCGATCTTGATTCCTACGCACCTCCGGAGATTGTTATGGGCACTTTCGATCAGCAGTTGCTCTTGCATGATTGAAATGGCGACCTCCGTTCGTCAACCGAGAGTTCTTACACGTGAGTTGATGATTTCCTGTGACAGACAAGATTCAACAGTCTCACAAAAGCCATTATACTTGGTGACAATACCCAAGTCAGCTTAACCTGAGAATCTTAAGATGTGGTGAATGTGGACTCAGGAAGATCCATTCTGGTGAGCACTTTCGATTCTGACCATGAGAGCGTTATGCAAGAGATGTGAATTGCCATGAGTTTGGAATGGTGGATGCAGAGTGGATGAATAATTTGTTGATGAAGGGAACAGGAATGAGTGCATTTGGAGTGCTGCTAAGAGTAGTCAGGTGGTGGTGGTGGGGCAAACTTCTCTGCGGACCTTTCATGTCACGCAGTCTATCTACCGGCGATCATCATCATCATCATTCAATCAAGTACTGAGATTCAATGCATTCAATTACGAGTTTAATTACCCCTCTAGTGTGCCATTGTGTTAAAGGTATTAAATGGAATAGACTTAATCGGAATCGAGACTAATTCCACATTCCATTTCAAGTGCAGTTTCAGGCACCATGTCAGAAGTGTCACACTTGCAAGACCAAAGGAATTGGGGGGCCATCAACCCCACTTCCCATGCCGCCCCTGCCTCCTCCTTCCTTCCTTCCTTCATTCATTCCTTCCTTCCCTCCCTCCCTCTCTCCCTCCTTCCTTCCTTCCTTCCTTCCCTCCTTCCTTCCTTCCTTCCTTCCTTCCTCCCTTCCTTCCTTCCTTCCTTCCTTCCCTCCCTCCCTCTTAACCACTTGCCAAGGGGAGGCGTACTTCACTCCACCACCTCCACCAAGTCACTTGCACACCGGCACATTGAGACCACGAATAAGGAAGGGCTTATAATAATAATTACAATAACAATAATAATAATAACACTGAAATATATACAAAATGGGGATGAAACAGTAGAACGAAGATGGGTAGGAAACATCACTCCTCTTGCTTTTGCGTTTGCTGGTGGTGATGTTGGCGCCGTCGCTGGTGCTCTCAAATGGTTAAGAGAAGTAGTTCACAGGCATTCAGCGGATTGACCTGCGGTCTTGATGGCAATTGTTCCAAATTCAGCTCCAATCGAACAGAGGACAGATAAAAGAAGAAGGTAGCAGTGGGCAAGAGAAAGAAAACAGTTGAATGAGAAATCATTTTCATAAAAGTCATTGATTTCGCAGAACGCTTTGTAGTTCCTCAAATGCAGCATCACCCTCCCCTTAAAAGTCATGGAGAAGGAACCAACTTCAACAGCTCCGAGATCTCCGCTTAACCCACATTGTTCACTCTGCCACCGCCTTGGCTCAAAATCGACTTTCCTACTCTCACCAACAACATCACCCTCCACCACAGTAGAAACTCTCGCATTCCAACTCCTCCAATCAGCCCATTTCAACGTCATGCGTGCGCATGCACAACCCATTGGAGAAGTGTACTGCTGAATGCAAAACTATCGGAAGAAATCGAGAATCCTACCACCGTCTTGAAGGGAAAGGTCACATTCCTACCAGTTTTTGCCCCATCAAACCTCCCATCAACCAGCAGTTGACTCATTCAGCAAATCCCCTCCAACCTCGTATTTGACACGCCTGACTTATTGCCGAAGAAAACCGCCCCACAACCACCTCACTACTCCCAGTAGCATCCCGAGCGCACGCGTTTCTGCTCCATTCATCAACTAATCCACCTTACATTCCGCATCCATCTACCCAACCCCACCACAACTCACATCCATCTCGGTTAAAGGGTTCGTGATTAAGACTGGAATCGCCCACTCGAATATAAATTCCCAGATCCGAGTTCAGACTAAATTAACTTGTGGATTGTCGCCAAGTCCAATGTCTCTTCCAGAATTGTCGGGTGAAACGACAGCCTATTCGAAAGCGTGGATATAAAATGTTGAAGTAGTAAGAAAAAGAGGACATCTACGCAAAGAGTCGACGCAGTAGGCCTATTCTACACTAATGCGGTTGATGACGACACAGAAGGAGTCTCACCCTCGGTCTCATCGGCGGTCGGGAAAGCGCAGTAGACCAAAGACATTGGACAAGGGAGAAATAACTTTCCACTTCACTCGCACAATTAGAGGACAAGATAATGTGAGACGGCAGTATCTCACAGAGTTTGATCACAAGGGCCGATGATTTGCGTTAAAATAACCATCAGAAAACCTATTTGACCAAACAACCGCATTCTTACACAGGGTGAGTCCAAAACGTCATCTACTTATGATCACATAAGTAGAAAGGTGCAGTTGATAAATTACACCAGACGCAAACCATCTCGTAAGTCCACGGCGAGATTGGTGACGGTGAAATCAAACTCATCGAGGAATTTCGACATCACAGAGATCTGCGCCGAGAGCAGCTAAAGTGCGCGCAAAGTAGACGCAGCCGAGACTTCAGCACATTTCCACTGAATACCACAATGTGCGTAACTGCCACCCACTAACATTGGGTCCGAGTAGTCATGCGCAGACCCAAGATCGTGCAAGTAAACGACATTCAAGGCGCCAATGACTGTGAAATGTCCAGTAGTTCGAGTTGGTGTGTATATGCACATGCTACTTAGTAGATGATGTTCGAAAGTGGACAAGTAATGCGCCTCTCAGTCACCTGCGTGTGGACGTTTGAGCCAACGGTGCTAATGCATTAAATGTTGTACTGTGGAAGCATGCATCGTCATCCAGTAGAACTAGTCAGAGGAATGCATTTACTTTGCACTCCTGTCAATGTCTACGTGGATGATGCACAACTAGCCTTCTGTACAAGTAGCACAAGAGATCCGCGCGGTCCCAGCAAAACACACACAAGAAAGGCATTCTTTGCAGAACTTTTGTGAACATACGATAAATGATCGAAGTTGAGGACAACGCAACACTAACAGTCCCCATTCCTCCACAGGTTTTTGATAAACTCAACAGTATCCAATGGCGGTGCGGTGTCTCTACCCCACTCCTCAATATCCAACACATCCTGCATATACAAAGGGGAGGAAGATAGGGAGGAGGGTGCCTTTACTGGTTTCAACGGTAGCAATGGTTTAGCTTTATCAATGGTAGCAGCAATAATAATAACCAAAGTATTCGCATTACTATAAGGAGCAGCAGCAGCGGCGATGGCGGCAGAAGGGAGAGGGAAAGGAAGGGCAGGGCAGGGAAGGGGAACAAGTTCACGTGTGGTTTTCTGCACAGACGGGAGGGTGCTTCCAACCACCTCTTCCAAACATCCTATTTCCTCGACGACATCGGGCAGAGTGTGGGTTGGTGGGTGAGTCGGTAAGCAGCGCCTCAAGACTGCCCGTTGAATCCATAGATCGTTGAAGGAGGATCGATCGCTGGCACTACCGCCACCACCACCCCCACCACCAATGACACCGCCTGCCGATACGGGAGGAAAATTAGTTCCAGCATTCGCCTCAATGTGTCCACGAGGCCACTCCGTGACACATTCATGCTGCTTGGTTCGCTACAAGTGCAAAAGACGCCATTTCCATCACTTCGAACACATCACTACTTTCCCATCCTCTTCCACTCTCTCATCCGCCTAACACCCAAAAGGGAGGCTCATTCCAACCAAATCTACGTCCCCACCACTACCCTTTGTAGGTCCGCAAAAACGAACACAAAATATTATTTCATGACTGACATTTCCACCCTACTAACTTTGCACAATTCTAACCACTTTTTCTACAAGAAATCCAATTTAGAAAATCGAGGCTAAAGCACTACTTAAGCACTGGCTGTAATCAGAGCCACCCTGATCACACACTCGGTTGGAGCCAAATCAGACGCATTTTCACATTTCTGTTAGAAAATTTGTTTCCTTCGTTGCTATAGTCACAGTTTCCTCGAAAGTACCAGGCCAGTCCCTAAAACAGTCTTCATCAGCGACTATGAAATATGTACATTTCAAATCATCATCCCTTACTACTGCGAAGGACCTATTCAATCGCTGTGAACAGGACCTAATCGCCACACTTCCTTTTCCAACGACTTTTAAAGTGAAGACGACAGTCTCTCAAAAGTATTTACTGATCCGCCCTTTCTAATGGCAAGTCGGGCTTTCGCATCAGTGAGGAACCGGCGTTCTCTCCCTGATTACAATTGGTAGGATTAACATTTACACCCTTAAATACGTTCAAGCCTTTTTCACCGATTAGTTCAACCGCAAATACTGACTACTGCTAGTACTTTAAGGCTGCAAAATACATTTTTGTCTTTTCCTCCAACACTTTCTACCTTTTCAGGATACAAGGAACCTGACAACTTCAAAAACAACACCTTAACAGCCGTGTTTTCTCGCAAGACAAACCCGTATTTTGAATAAACATTGATAGAACCCGCTACAAGCACATCATCTTTGGTTTAGTTTTGGTTACCCGCATAGGTCAAAACAGTGCTTGCACTTCAATGAGCAAGTTAACTGAAAAGAGACTTTGCATAAATCCAAGAAAGGCACGAAACTTGATGTGGGTGATTCACTTGTACACTTAGACAAAACACATTATCCACAGTGAGTCTGTAATAACTTGAAGCTCTTGTGTCGCCACGTGTTGCAGAAAGGCGAGAAGCCATTGATAACAGCTAAAAAAAATGTAAAGGACTTACGAAGCTGTTGTTGCGATAGGGATTGTTAGATGAATGAACCAATGCCCTCGCCGGTGATGTTCACGCATAAACAGTAACAGCAGTGGCACCAGCGGTATTGGCGGAAGCAGAACACAGCGGAGGAGGTTGAGTCGGTACAACCACATCCACCAATCGTCGATGTGCAGTAGGGTACCCACCATCTCCCCATCCCCCAGATATTCCGCTAGCATTGCACCTGAAACATTGAGAATCAGCCGTAAGATGGCAATGCTTCCCTTTTCTCCTCCTACGAGCGAAACACACACGAAGGACCACCACAAATCCATTCAAGCGGCATGCCACAGCGTACAAGCCACCCTCACCCCAACCCCAACCCCGGTAGTAATTAGTCCGAGTGAAGTTGGAAACCGCCTCAGCTTTCTACCTTGGATGCTCCCCACTCCCTCCTTTTCAACTCCTTTTCCATCCATTCTCACTCCTCAGACTAAGTCGCAGTAGTAATGGGAGTAGCACGACACCCGTCCCCCGCCTCCCACCCAATAGTTCGCGCCCAGCACACCCAACAGTGGAGACCTACTCGACTACTTACCTCCTCTGAGATGATGCACCACTACTCATCAACTATACAGTCAGCAACAAATTAACCTCCATTCTCCCACAGCAATAACATTTCCATACCTCCGGAAGCAAAATATGCCGCAGATGCCACCACTAAGCTCCGACTCACAGCGCTTCCATTCGTTGTCGTCGTCGTCGTCGTAAGAGAACGTCCCCTTCACTCTTTCACACACCCAGCCATTCCCCTCCTTCTCCGCCACCCAGCCACCCATGCTCGCGAAGACAAAGAGACGGAGACATAATAGCAGTAGTAGACCCTGTCGCCCATGCCGACAGCCGCATCGCACAACCCAGACGGAGACGCCACGGCCATCGCCACCGCGAATCACTCCAACATCTTGCATTGCCTACCATTCCACACACTCATCACATATTACTTCACCACCACAACCATCACAGTGAGTTTGTAGCATCTAAAAATGAAAAAAACCAAACAATGGAAAGACCCATGTGTGAGGCTCCAATGCGCTGCAAAGCTAACATCCACAAACATAACTACTGATAGAAAAAGAAGAAACAGACAACTCAACAAGCATACACTTAAGACTGCTACAAAGTACAGTCTGGGTGGTGATGCCAAAGCTTCCCACCCATGCCGTCAAAGCTGAGCAATCTACCATTAAGCAAGGATCACATCAACACAACAAGCAACCCTGGTCCTGCCCACACTCCTCCGCCATCCATATGTGCTCCAACAACACGCATATCACAGTAATGAAAATAGCGCAGATAAACAGGTAAAGGAGAACAGCACTCTCCCACCCAACATATGAACGCACGTTGATTCCACCGCTGCACACAAAAAGGGACGGCAACAACTCTTTCAGCACAATCCAATCTTACCAGAGAAATATGTGAAGTGATAACAAAGGCGAGGTTCCCACTCATTGCTGCTGCAGTTTCTTCTTCTTCAGTGTATTCTAGCACGAAAACGAGCCAAAACATGCATAATAAGATTTATAAATAATGGTGAATACTTACTATCAAAAAAAATAATAACGATTAATTGCCACGCCCTTGGCAACGCTAGCACCCCTCCCAACAAAATCTATCGTCATTAGAAAGCAAACAAATTACAACTCGCCGAAACAATCTTAACTTATCGCTCGAGGTGTCATACAGCGAAAAGTGCACGTGAGGAGGCATCGTAGTTGGAAAACAAAACGACCTAACAGCCACATTATGAGACTTTTGCGTTTACTTTACCAAAATTACAAGTCCCTTCATCAAATTGGACCTCAGTCATCAGAACTCATTCTTACTAAAATAACAAACCGCTTAAAAACAGCCAAAGCGATCGTACCTAATCCAAAGATGTGTTTTGTAGTAACAAAATCAACGCAATCAGGCAGTGCAAGTGGAAAACAAAAAGTTGTGACAGCAACTGCAGCTATTTCTGAAACGGTTTGTCTAACACATACTGACAAATGAAGCAAAAGCATATATCTATAGGCACTCATAAAGTGGGTGCTTAATCGCAAGAAACCACCAAGCAAGTAATTGCCAAGCACTTCGTAAGATTTTAACATTTCTCCACAAAATCACGCCCCATTGCTCAAATTCAAACGTTAGTAAAAAACAACCTCATGAACCGCAAAAAGAGTCTAAATTTATATCTATACAGCGAAACATGCACGTTAGGGGACCTTGCAGTTGAAAAGTAGCCGTCAACATTCACATTAAGAGGCCTTTGCATCTACTCTAACAAGTATTTGTATAAAGGGAACAAATCGGCATTTAAAGTACCTCAGACCAACTAGCTAACTAAAAGTAATAAAAAGTTACTTACTGCTTACTGGGTTTCCAACTTTTGGCAGCGCATGAAGCCCCATTAATCAAGAAAAACTATCCCCGAAAACACATGCAAACTACGCAAGCCGCGCAAAAACCTCCCCAATCAGTTCAAAGTTCGCCTGATGAAACAAACGAGCTTTATATTTTTGTGTTTTTGATGCGACCATAATTACTACAAATACTAGCAGTTTCGACTGCCGCGTATAATTTGGGTAGCAAACATACTAATGACAATTTACAAAGCGCACAAAATGGGAACAACGTTAATATTTACATATTAGTAATATAGATGCATAATATTGATATTGTAATTGTAGCGTCCCGAGGCTCCCTTAAGGCAAAAGAAGGCAAATTGACAGGGTAGAATACATATATTCACCGGACAGAGGGAAATAGACTGCTGGCATGACCCGGAGGCCAGCCCACGCAGCTAGGGCAGTACGGACACCTCTGTGACCTTGACAGAAACCGGCAGTTCTAACAAACAAAGTACTACAGTAAGGTTTGCCAACAAATCGTAAAAGCAGTTTAAACAACAGCGAGCAATGTCATTTTGTCAACTAGTTGTACAATTCATGCCGCTTTAAACACGTGTTTTCTAACAAAGTTCATATTCAAAATCAATAGACGAGTTGCTCAATTGGCGCAATGGACTGACCCTACCCACATTGATTTGCAGGTGTCGATCACCTTCACGGAAGATGAGCACTTGTACGAAATCCCGCCTAACATCTTGTTGGTTGGTGGGGTGTAAGCTACGTTTTCAGATGGCAATTTTCGGTTACGATGCCTGCACATCCCACTACACGTAGACGCAGTGCCACGGTAGCTAACTTCGTAATTACTTCCTGATTTGATCCTCAACTACATTGACAGTTGTTGCATTTAGTAAAGCGCTACCCGACCTTCTACCTTGTGTGGTAGCTGTCATGGCATGACTTGTAATTTTCTGAACTTACCTGACCTGCCAGTAACCCGAACGCAATTGTGCAAACGAGTTCGAATCTGCTGGGATAGTTGATCATGATAGGGGTGGGAGCGCTCGACAATTTAACAGGATTTTTTTTGCGTGGAATGATGTTAACTTTGTGAATCCCTCTGTCAGGAGACATGAGAAGGCTAAGATAGTGTGAGGCATGTTCACTGAGTCACAGATAATGTTAGGGCTAAGAATCGCATCCTCAAACTCCCACTCTTGTGAGTTTGTCAATGCGGTCCCTCATCTCTCTCCTCCTCCTCCTCTGCCTAATAATCTCACTTCCAAATCAGCTCCTTATTGTAGGATCCGAAGGCTCCCTTAAAGGCAAAAGAAGGTAAAATATCAGGATAGAATGCATATATTCAACAGACAGAGGAAAATGAGTTGCTGGAACGCCTTTCACCGATGACTGTATCATCTCACATTTTATTTTTGACATCTTGTTCCTTCTCTCCTTTTATTGAATGTGATTGGACTGTTCGTGGACTTGCGTGTTACAATGCTCTGTTGACATTATCTGCTGCAGAACGCATTATGCGCCACTTCACAGACTGCATCTTGTAGCGATCTTTGAATCTTTCTTTCCAAGTATTTCTTTTCCTATTCGCACTTGTGTGTGGCGCGTTTGGTATTTATGCGTTTGCTCCTGCACTTGTACTTGTTGCCCTTTTTAGATTCTACAAACGTAGTGTGGTGGTGAAGCAGACCTTGAAGAATCTGTGGAGTGGTGGACAGTGGAAGATTGTCAAGTCAGCCGTGGAGGACTGTCAATCGTCCTGTAATTTGAACCTCGACAGGTACGATACCGGTAGGACTGACGACGGCGTGGCGGTGTGGTGGGTGTCACTTTTGTGTCACAGGCATAAGGTGACGGCGTGAGCGCATGCTGGGGAGACGAGACGAGTGTGAGAATGGAGTTGAACAGTTAGGCAAACTTGTTGTCCTGTTGAGAGAGGATGGTGAATTGCGGTTGTGATTGCGTTGATGTTAGCGTATAAAATGATGGGTAGTGACTCAAAGCTAGGTGTAGTTTGGGTCTTTTGTGTAATTTGGGGTTCGTTTAGATTTGCAGTTAAAAGTGTATGTTTTCCATCATACTGTTTGCTTACTTTTCATTGTAAACAAATGCAGCGTTATGCTGTTGTTATGCTATTTGCCATATTGCTTATGTTTGAAACGTGAAACGTGATTGTTGATAGTGGCGTGTGCCTTTTTGTGCATTGGGGTGTGTTGAGGTTAGGTTATGTTAGTGAATGCGATTTACGGAAGGGAATGGGACAAGCTGTGGTTGTTAAAGAAGAGCACTTGTTTGCATTCATTCGCTATGCTGTGCAGTTGTGAGAGAGCTGTTGTGGTGGTGTGGTGGATGGTGGGTTATTTGGTTGGGGTAGGACTGAGGCTAATGATGTCTGAGTTGTTGAGAAATGAGGAGAACGCACGAAGCATTGGCTTAGCTTGGTACAAAAGACTTTGCGGGCTAAAAGTGTGGAAGGAATAGATTTATTTTGTGAAGAATAATGTAATTGACGTGGAGGTATTGGTGAGCAGCGCTAGGCGTTGAGTTTGTCCTCGAAATTGGCGCTTTGCACACGAGACTTGTGACACAGTCTTCGTGTGTTGAGGTAGTAAGGCGATCATGGATGGTGGGTGGTGATGATGCAAATGAGCAACCTTGTTGGGGAACAATTGCTCCACTGTCGTCACTGTCCACGACGCTGGCTATGGGAGGCTTATCAACGTCATGGCAGTTTGATGAGGCTGTCATCGGTCGCGTGCATCGTTGTCGGCGGTGGCAATGGTGAAGGGTATTGGTGTGACTTAGTATTGGGATGTAATATGGCTGCAGAAGGAACTGAGAATGGTCATTTGCCGCAATTCATACTTGCTGCCATGGATTTACATGTATATGCAGTTTATCTCATGAGTAAATGATGCACTTGTTCGTGGAAAAGTGTTGCAGTGAGAGCGATTAATGTGTAGAAGAGACAATGCTTAATGACTTCATGACCACTTGCTTGTGTTTGTTTTTGATCGTGTCATGTGAGGATTTGTTTGTGAGTATGTGTTGTTGAAGGGCGATGTGGTAGTTGACGGTGCTGAGTGAGTGTACTGTCGCCACGTAGGGCAAGGTGGTTGGGCTTGCCGTCGCGAGCTTGCGATGCGCCAGTAGGTTGGAGACTAGTGGTTATGTGGAGGCTTAATTGCTGTGTGGGTGTGATGGTCTTGGAAGTCCAACGTCATTGACAGGAGTCAGACTTTGTTTTTGCTTTTAGGTCAGTACTTGGTCTAGCAGCCGTAAAGAGGTGGGATGGTGAGCACATTTGGTCCATGTCCTACGGGATGCGATTTCGTTATGGGGAATGAGGAGGTGGAGAAGGATGCGATCGCAGACGCGGCACAATGATTAGGGGCAGCACTGAGGAGGACGGCGTGGGAAAGAGGAGACGAGGAGAGTGTAGTGCGTTGGTGGTTTGTTTGTATACTTACTAATCAGATGCTTCACCGTTGTGCCTTCGTTGAGTCGTTGGAATGTGGAATGGACATGTATTTTGGCCATGTATGGTGTCATTGTACTGCGAGCGAATTGGTATTTGGAGCTAGAAGATTGTATTGCGTGCAGTCGGTTGGGGCTGTTGGGAGGTTGTTTGGTTGGATAGTCAGCCACTCAACAGGTTGAACGATAGCTACTAATGAAGACGCGACTTTGCTTCTCACTGCGTAGTTGGTCAGCTGGCTGGTGAGTTAAATGATGGGAGCACAAGAAGTGCATTGGACAGTGGAATTGGGTGTGTGGGGAGCAACAAATGTCAGTGTGTCGTCGAGTGGGTGACTAGCCTATTGCCACGGTCACGTGTGGCAGTCGGTGCGTCGAGAACGTATCGAGATGATCGCACTACTGATGTGCTGGTCAACGAGGAAGATACGGAGGACGCAGTATTAACGCACTGCGAGCAGAAGTGGGCGAGTTGGAATGACAAATGCAACGTGCTCCCACCAAAGCTGACAAAAACGACTGTTCGAAGTCCGTATTTAGACCTTACTGGGGGTGGTGGGCCTGGAGCTGGAGATTCGACCTCTATGAGACCTGAATTTGAGGATGGAGAAATTGCTGGCCATCATGCGTGTCCATAGCTAGTTGTGGAAATCCTTAGTTAAAAGAAGCGTCATTTTATGAATGACGTGGCTAAACACAGTTTAATGCGGGTGGAGTCTCACTTTCATTCCTCCTTGCCGAGTTGCTCTCTCTTCGGAGCTGTCGAGACAGGTCTACCATGGTGTGAATCCTGTATTTGCATGCAGTGCCTAGAGACTCTGGGTAGATATGACGGCTTGTTTAATACTCACCTCGAACATTACTATGATTACATGCATGCACATTATCAGTTGTCCTCGTTCGCGGCCGCTGTAATCCTCATAATTTTACCGTCGTAAATTGTCACCAATCTGGACGCCTTATTGCCGCATTTTATGCCATCTTACAAAATTTCTAAATTTCTTTTACGCCTTACATCTAGCGCATCATGTTTTGGTCGATATTACCAAAAATAAATATTGCATACGTTTTGTTATAACACACTACGTTTCTGCATACTTTGATGTAAAGGACGTCTAATCCAACTGTCAACACACTTTAAACAGCGTTTTCGCCTGCTTTTGTTCAATGTCGTCACCTGGTAATTGCACAACCTGTTTATTTCCTCACAGTGTTTTGTGACTGTTGTGCTTTTTTACGGTTTCCTTACCGCACCAAACAATAATGCATAACTTGCATGAGGTTGGGTGTAATTTGTTTGCATACTAAAACAGTATTTCCAAAGTATGTTGTTTGTCAGTTTTGCGTGTTTTGACCTTTTTACGCCCCGCATGGTTTCGCAGGTTCGGATATTTTTTGTGCTAAAGATTTTTTAAATGCTGCATTCCCACAATGTCACTTTGGCATTACCGAATAAGAGGTTTTGCCCACTGCACGCCATCCATGCTTGAAAGTAGCACCACCTTATGTTGAGACAGTCCCTCCTGGTGGGAGTTATTTTGTAGGACCTCTATTTGTTATGGGTTCTCCTGGTGTTGTGGCTCTTAGTTCCTCCTCTGGAGCAGCCTAATTGTGTGAAGTGTTCTTCGGATTAATCGTTTTCTATTATCGCCAAATGAAAATGAATGCACCCTATGCCTATGTGCGCATGCACCCAAACACGAGCGCTGCTGGCCAAGCGTACTCGCATGTTGCGGTTTTGTGATGAAATGGCTAAATTTTTCCTTCATTCCGTCATGAATGTCTTCAGCTTATCCACTCACAAAGGTTATAAGATGTTCCTGAGCGTTGCCGTGCCTGGTGTCGAAATCTCCTCGGTTAATAATGCCCTTTTAGTCAATATCACTTAACCCATCCTTAACATCTTCTAAAAGTCATTTTTCATTTGGTTCTGTATTGACATGAGTAGTGTGTTGGAAGAGGAGTTGGTTGTATCTTTTACGCAGATATGATATTTTTTATTCTAGATGGTCCTAATCCTCCACAAAAACCATGTACGGAACAACCCAGTAAGTACCTTTGAACAGATGAAGTGGCTTTTACCTTTTTCCCGTCCTCCAACTCCATGCGGCAATTGTTGTTACAGTTCACTTTTCACCTACTCACTTTAACTCAATGTTGTAACAGCTTCAGTTGCCAGGGTTAATTCCTTTGCTCAAGCGCATGGTGTAACTCATGTTTGGTTTCTCCGATTTGCAATTGTCCCAAAGGTCAGGATTAAATTGAATCATTATGACATTGTTAGCGTCACTGGAATAGACTCACTTTGTACACTATGGCGCACAAAACACTTCTTACTATTTGTCAAATCTCTATCCTCCTCTCTGCCTTCTACCTCTTTGTTGGCCTGACAATATTTCACCAAGGTGTGCCATTGTCACGTCTCGTCAGTTTTGTCCTCAACTAGGAGAAGGATTGGGTGCCTTTTTATTGCATTATCGTATCATACAATGCGTTCCAAACGGGGGTGCCTAATCATAGTTTAAGATGAGACCCTCTAGTGGATGCACTGGTTTACTTTCCTTTACTGCGACTGATTATCACTGTTGTAATAGATCTTGCATTTCTCCATCCTGCGGCAAACTTTAACCAAGCATGAATGAGGGGCTCTTTGTTGTGCACTTCATCTTTTGTTGTTCACATCGGAGCGTTGCTACATGTTCTGAATTATTAAGATTTGTCGCACGCTTGTGGTTTCGCTGTCTATTAACACTGTCTTCTAGCAGCTGTGGTATACACCTCTGCCGCACTGGGCGCCGGTCCTTCGCAATTCTTCTGTCCAAAATGTCGGAAAGAAGTGCTAACCAACGTCACCTATGAGTCGGGTTCCCTGACATGGATTTTGGCTGTTCTAATCTGCATCTGCGGGTAGGCTACTTTGCACTGTTTCACCTCATTCATGTAATTTGCTCCTTCGGCTAGCGTTTTTTTCCACGCCTTGGTGAAGCCTGGCTGTATGAATGTCATAATAGATTACGACAACTCTCCTTGTCTGCGTAAACGATTTATTGCTGGGTGTGGGGGGACCTCTTTGCTTAAGTGGCCTCTCAGGAGTGTTAAGTGCCTTCATGTTAGATTTTCATAGCCTCTAGAAGCCGGAGTATGAGGATACTGAGTCAATGTCTTGAACCATTCCTTCGCACAAATGTGGACACTCTGCCTCGCCTGTGGAGGTTGGTTGCACTACATGGTCGCGTCAACATTTAGCCTACACTCTGCGTGGCCTTTTGAGGTGGCGCGTTTTTGGTTTAGGGTTAGCTTTACACTTGACAGCTTTGCTCAGCATCTTGTTTGGCTTATTGCTTCCACAGATTATAGGAGCTCTAGGAGCCTAGACACGTTACGTTGTTTAGACGACGCAAGCCAACTTGATGGCGGCTACTGCTTTTGGCATTGCTCAAATAAGTATTTCGCAATGTCGCATGAAGTTCCATTGTTTGAGGAGGAGCACTCATGGCTTCACTTTTGTCTTCTGTTGACCATGCTGGACTGCCCTTACGAATTCAATCTATTGCTCCTTTTAGTGGTGTTCTGGGCTGTTGTTTGATTCCGTTTTGCTGCGACTGCGATAAGAACGCGGTGCATACCTGTCCGAATTGCAAACGAACCCTTGGAAAATACACTCGCTTATGAACTACCCACACCATCTCCCTGCCTTCTTCCCTTCTTTCCGTGGACAAGGCTATTCACATCTCATGCATAAGGAAACTTGGATTCTTTGCTTCTTTCCACGCTCATATTTTCTTGCTTTTTGGGTACCTGATATTTGAAAAGAGACATTTGTTGCTTGATTAATGCAAACTATGGTTGGTAATTTTGCAATGCTACCCATCATTCACTGTGCCTTCTTTTGTGGCTGTGGCACTTCAGTTGGACGCATACGTAGTGTGCCCAGTCCTCTGTCCAGTGGAGATCGCATGTGTAGACACTTATACTCACATATCCGCGCTTTCTCACCAAAATTCTCATCAGATGTCTCGGTTTTCCTATTAATCACCCTAAAACCATGAATTGCATTGGTGAGTAGTGCATAATCGTGATCAAGTGCATGCTGGGTGTGATCCTATGCATGGGGTGATCATTCCAAAAATAGCCAGTCATGCTCACGTGCGATTCATTGACGCAGGCGGTACTTGCGTCTGGGTGAGATGGGAGCTACGCAGACCAGGGTGGGTATTTCTGAAGGGGTTGGTGACTGACGCGCTGTGCCTTGAGTCGATTCACACGGCTCTTCCGTGAGTGGCTGTGCTCACATGGACTGAGAGAATCTGCATGCGTGTGTGCGTCTTCAAATCACTGAATCGACGGCAGCAGGCATTGGTCCACTGGACGCCGCCCTGTTGCATCCAGACAAAGGTATCCGAATAAGCCAAATTGTGATCTTGACTAGCCCATTCTGGCTACTTATAGTCCATCAGGACAGTTGACATATTGCATAAATCTTAGACACAGCCGCCTATGTGCCCCGCTTTCATTCCTTACACCAGCGCACTGGCAGTTGAATGAGATGACTGCCGACACAAAATTTCAAATACCCGGTTCTGTTTAGTCATTTCTTCTGACATTTTTGGCTTGATTCCAATGTTTAAATATTTAATTTTAAAGGAACCGTCCAGAACCCATGTATAAAAAGCATTTTCATAGGAAAGATTTAAAGGGAATCATTATTATCATAACAAGGCACCTAATACGTTCCCATGTCCAACTCAAAGCGTTTCAAAAATGTATGTTGGATTAGGGAGAATATTTGGTGCCCAATACACCTAAATCAGGTGGAGCCACTCAAGGGACAATAAATGTCAGACGAAATGTCCAAACAGAACCGATATTTGGAGTTTATGTGTCGGCAGTCATCGCATTCAACTGCCAGTGCACTGGTGTAAGGAATGAAAGTGGGGCACATAGGCGGCTGTGTCTAAGATTTATGCAATATGTCAACTGTCCTGATGGACTATAAGTAGCCAGAATGGGCTAGTCAAGATCACAATTTGGCTTGACTGAGGGACTACGAAGGTTGAGGGAAAGAGCGACGAGGTCGGTCCTATGTGCATGTCATGAACCATCGCCTTTCTATGCAGTCTTGCATCAATGAACCACTTATCCTTCCGCACGATTCAGTGTAATTAAAAGTGTTAGCATGAACTATTCTTGAGGCACGCATTGCTTGTTTGTCTCTTGAAACACCGACGAATATCAGGATTGAGAGCTTCACACCTGATTAAGTAAGCCCCTCTCCTCCTAAGTGAGACATGATCAGGTATTTAGCAGTGATGAGTTCAGAGGTTCTGTTGTACCCAATCCTAATTCTACAGCCTCTTAACTCTCTCACTCCTCAACCACTTAGGCTTGCCTTAGTCCATAAGTGAAGCTGCTGTCTCTAACAGCAAAGGCAAAGTAGGTGCATTCATTAAGCTTAAGCGGCTCTTATGAAAAAGATCCGTAATGCGGCGGCTCTGTAGATTTTCACTGTGTTGTGCAAGAGGAATCTTGGCTAAGTTCTGATTTTGACGCCTGGCATAGGTGGCTTAAGCACGAGTATTTTGTGGACACAGAAGTGGCATTTGGAAACGTTGGTGTAAGGGGATATGAATGATGGCAATTTGAACGAAACCAACAGTAGCGCAAGAATAGAAAGGGATTTGAAGACCCAATAGGGAGGCGGAGTAATTTTACACCGTAGAGACTAGGCATGTCTCGTAGCATCTTCATTACTCCAATTTCTGCGGTTATGTTTCTGCAGGCAAAAAGGTTTCAAAAGTGGCATGACTGCCAGCTTTCATCATTACGGTGCAAGTTTAGCCAATTCCGAAGGTAGGAGCGATGGACGTAGGTGAGGTCACTGAAAGCTCAAAAATCCAGCTCTGATGAGTGGTGCGGCATGTGGAAGGGATATGTTCAGGAAGTCAACATCTTGAAGATCGTCCACCTTGGGTGAGTCAAGCCAGAGCTCTAGTCTTGAACAGGAACCAGCATTTATTAATGCAAATCAGTCAAGTAAGCAGTTCTAATTAATGTTACCTACTGCTTCTGCCATTCAGTGCGGTGTTCCTAGAACACCTCTACCACTGCCAACCTCAATTTCATGAGAGTGCATTTGTGGAAGAGATAGGAAAGAACAGAACAGAGCAGAACCTTCTCCACTGTTCCGTAGACATGATGGGAATCCATGTGACTGCATCCAAGCAAATGGAAATCTGTAATCTCGAGAATCGGACGTCAATTGCACATTAGGACTGGTCATGCCATCGAAAGACTAGTCTTTAAGCTGAGTCGCGAATCTTCATTCTGATACTATGCCAACTCATTCCTTTCCTTGTTGCTCTTAATTGATGAATACAGTCAACTAAGGTTGACTGCGAATAAAAACAGTTACATCGCAATGTACACAAGAACACGTTTGAGGGATATGAAACCAAGCAGGTGATACAGGAACTCCTCAAGGTCAACCAATTTTGATAATGCACCTCAGCACAGAAAAGCAGCTCTTTTCCCTACTTTGTGTAATGCACTACGAGATACTGATCATGCTAACATTTTAAAAGCCTCTTAAAAATGTCGCATTGCCTCCCAAACTCAGCTGCACAGATGTCTGAATATGTGTCCCACAAGTAGAGCCATTTCGAGTAAATCAAGCCATCCATATTCTGGCTTGTTATATTTCACCAAAACTAAAAGCGATTGGACGAAAACACGCTGTACTCAGGTCCCAGCACCCATTAACACGGAACACTCGACTTTCAGTACACATTACCACAGCACCAAGGGAACCAGTGTGATCGCACCAGATGGGATGGAGAAATAGTTGCGCATAGTGAAGGCTAAAGCAAAAGGCACAAGTGAAGTGTATAGTGGGTGAGGAGCAACAGGATTGCCATCAAAGGGCAAAACCTGCCGCAGGAATCAAAAGCGCCAGTAAGAGCGCAAGAAGCGACCTCAGATGAGACAGAGATGCTCCACATCCTTGCACGGAGGACAGCAGAGGGGAATCAGGCAGCGGGACAGTGGTCAGCTGAAAAAGGCAGCAAAAGCTTTTTGCCTTGTGTCCTCGCAAGTCCAAAAAAGCAAGAAAAAACGTTTCCTGCAAAAGTACTACAGAGATGTGAGACAGGGCGTTTGCTGGTTTTAACAACTAATAGTTTACAACAGTGTGGAGCAGTAAAGTGCTAGTGTTGTGTGCTAGATGGAGCGTCAGTGAAACCCACAATGAAAAGTCGTTACGAAAATTTCTTGGATGGAGAGTTTCCCTACTTTCAACTACTCATCCTTTGTAAGTAAAAGATCTTGGCATCAAAGCGGTCGCCTCTTTCAACTCCTACCACACTGCGCTGTGAAAACGGCGCACTTCAAAAATATCTCCCAGAGCTGAATCATTATAGCCTTTCTGGAAAGCGTAATCCTAGGACATGCCTAACAATGCTTTGTAAAATAACCCTTTGCTGTAAGCACTGCAATGAGGACATTGCCAGGAAGATGTATGCAATAGGGCTGACCACAATCAACTGGCAGGTTGCGACTTCCATTTGTTAAAACACACGATGCGAACAAATTAAACTACAGCTTTGAATAATATACTGCGAGAAGCGAAAACGTCTTGCGGGACTTTTGGGCGTGACGAATGGTGAGCTGTCAGCGATGGGTTGACCAAGGCTCCTTTTGAAGGCAAATCGCATATGTATCCTGCTACTGCTGACCACTTGAGTGACATCTCCAACTCAGCTGACGTGGCTAAACATGCCGCACAACAACCCAGCCAACCACAGCCAAATGACCACGCTTAAAAGCGTAGCCGCCTAGTGATCGCACACCTCTCGTCCCCTTGGAAAGGGCAAAAGGACTTACACTATTTTAGAATTTCTCACTGAGTAGTCATATTGTGCTTATTCGGATACCTTTGTCTGGATGCAACAGGGCGACGTCCAGTGGACCAATGCCTGCTGTCGTCGATTCGGTGATTTGAAGACGCACACACGCATGCAGATTCTCTCAGTCCATGTGAGCACAGCCACTCACGGAAGAGCCGTGTGAATCGACTCAAGGCACAGCGCGTCAGTCACCAACCCCTTCAGAAATACCCACCCTGGTCTGCGTAGCTCCCATCTCACCAAGACGCAAGTACCGCCTGCGTCAATGAATCGCACATGAGCATGACTGGCTATTTTTGGAATGATCACCCCATGCATAGGATCACACCCAGCATGCACTTGATCACGATTATGCACTACTCACCAATGCAATTCATGGTTTTAGGGTGATTAATAGGAAAACCGAGACATCTGATGAGAATTTTGGTGAGAAAGCGCGGATATGTGAGTATAAGTGTCTACACATGCGATCTCCACTGGACAGAGGACTGGGCACACTACGTATGCGTCCAACTGAAGTGCCACAGCCACAAAAGAAGGCACAGTGAATGATGGGTAGCATTGCAAAATTACCAACCATAGTTTGCATTAATCAAGCAACAAATGTCTCTTTTCAAATATCAGGTACCCAAAAAGCAAGAAAATATGAGCGTGGAAAGAAGCAAAGAATCCAAGTTTCCTTATGCATGAGATGTGAATAGCCTTGTCCACGGAAAGAAGGGAAGAAGGCAGGGAGATGGTGTGGGTAGTTCATAAGCGAGTGTATTTTCCAAGGGTTCGTTTGCAATACGGACAGGTGTGCACCGCGTTCTTATCGCAGTCGCAGCAAAACGGAATCAAACAACAGCCCAGAACACCACTAAAAGGAGCAATAGATTGAATTCGTAAGGGCAGTCCAGCATGGTCAACAGAAGACAAAAGTGAAGCCATGAGTGCTCCTCCTCAAACAATGGAACTTCATGCGACATTGCGAAATACTTATTTGAGCAATGCCAAAAGCAGTAGCCGCCATCAAGTTGGCTTGCGTCGTCTAAACAACGTAACGTGTCTAGGCTCCTAGAGCTCCTATAATCTGTGGAAGCAATAAGCCAAATAAGATGGTGAGCGAATCTGTCAGGTGTAAAGCTAACCCCAAACCACAAACGCGCCACCTCAAAAGGCCACGCAGAGTGTAGGCTAAATGTTGACGCGACCATGTAGTGCAACCAACCTCCACAGGCGAGGCAGAGTGTCCACATTTGTGCGGGAGAATGGTTCAAGACATTGACTTAGTATCCTCATACTCCAGCTTCTAGAGGCTATGAAAATCTAACATGAAGGCACTTAACACTCCTGAGAGGCCACTTAAGCAAAGAGGTCCCCCCACACCCAGCAATAAATCGTTTACGCAGACAAGGAGAGTTGTCGTAATCTATTATGACATTCATACAGCCAGGCTTCACCAAGGCGTGGAAAAAAACGCTAGCCGAAGGAGCAAATTACATGAATGAGGTGAAACAGTGCAAAGTAGCCTACCCGCAGATGCAGATTAGAACAGCCAAAATCCATGTCAGGGAACCCGACTCATAGGTGACGTTGGTTAGCACTTCTTTCCGACATTTTGGACAGAAGAATTGCGAAGGACCGGCGCCCAGTGCGGCAGAGGTGTATACCACAGCTGCTAGAAGACAGTGTTAATAGACAGCGAAACCACAAGCGTGCGACAAATCTTAATAATTCAGAACATGTAGCAACGCTCCGATATGAACAACAAAAGATGAAGTGCACAACAAAGAGCCCCTCATTCATGCTTGGTTAAAGTTTGCCGCAGGATGGAGAAATGCAAGATCTATTACAACAGTGATAATCAGTCGCAGTAAAGGAAAGTAAACCAGTGCATCCACTAGAGGGTCTCATCTTAAACTATGATTAGGCACCCCCGTTTGGAACGCATTGTATGATACGATAATGCAATAAAAAGGCACCCAATCCTTCTCCTAGTTGAGGACAAAACTGACGAGACGTGACAATGGCACACCTTGGTGAAATATTGTCAGGCCAACAAAGAGGTAGAAGGTAGAGAGGAGGGTAGAGATTTGACAAATAGTAAGAAGTGTTTTGTGCGCCATAGTGTACAAAGTGAGTCTATTCCAGTGACGCTAACAATGTCATAATGATTCAATTTAATCCTAACCTTTGGGACAATTGCACATCCACAACTTTTGGGGTCATAGACAACTTCGTTAGAATGGTGCAAATCGGAGAAACCAAACATGAGTTACACCATGCGCTTGAGCAAAGGAATTAACCCTGGCAACTGAAGCTGTTACAACATTGAGTTAAAGTGAGTAGGTGAAAAGTGAACTGTAACAACAATTGCCGCATGGAGTTGGAGGACGGGAAAAAGGTAAAAGCCACTTCATCTGTTCAAAGGTACTTACTGGGTTGTTCCGTACATGGTTTTTGTGGAGGATTAGGACCATCTAGAATAAAAAATATCATATCTGCGTAAAAGATACAACCAACTCCTCTTCCAACACACTACTCATGTCAATACAGAACCAAATAAAAAATGACTTTTTGAAAATGTTAAGGATGGGTTAAGTGATATTGACTAAAAGGGCATTATTAACCAAGGCGATTTCGATACCAGACATGGCAACGCTCAGGAACATCTTATAACCTTTGTGAGTGGATAAGCTGAAGACATTCATGACGGAATGAAGGAAAAATTTAGCCATTTCATCACAAAACCGCAACATGCGAGTACGCTTGGCCAGCAGCGCTCGTGTTTGGGTGCATGCGTACATAGGCATAGGGTGCATTCATTTTCATTTGGCGATAATAGAAAACGATTAATCCGAAGAACACTTCACACAATTAGGCTGCTCCAGAGGAGGAACTAAGAGCCACAACACCAGGAGAACCCATAACAAATAGAGGTCCTACAAAATAACTCCCACCAGGAGGGACTGTCTCAACATAAGGTGGTGCTACTTTCAAGCATGGATGGCGTGCAGTGGGCAAAACCTCTTATTCGGTAATGCCAAAGTGACATTGTGGGAATACAGCATTTAAAAAATCTTTAGCACAAAAAATATCCGAACCTGCGAAACCATGCGGGGCGTAAAAAGGTCAAAACACGCAAAAACTGACAAACAACATACTTTGGAAATACTGTTTTAGTATGCAAACAAATTACACCCAACCTCATGCAAGTTATGCATTACTGTTTGGTGCGGTAAGGAAACCGTAAAAAAGCACAACAGTCACAAAACACTGTGAGGAAATAAACAGGTTGTGCAATTACCAGGTGACGACATTGAACAAAAGCAGGCGAAAACGCTGTTTAAAGTGTGTTGATAGCTGGATTAGACGTCCTTTACATCAAAGTATGCAGAAACGTAGTGTGTTATAACAAAACGTATGCAATATTTATTTTTTGGTAATATCGACCAAAGCATGATGCGCTAGATGCAAGGCGTAAAAGAAATTTAGAAATTTTGTAAGATGGCATAAAATGAGGCAATAAGGCGTCCAGATTGGTGACAATTTACGACGGTAAAATTATGAGGATTACAGCGGCCGCGAACGAGGACAACTGATAATGTGCATGCATGTAATCATAGTAATGTTTGAGGTGAGTATTAAACAAGCCGTCATATCTACCCAGAGTCTCTAGGCACTGCATGCAAATACAGGATTCACACCATGGTAGACCTGTCTCGACAGCTCCGAAGAGAGAGCAACTCGGCAAGGAGGAATGAAAGTGAGACTCCACCCGCATCAAACTGTGTTTAGCCACGTCATTCATAAAATGACGCTTCTTTTAACTAAGGATTTCCACAACTAGCTATGGACACGCGTGATGGCCAGCAAATTCCCCATCCTCAAATTCAGGTCTCGTAGAGGTCGAATCTCCAGCTCCAGGCCCACCACCCCCAGTAAGGTCTAAATACGGACTTCGAACAGTCGTTTTTGTCAGCTTTGGTGAGAGCACGTCACATTTGCCATTCCAACTTGCCCACTTCTGCTCGCAGTGCGTTAATACTGCATCCTCCGTATCTTCCTCGTTCACTAGCACATCAGCAGTGCCATCATCTCGATACGTTCCTGACTCACCAACTGCCACACTTGACCATGGCAATAGGCTAGTCACCCACTCGACAACACACTGACTCATTTGTTGCTCCTCACACACCCAATTCCACTGTCCAATGCATTTCTTGTGCTCCCATCATTCAACTCACCAGCCAGCTGACCAACTACGCAGTGAGAAGCAAAGTCGCGTCTTCATTAGTAGCCATCGTTTAACCTGTTGAGTGGCTGACTATCCAACTAAACAACCTCCTAACAGCCGCAACCGACTGCACGCAAGACGATCTTCTAGCTTCAAATACCGATTCGCTCGCATTACCTCCAACCCCCAGGCAGCACAATGACACCATACATGGCCAAAATACATGTCCATTCCACATTCCAACGACTCGACGAAGGCACAACCGTGGGGCATCTGACCAGTAAGCATGCAAACAAACCACCAACGCATTACACTCTCCTCGTCTCCTCTTTCCCACGCCGTCCTTCTCAGTGCTGCCTCTAATCATTGTGCTGCGTCTGCAATCGCATCCTTCTCCACCTCCTCATTCCTCATTCCTCATAATGAAATCGCATTCCGTAGGACATGGCCCAAATGTGCTCACCTTCCCACCTCTTCACGGCTGCTAGACCATGCACTGACCTAAAAGCAAAAACAAATCTACCTCCTGTCAATGACGTTGGACTTCCAAGACCATCACACCCACACAGCAATTAAGCCTCCACATAATCACTAGTCTCCAACCTACTGGCGCATCGCAAGCTCGCGACGGCAAGCCCAACCCCCTTGCCTTACGTGGCGACAGTACACTCACTCAGCACCGTCAACTACCACATCGCCCTTCAACAACACATACTCACAAACAAATCCCCACATGACACGATCAAAAACAAACACAAGCAAGTGGTCATGAAGTCATTAAGCATTGTCTCTTCTACACATTAATCGCTCTCACTGCAACACTTTTCCACAAACAAGTGCATCATTTACTCATGAGATAAACTGCATATACATGTAAATCCATGGCAGCAAGTATGAATTGCGGCAAATGACCATTCTCAGTTCCTTCTGCAGCCATATTACATCCCAATACTAAGTCACACCAATACCCTTCACCATTGCCACCGTCGACAACGATGCATGCGACCGATGACAGCCTCATCAAACTGCCATGACGTTGATAAGCCTCCCATAGCCAGCGTCGTGGACAGTGACGACAGTGGAGCAATTGTTCCCCAACAAGGTTGTTCATTTGCATCATCACCACCCACCATCCATGATCGCCTTACTACCTCAACACACGAAGACTGTACTCACAAGTCTCGTGTGCAAAGTGCCAATTTCGAGGACAAACTCAACGCCTAGCGCTGCTCACCAATACCTTCATGTCAATCGCATTATCCTTCACGCAACGAATCCATTCCTTCCGCACTTTCAGCCCACAACGTCTTTAGTACCAAGTTAAGCCGCCACGTGCTTCGTGCGTTCTCCTCATTCTTTGGCAGCTCAGACATCATTAGCCTCTGTCCTTCCCCAACCAAATAACCCACCATCCAACACACCACCACAACAGCTCATAGCAAGCTCTCTCACAACTGCACAACATAGCGAATGAATGCGAACAAGTGCTCTTCTTGAACAACTGCAGCTTGTCCCATTCCCTTCCGTAAATCGCATTCACTAACATAACCTAACCTCAGCACACCCGAACACACAAAAAGGCACACGCCACTATCAACAATTACGCCCCGCGTTTCACACATAAGCAATGCGGCAAACAGCATAACACTGCATTTGTTTACAATGAAAAGTAAGCAAACAGTATGATGGATAACGTACACTTTTAACCACAAATCTAAACAAAGTCCAATTTGCAGAAAAGACCCAAACTACGCCTAGCTTTGAGTCACTACCCATCATTTTATACACTAACATCAACACAATCACAAGCGCACTTCACCACCCTTTCCCAACAGGACAATAAGCTTGCCTAACGGTTCAACGCCATTCTCACACTCATCTCGTCTCCCCAGCATGCGCTCACGCCGTCACCTTATGCCTGTGACACAAAAGTGACACCCACCACACCGCCACGCCGTTGTCAACCATACCGGTATCGTACCTGTCGAGGTTCACATTACAGGACGAATGGCAGTCCTCCGCGGCTGACTCGGCAATATTGCACCGTCCACCAATCCACAGATTCTTCGAGGTCTGCTTCACCACCACACTACATTCGTAGGATCTAAAAAGGACAACAAGTACAAGTGCAGAAGCAAACGCATAAATGCCAAACGCGCCACACACAAATGCGAATAAGAAAAGAAATACTTGGAAGGAAAGATTCAAAGATCGCTACAAGATGCAGTCTGTGAAGTGGTGCATAATGCGATCTACAGGAGATAATGCCAACAGAGCATTGTAACACGCAAGTCTACGAATAGTCAAATCTCATTCAATAAAAGGAGAGAAGGAACAAGAAGTCAAAAATAAAGTGTGAGATGATACAGTCATCGGTGAAAGGCGTTCCAGCAACTCATTTTCCTCTGTCTGTTGAATATATGCATTCTATCCTGATATTTTGCCTTCTTTTGCCTTTAAGGGAGCCTTCGGATCCTACAATAAGGAGCTGATTTGGAAGTGGGATTATTAGGCGGAGGAGGAGGAGGAGGGGGGGGAGGAGAGAGATGAGGGACCGCATTGACAAACTCACAAAAGTGGGAGTTTAAGGATGCGATTCTTAGCCCTAACATTACCCGTGACTCAGTAAACATGCCTCATACTCTTTTAGCCTTCTCATGTCTCCTCACAGAAAGAATCAAAAAGTTTACATTATTCCACACAAAAAAATCCTGTTAAATTGTCGAGCGCTCCCACCTCTATCATTGTAGCACTTTGTTTGTTAGAACTGCCGGTTTCTGTCAAGGTCACAGAGGTGGCCATATTGCCCTAGCTGCGTGGGCTGGCCTCCGGGCCATGCCAGCAGCCTATTTCCATCTGTTCGGTGAATATATGCATTCTACCCTGCCACTTTGCCTTCTTTTGCCTTAAGGGAGCCTCAGGACGCTACAGTGGGTAGGGTCAGTCCATTGCGTTAATTGAGCAACTCGTCTATTGGTTTTGAACATGAACTTTGTTATAAAACACGTGTTTAAAGCGGCATGAATTGTACAACTAGTTAACAAAATGCCATTGCTCACTGTTGTTTAAACCGCTTTTACGATTTGTTGGCAAACCTTACAATATCAATATTATGCATCTATATTACTAATATGTAAATATTAACGTTGTTCCCATTTTGTGCGCTTTGTAAATCGTCATTAGTATGTTTGCTACCCGAATTATACGCGGCAGTCGTAACTGCTGGTATTTGTAGTAATTATGGTCGCATTAAAAAAAATAAAAATATAAAGCTCGTTTGTTTCATCAGGCGAACTTTGAACTGATCGGCGAGGTTTTTGCGCGGCTTGCGTAGTTTGTGTGTGTTTTCGGGGCTAGTTTTTCTGGGTTAATGGGGCTTCATGGGCTGCCAAAAGTTGAAAACCCAGTAAGCAGTAAGTAACTGTTTATTACTTTTAGTTAGCTAGTTAGTCTGAGGTACTTTAAATGCCGGCTTGTTCCCTTTATACACATACTTGTTAGAGTAGATGCAAAGGCCTCTTAATGTGAATGTTGACGGCTACTTTTCAACTGCAAGGTCCCCTGACGTGCATGTTTCGCTGTATAGATATAAATTTAGACTGTTTTTGCGGTTCATGAGGTTGTTTGTTTTTTACTGACGTTTGAATTTGAGCAATGGGGCGTGATTTTGTGGAGAGGTGTTAAAATCTTACGAAGTGCTTGGCAATTACTTGCTTGGTGGTTTCTTGCGATTAAGCACCCACTTTATGAGTACCTATAGATATATGCTTTTGCTTCATTTGTCAGTATTTGTTAGACAAACCGTTTCAGAAATAGCTGCAGTTGCTGTCACAACTTTTTGTTTTCCACTTGCACTGCCTGATTGCGTTGATTTTGTTACTACAAAACACTTCTTTGGATTAAGTACGATCGCTTTGGCTGTTTTTAAGCGGTTTGTTATTTTAGTAAGAATGAGTTTTGATGAACGAGGTCCAATTTGATGAAGGGACCTGTAACTTTGGTAAAGTAAACGCAAAAGTCTCATAATGTGGCTGCTAGGTCGTTTTGTTTTCCAACTGCGATGCCTGCTCACGTGCACTTCTCGCTGTATGACACCTCGAGCGATAAGTTAAGATTGTTTTGGCAATTTGTAATTTGTTTACTTTCTAATGGCGATAGATTTATGTTGGGAGGGGTGCTAGCGTTGCTAAGGACGTGGCAATTAATCATTATTATTTTTTGCTAGTAAGTATTCACCATTATTTATAAATCTTATTATGCATGTTTTGGCTCGTTTTCGTGCTAGAATACACTGAAGAAGAAGAGACTGCAGCAGTAATGAGTGCGAGTCTTGCCTTCGCTATCACTTCACATATTTCTCAGGTAAGATTGGATCGTGCTTAATGAGTTGTTGCCGTCTCTTTTTGTGCGCAGCAATGGAATCAAAGTGCGTTCATATGGTTGGTGGGAGAGTGCTGTTCTCCTTTACCTGTTTATCTGCGCTATTTTCATTACTGTGATATGGGTGTTGTTGGAGCACATATGGATGGCGGAGTGGGCGGGAGGGGGGAGGGGGGCAGGACGAGGGTTGTTTTTTGTGTTGATGTGATTCTTGCTGTGAAACATGTTGTGTAGAGGGCCTCGGTGATGACTTAATGGTAGGATGCTCAGCTTTGACGGCATGGGTGGGAAGCTTTGGCATCACCACGCAGACTGTACTTTGTAGCAGTCTTAAGTGTTTGCTTGTTGAGTTGTCTGTTTCTTGTTTCCCTACCAGTAGTTATGCTTGTGGATGTTAGCTTTGCAGCGCATTGGAGCCTCACACATCGGTCTTTCCATTGCTTGGTTTTTTTTCTTTTTAGATGCTACAAACTTACCCTGATGGTTGTGATGGTGAAGTAACATGTGATGAGTGTGTGGAATGGTAGGCAATGCAAGATGTTGGAGTGATTCGCGGTGGCGGTGACGGTGACGGCGGTGGCGTCTCTGTCTGGGTTGTGCGATGCGGCTGTCGGCATGGGCGACACGGCCTACTATTACTATTATTGTCTCCGTCTCTTTGTCTTCGCGGGCATGGGTGGCTGGGTGGCGGCGAAGGAAGGGAAAGGCTTGGGGAGCTGTGCCGTGGGTGTGTGAAAGAGTGAAGGAGACATTCTCTTACGACGACGACGACGACGAATGAAAGCGCTATGGGTGGAGCTTGGTGGTGGCATCTGTGGCACATTTTGCTTCCGGAGGTACGGAAATGTTTTCGCGGTGGGAGGGTGGAGGTTAATTTGTTGCTGACTGTATAGGTGATGAGTAGTGGTGCATCATCTCAGAGGAGGTAAGTAAGTGAGTAGGTCTCCACTGTTGGGTGNTGTTTTTTACTGACGTTTGAATTTGAGCAATGGGGCGTGGTTTTGTGGAGAGGTGTTAAAATCTTACGAAGTGCTTGGCAATTACTTGCTTGGTGGTTTCTTGCGATTAAGCACCCACTTTATGAGTGCCTATAGATATATGCTTTTGCTTCATTTGTCAGTATTTGTTAGACAAACCGTTTCAGAAATAGCTGCAGTTGCTGTCACAACTTTTTGTTTTCCACTTGCACTGCCTGATTGCGTTGATTTTGTTACTACAAAACACTACTTTGGATTAAGTACGATCGCTTTGGCTGTTTTTAAGCGGTTTGTTATTTTAGTAAGAATGAGTTTTGATGAACGAGGTCCAATTTGATGAAGGGACCTGTAACTTTGGTAAAGTAAACGCAAAAGTCTCATAATGTGGCTGCTAGGTCGTTTTGTTTTCCAACTGCGATGCCTGCTCACGTGCACTTCTCGCTGTATGACACCTCGAGCGATAAGTTAAGATTGTTTTGGCAATTTGTAATTTGTTTACTTTCTAATGGCGATAGATTTATATTGGGAGGGGTGCTAGCGTTGCTAAGGACGTGGCAATTAATCATTATTATTTTTTTGCTAGTAAGTATTCACCATTATTTATAAATCTTATTATGCATTTTTTGGCTCGTTTTCGTGCTAGAATACACTGAAGAAGAAGAGACTGCAGCAGTAATGAGTGCGAGTCTTGCCTTCGCTATCACTTCACATATTTCTCAGGTAAGATTGGATCGTGCTTAATGAGTTGTTGCCGTCTCTTTTTGTGCGCAGCAATGGAATCAAAGTGCGTTCATATGGTTGGTGGGAGAGTGCTGTTCTCCTTTACCTGTTTATCTGCGCTATTTTCATTACTGTGATATGGGTGTTGTTGGAGCACATATGGATGGCGGAGTGGGCGGGAGGGGGGAGGGGGGCAGGACGAGGGTTGTTTTTTGTGTTGATGTGATTCTTGCTGTGAAACATGTTGTGTAGAGGGCCTCGGTGATGACTTAATGGTAGGATGCTCAGCTTTGACGGCATGGGTGGGAAGCTTTGGCATCACCACGCAGACTGTACTTTGTAGCAGTCTTAAGTGTTTGCTTGTTGAGTTGTCTGTTTCTTGTTTTCCTACCAGTAGTTATGCTTGTGGATGTTAGCTTTGCAGCGCATTGGAGCCTCACACATCGGTCTTTCCATTGTTTGGTTTTTTTCTTTTTAGATGCTACAAACTTACCCTGATGGTTGTGATGGTGAAGTAACATGTGATGAGTGTGTGGAATGGTAGGCAATGCAAGATGTTGGAGTGATTCGCGGTGGCGGTGACGGTGACGGCGGTGGCGTCTCTGTCTGGGTTGTGCGATGCGGCTGTCGGCACGGGCGACACGGCCTACTATTACTATTATTGTCTCCGTCTCTTTGTCTTCGCGGGCATGGGTGGCTGGGTGGCGGCGAAGGAAGGGAAAGGCTTGGGGAGCTGTGCCGTGGGTGTGTGAAAGAGTGAAAGAGACATTCTCTTACGACGACGACGACGACGAATGAAAGCGCTATGGGTGGAGCTTGGTGGTGGCATCTGCGGCACATTTTGCTTCCGGAGGTACGGAAATGTTTTCGCGGTGGGAGGGTGGAGGTTAATTTGTTGCTGACTGTATAGGTGATGAGTAGAGGAGGTAAGTGAGTAGGTCTCCACTGTTGGGTGTGCTGGGCTCGAGCCGTTAGGGGAGGGGGAGCGGCTGTCGTGCTACTCCGACTACTATTGCTACTCAGTCTGAGGAGTGAGAATGGATGGAAAAGGAGTTGAAAAGGACGGTGTGGGGAGCATCTGGGGTAGAATGCTTAGGTGGTTTCCGACCTCACCTCGACTAATTACTATCGGGGTTGTCAGGTTTCTTGTATCTTGAAAGGCAGAAAGTGTTGGAGGAAAAGATGGAAATGTATTTTGCAGCCTCAAAGTGCTGGCAGTAGTCAGTATTTGCGGTTGAGCTAATGGTTGGAAAGGCTTAAACGCATTTAAGGGTGTAAATGTTAACCTTACCAATTGTAATCAGGGAGAGAACGCTGGTTCCTCACTAATGCGAAAGCCTAACTTGGCACTAGAAACGGCGGATCGGTAGACACTTTTGAAAGACTGTCGCCTTCACCTCAAAAGTCGTTGGAAGAGAAGTGTGGCGATTAGGTGTTGTTCACAGCGATTGAATAGGTCCTTCGCAGTAGTAAGGGACGATGCTTTGGAATGTGCATATTTCATAGTCGCTGATGAAGGCTGTTTCAGGGACTGGTCTGGTACTTTCGAGGAAGCTGTGACTATGGCAGTGAAGGGAACAAATTTTCTGACAGAAATATGAAAATGTGTCTGATTTGGCTCCACCCGAGTGTGTGACTAAGGTGGCTCTGATTACAGCCAGTGCTTAAGTAATGCTGTGGCCTCGATTTTCTAAATTGGATTTCTTGTAGAAAAAGTGGTTAGAAAAATGCGAAGGTAGTAGGATGGAAATGTCAGTCATGAAATAATATTTTGCGCTCGTTTATGCGGACTTACAAATGGTAGTGGTAAGGACGTATTTTGGTTGGAATGAGCCTCCCTTTTGGGTGTTGGGCGGATGAGAGAGTGGAAGAAGATGGGAAAGCAGTGATGTGTGTGAAGTGATGGAAATGGCGTCTTTTGCACTTGTAGCGAGCCAAGCGGCATGAATGTGTCACGGAGTGGCCTCGTGGACACATTGAGGCAAATGCTGGAACTAATTTTGCTCCCGTATCGGCCGGCAGTGTCATTGGTGGTGTTGGTGGTGGTAGTGGCGGCAGTGCCGGGGATGGATCCTCTCTCAACGATCTATGGCTTCAATGGGCAGTCTTGAGGCGCTGCTTACCGACTTACGCGCCAGCCCGTGCTCTGCCCGATGTCGTCGGGAAATAGAATGTTTGGAAGAGGTGGTTGGAAGCGCCCTCCCGTCTGTGCAGAAGACCACACGTGAACTTGTTCCCCTTCCCTGCCCTGCCCTTCCCTTCCCGCTCCCTTCTTTAGTTATTATTATTGCTGCTACCATTGATAAAGCTAAACTATTGCCACTGTTAAAAGCAGTAAAGGCGCCCTCCTTCCTTCCTCCCTTTTGCATATGCAGAATGTGTTGGATATTGAGGAGTGGGGTAGAGACACCTCGCCGCCATTGAATACTGTAGAGCTTATCAAAAACCTGTGGAGGAATGGGGACTGTTAGTGTTGCGTTGTCCCTAACTTCGATAATTTATCGTATGTTCACAAACATTCTGCAAAGAATGCCTTTCTTGTGTGTGTTTTGCTGGGACCACGCGGATCTCTAGTGCTACTTCTACAGAAGGCTAGTTGTGCATCATCCATGTAGTCACTGACAGGAGTGCAAAGTAGATGCATTCCTCTGACTGGTTCTAGTGGATGACGATGCATGCTTCCACAGTGCAACGTTAAACGCATTAGCACCGTTGGCTCAAACGCCCACACGCAGGTGACTGAGAGGAGCATTACTTGTCCACTTTCGAGCATCGTCGGATAAGTGGCGTATGCATACGTACACCAGCTCGAAAGACTGGACGTTCCACAGTCATTGGCGCCTTGAATGCTGTTTAGTAGCACGATCTTGGGTCTGCGCATGACTCTAATTGGACCCGATGGTAGTAGTTGGCAGCTACGGACATTGTAGTCTTGAATGGAAGTGTGCCGAAGTCTGGTCCGCGTTTACCTCTTACGGGAGACAAACTTGGTTCGCAGCGGACTTACGAGATGGTCTGCGTCTGGTGTAAGTCATCAGCTACACCTTTCTACTCATGTGCTTATAAGTAGTTGGCATTTTGGGCTCACCCTGAGTACGAATGTGGTTGATTGGTCAAGTAAGCTTCGAGATTATCATTTTAAAGTAAATCATCGGCCCTTGTGACTCTCCTCTGTGAGGTACTGCCGTCCCACATTGTTTTCTCCTCTGATTGTGTGAGTGCAGTGAAGAGTTATTTCTCCCTTGTCCAATGTCTTTGGTCTACTGCGCTTTCACGACCGCCGGTGAGACCGAGGCTGAGACTCCTGCGGCGTCATCAATTGCACTAGTGTAGAAGGGACCTGCTGCGTCGACTCGTCGCGTAGATGTCCTATTTTTCTTGGCACTTCTACATTCGCATCCATGCACTCGATTAGGCTGTCGTTGGATCCAACAATTCTGGATGGCAGGTCGTACTTGGCGACAGTTCACAAGGTAATATAATTTCAATTCGTGTCTGGGAAATTTTATTCTGGTGAGCGATTCTAGTCTTAAACACGAACCCTTTAACCGAAATGGATGTGAGTTGTGGTGAGGTTGAGTAGATGGATGAGGAATGTAAGGTGGATTAGTTGGTGAATGGAGCAGAAATGCGTGCGCTCGGGATGCTACTGGGAGTAGTGAGGTGGTTGTGGGGCAGTCTTCTTTGGCAATGAGTCAGGCGTGTTGGAGGGGAGGTTGGAGGGGATTTGCTGAATGAGTGAACTGATGGTGGATGGAGGGTTTGATGGGGCGAAAACTAGTAACAATGTGACCTTTCCCCTCATGATGACGATGTTGGCAAGCATTGATAGGTGTTTGCTTTTCGAAGGCACAGCGGCGCAGTCCATTGACCAATTGATAAAAATCTCTTTTCTTTGAGTGGTTTTGCACTCAGCAGTTCACTCCTCCAATGAATTGTGCATGCTCACGCATGACGCTGAAATGGGTTGATTGGAGGAGTTGGAATGCGAGAGTTTCTACTGTGGTGGAGGGTGATGTTGTTAGTGAGTATAGGAAAGTCGATTTGGAGCCAAGGCGGTGGTGGAGTGAACAATGCGGGTTAAGTGGAGACTTTGGGATTGTTGAAGTTGTTTCCTTCTCCATGACTTTTGAGGGAAGGGTGATGCTGCATTTGAGGAACTGCAGTGCGTTCTGCGTAATCAATGGCTTTGATTAAAATGATTTCTCATTCAACTGTTTTCTTTCTGTCGCCAACTACTGCCTCCTTCTCCCTCTCACCTCTCCTCTGATAGACCTGAGCTGAATTTGGAGCGTTTGCCATCGAGACCGCAGGTCAATCCACTGAATGCCTGCGAACTACTCTTGACTCTTCGAGAGCACCAGCGACGGCGCCAACATCACCACCAGTAAACGCAGAGGCAATGAGTGGAAGAATAGTTGAAAAGCTCAGCAGTGGACCCCTAATTGAGTAACCGAGGCGATTTTCGAATTGATGATTGGGTGGATTCGGTAGATCAAGGCTAATGACTGGTTGGTTAGAGGAATGGGTGTAGCAATGCCAATCAATGGACAGATAGGTGGTAGACGTACTTGACCGACTTTTCTTGATTGCGGGCCGCTGAAATCTTCCCGTACACGAAGAAAAACATGGTGTCTGACTTACTGTTGGCGCAGCATCTTGCTCCCTTTGGCATTGACATGCAGAATCAGCACAAGACCGATTGCACTGTGATGGAGGTGGAATTTAAGGCGAAAGAGCGACTGGGAGAGTGGTTGACTCTGGAGGAGGCTGATCGCACCCTCACACCGCTTAATGAGCCAAGTCTGACCGGTTGAGTTAATCCCGGCAACACGTGCTATATTAATTCGGCTATATAGGTGACGAAAGTATCGAGTTAACATTTGAGCTCCTCGATTCATTCCTTTTTCCATCATTTAGTGTTTAGCCATGTTACGAGCCCTGTTTTGCTTATGATTCTGTGTCGCCCGTCTGATAGTTGACCATCTCTCTGGGCGGGTTCTCTTCGCGACAGAGGTCTTCCGCAGTCACTATGCCTTCGCCTTTTCCAACTTCGTGGAGTCGGTGATGGGTGCGATAGCACGCAATGGAAGTGTTACCGCTGCTGTAGAGTCTTTTGGCTTGCTGATGAGCAAGTTGGGTCAGGCGCTATGCTTTGGCGTCTACTGGTTTCCAGTCATAGTGATTTGTAAAATTATTGGAGGAGAGGTGGTGTCCAAACGACCAGGTGAGCTTCTCTATCCATCCATTCGTCCTAGAATTATTTATCAGTTCATGCACTCTCTATCTATTCAATCTAACCTGAACTGATGGTTTATTCACTCATTTCAAATTCATTCTGCTTGACTACAGGCATCTGTCCATGCATGTTTTGTCACCTCATGGGTCGTACGAATGCGGATTTTGCGAGCAAGCAGCAGCAGGATGTGCAAGAGTCCCCTTTCCACCTCTTTAACCTAGTGGAACGTGAGATGGACGAAAAGTCGACGGTTGGCACTCCTTCCTTCCTGCACTTGCTCGCTTTTGCTGTGGAGGACCGTATTCAATGTGGCTTGACTGGGAAGGTTCATTCATCTCTTGCTCCGCCTGCATGTCTTGAGTTTTTTACGAATAAGACTTCATCGTCTATGCATTAATTCACCTGCCTTGTCATGCATCCCTTCTACAGTCTGTTCAAAGCTTTACTTCCTTGCCTCTTCACTCATCCACCTGGACTGCATTCATGTACTCACCAAATAAACCAACCATTTACGATGCACTCTTCGGCCTGCTTATCTTTGCGTTTATGTGGACCCTTTATTCCCCATTCCTTCCTCCACCCATCAAATTGTGTGCCTACCGGTCTTGGGCATAATGCCATTCATCTACCACATTCTCTCTCCCTACCTACTCCAACGAACCATCCCGTCCACTAATCCTCTCAACCACCCACTCCGATCGCTTTCAACATTGTACTCTGGATTCAACAACCTATGTATCGTCCTCTCCTCAACAGGTTCAAGACAAGGAACGAATGAAGACAATTCTCTTCCTGCCGAATTCTTTAGAGGCGACAACAAATACGGACGAGATTGCAGCCCATGAGAAACGCAAAAGTGATACAGAGAAGACAAAGATGCCTTTGAATGAGGATCCGGCGTACCTAAAAATCGGCATTGATGTGAGTATTTCGCTCCACTGTGACGAAAGATGAAGGTCGGTGCTAGGAGGTACTGACTGCTGGAAAATGTTATGTAATTATAATTTATTTAAATAGGTTTATATCTTGGTTAAAGGGTGCAAAAGACAGTGCAAAATTGTATTTCTCCGACCACTGATCCGCCAGGTGAAAGGACGATGGCACTTCGTATTTTCCGCTTAATAATTTCCTCGACATTCTCAGCGCGCGTTCTCTGAGCAAGAATTGGCTGTAGCGAAAGGTGAATGTAGCCGTTATAGCTAGATTGAAGTTCTGAGGTGGATGGACGTGCGCAATGTGGATCGTAGTTAGACATTTATGCTTTGTGTGCTGCCGTTGGACTTCAACCTGACGATGAGGCTATGCCTAATAAGGAAAAACAAGATTGATGGTTATATTATGCTTAGCGTTTGTCTGTGGCAGCTTGAGGTGGTCTATTTTCTGATAGGCTTTTGAATTTTATGCACATTATCTAACCACTGATCTGAAAACGTGTTCCTTGAATTAAGGATAGCATGTGCTGCTACTGATATATTTAAGTAGCTAATTTTACCTACTGATTTCTAAGTATTTTTTATCTCTACTGGCCTTCGCACAAATTTTAGCTCACATGAAGAGCTCTTCATTTTTCGTTCATTAAAGTGGTAGCGCTTCTCCCTCTTACTGCACTCAATGCTTCCCATTGCCGTTGTAATTAATCGTGATGCGTCATCCCTTTTTCTCAAGAGTCACAGTAATGAGTCATGAGCTGTATGCGGTTTTTTTATCTTCTGGGCTTGATTTGGTTAATCACATTCACTAGGTGAAATTAGTGACCATCAGTTGCAGCAGTCAAGGGTAGCAGCAGTCGAGAGCGTGGTGGGGCAGCTGCAGCATAGCATGAGCTTTACACACAATGCCTGTCTGCGTGTCTGTCTAACGACAGTCTCAAAAACGGTGGCAGCGTCGAACTGTTGTCAACAATCTCATTTAAGGCTTTACGTTTTGTTGTCTCACTGCTTCCAGCATTACCATTGATACGGGTGCCCTGATGAGTTACCTTCCTCTCCCTCCTCTTTATCCAGAAAATTCCATCACAAGATTGATTGTCCTAGCATACTAGTGCTTGGCTGCCACACGACCATTGGTCATAATGAAGTCGTGGTGAAGTGTATTAGAAACACCTACGTGAATAAAACGGTTGTTAACCATAGAAGGAATCTGTCCATGTGTTTATTGCTACTTGCGCCATTTCAGTAGTGTGTGTGTGCGTCCCTAACTTCCGCCTGCTGGAGGACACGGGAAAGCCGTGCACAAACTGCCGCGTGAGAAGTCGCCTGCTTAGCACTAAAGTGTGTTAATGCTTGTTCGTATGTAGGCAAACGAGTGGTGGAAGGTGCGATCAACGTGGCCTAATCGAGTGCAGACGCATTGATGGCTTCGGTACAACAGATGTAACAAAGCAATGCTGCATCAGTCAGCGCAACAAGCCCGACAAGAAGTATAAAGGGGGCAGTATTAAATCGTGTTGATAGTTTCTATGAGTTCTTTTCCTTTGTTGGCCACATAGGAGAGTGCACTGCTGTGAGTTATTGCTCCTGTCTTCCCTTTATTTGACAGGGCCGGTTAACGAGACAGATGGATAGCTAAATGTGTTGGAGAAGATGAGTAGCTCATTTGAATTCGCAAACTAGCTGTGAGCATGGGTTTTATTTGAAAGAATTGGGTATCTATGCGGAGGAATGAATTGGTAGGGACTTGTTAGGGTACTACAAGATGGGGGGAGCGGGTAAGTAGATAAAGAAGAGGAGTGGGAGCTAGACTTCTTAAAGATGGGAATCGCTCAGTGCCAAAGTCACTACCCCTGATGAGCTACAGTACTTGAAGCATCTTCTAAGTGTTCCTGTACTTTCCCGTTTTTAATAAAGTCGGGACAAAACGTGTGCCATATAAAGCGCGCTGGCGTGAGCAAGGGACTTATTGATCTTGTTGCAGCCCACATCCCATAATCCAGCTACTCCAGTCAAGGGTGGTTCGCACTTGCAGGTGACTAAGTGAGTAAACTTGTCTGCTGTGCTGAGTGAATGACTGGCAGGCACAAAGAGACGTCGCGCAGACGAGTTTGCTCTCCTACATGATCAGTAAGCCAGCGGATCATCTAAAGTGCTATTTGACCGGCTGATAAATCTTTGAGGCGAAGACGGCATGACTCTATGGCGGAGAAGTCATCGATGTCAGACAATTCCAACAAGTCCATGGAGAAATGGCGCTGCACTACGCCAACCTCAAGCAACACTTCATGTGTTACTACATGCATTGCTGCCCCAAAATGGACTGTAAGGCTGACAAATCGCTCCCTTTCCATGCCTGCCTCAAAAGGAGAGGTGTATGGCTGCCCATGGAAGCGTGTCAACGCCTGCTTAACCAAAGCCAGTACAGTGGACTCGCAGAGGAGGACAAAGAAGACCCGCCAATCACGCCACGTGACGATAAACAAAGTGAACATTCAGCTCTCATTCTTCGAGACTGTGGCAGTCGCGTTGTCTGAAGGACACAGCATAGTGGACGGCGACCTAATAATCATCACACTGGCTGTCGATTAAGAGGTGTTGTGTGGGAGAAATCTGGACCTCGTCAGCCAGTAAATCGTTCTCGTGAAGTATACTAAAGGCACGCGCATTAGTTGCACAAACTGGAACGGTGTGAGTTGAGACCGTGGCTTTACTTGTTATGTGGATTGCTGGCGCCATGTCATGAGGCCGATGCTATGCAGAAGTTGTGTTGAAAGGTCCTTTGTTCGGTGCAGAGAAGCACGTATGTTACTTTGGTATCATTTAGTACAGTGAAGGGAAGGGTGATTAGCGAGTTTGGTTGCACAGGTGAAAATCGAATGTGTGTGGGCTAAAGTAGACCAGAAAAAAAGGCAAAACTATCTTTCAAAATCTGTAAGAGACGATGAAAATTAGTCGAATAAGTGTGAGGAGGAAACAGCGAGTGGGTGTGGATACAGCCTCCAAAGTACTTTCTAGCGAGGACCACATCAGCATCTCAGGATCTGTAAGTTATCGTAGGTGGTAGGACACGGGCAATCTACACTACTCCTACCATAACAGTCTCGAGTCGTTGTAGTTTGACACCAAACACAGTTTTGGGAGTTGTGGTGGGGCTCTACCACTCGGGTGAATAGTGTCACACAACCTAGCATAGGCCCTAGCACCCGAAGTGCTCATGTGGAAATGTGGAAGAAGAGAACTTAAAGTAATCCGGCTTTTTTAGCTGGAGATGCCAACGATGTTTCTGTGTTTGGGGCTACGCTAACGTCAAAGGCCTACAAAACCATGTACACAAATTTTGTCCTCGTAGTAGCCTTGGAAAGGCACTCCAGAGGGAGTGAGATCCATTGGAATGCGAGGAGCGAACCCACTTCCGCCTATAAAGTAAACACACAGAGGCGGCTGACTGGCTAGTGGGTTGTTGAGAGCCTAATGTGCTCATTGGATAGCCAAGTAAAGCAGGTAATGCGATTACCAATTAGAAGCCGCAGTCACGCCCAACTATTAGATTGCAATGGACACTATCAACAATTTGATTTGATGGTCTGTCCAAGCGCCCCTGATAGAGTAGGTGGTGCGGAATAGCTGCTGACCTCCTACAGTGCCAGGGGATGGGTCTCATCAGGACTGTTAGTCAGGTGGATGGTTTGACTGCTCGTAACAGCGAGGACCAGATGGTTACAGTGAACAAGGACAGGATGGGAATAGTTGAGCAGAGGGCGTATTACCAAGGTGAATGAGAAAGTGAGGAAGCAGACGAGAAGACGTCGTATCGGTTTTCGTGCAGTAGTAGAAACTGGAGAAGGAGACTAAGGAGAATGAGGGAGAAAGAGAACAATGAGACGGCGGAGAGCGCGTCGTCTCGTGTTCATAAGAATGAAAGTGTAGAGCTGCTGATGCACTAAGGTTTATTTTTCCTTACTAACATTAAAATTGTGGATTGAATACAATCCGCTCCTCAACAGTTGCAAGACTCATTGTTTGGCCTTCGAATCATGCCAGCTACCACAAGGAGGTAAAAGGCCAGGCGACATTCCACTGAATGGAATAAATGTCGATGTGATTGATGTTCAAATTAGGAAGTAATTACAATGCATCGAACCGTCTACCTCTCCCATTAGCCAAATGCCCTCGTATTCGATGACTTCAGATCTCCCATGGGGTCGTCGGAATGAAGTCTGTGACAAACCAGACAAAGGTGTTTAGTCAGCCAGCATAGGCATAGACACAAAGGGGTAATTACCTCGGGTTGAATTAATTATCCAGCGGCTTCTCAACCCACCAACAACCTTTGAAGGATTTCACCTCTACATTTAAGCAGCTTTTGAGGTAGTGTCTGGTCGTATTATTATGAGCAGTCGGCCTCTCAGTAGTACAGCTACCTACGGTCAATTCAGCACTAAACTCTCGGATGTTGACAAGGGGAATGACATTTTCATATCAGTGGAAACTAGTCGGAAAATGCAGCATTGAAGACTCTATCCCAAAAGCATTTGGTCTTCACCAAGGAAAGACTTGCCTAACAGAGGGTATCAAGTAATTAAGACGGAAGCCTCGAGACAGGAAGAGGAGACAATGGCTTACATTGAGTTCGTCTCTACGATAAGTTATTCATTGGACTACAATAAGCCACGGTTGTGTCGGGCGTATAAGTCGAATTAAGGAATTCATGGTATACAACTTCGTCACCATTGGGAGGTAAGATGAGCGAATCTCCAGTTCCAAATTTCATTGATGGTATCGACGCACTCCAGAGAACATTGACAAAGTAACACAGTCGCAAGCTGTTGGTTAGGCGGATTTTCAGTTGGCCTGCTGCTTTGGCCAGTCACGCACTCAGCAATTTGTGCAACTGAATGGCAGGTTGTGTGAAACCCCAACGAACTCTTGTAGAGAGCATTGTCCATCTAAGTTGTCAATTGCTATTTAATCACCATAATCATCAACCCATGCCAAGGGATAAGTCTCTTTGGACTTATTCATCAGTTAAATGATAATTTGGTTATTTGATAAACTAGTCAGTCATTCAACAAGTTATGCAGCAGCTAATTTAAAAATTTGCTTCCTTTCTCACTTGGTTGTAATCGGGTCTAGCTGGTTGGCTGGAAGCTTGTTGAGAGCATGGCAGGTGTACTAAATAGGCAAAAGAGGCAGGTGGTAGCCGTTAGTGAATCATGGGGCTAAGTAGCTGCTGGTTAACCCGGAGCCACAGTCACGCCCTACAGTCAGTTTGTTATCGACTCGACCAGCCTATTGAACCACATATCTGTAAGTCAACGAGGGACTCCGAATAGTGCAATTGATATTAGTGATGCACACACGACAGTTGGCAGTAGTGACTTCTTCAAGACTGTAACTGAACTCTTTAAGGGTGGACGTGGGATGAATACGTGACTGCGTAAAATGAGTTGACAGAAGGTATATCGTGGGAGTCTGTGACGTCTCACTGGTCCACATCGCTACATTATGACATTGGTTAATAAAGGGAGAAGATTCTGCTCCATGCCATTGTTCGGATGTGCTAGTAACATTCACTCCTCTCTCACTTGCCGAGATTTTAAGATGGATATTCCAGATATTTGAAATTAGATTCCACTTCGCGCTTTAGTCTTCAGTAGAACCGGCTGAAAATACAAGGACGTGACTGTTCGAGGGTAACCTTAGGGGTGTTAGGTAAATTGAAGGAGGCACACCTCCTCCTTTAGTCGAAGGCATATGCCAGAGTCTCAGAGGATGGAAGCTGAGTGTTCTTTTCATCTTGGCGAGGTGTGATCAACGAGTGCTCTTTAGCCTCCTGCGTGGGTTGACTGCAATCCCACTCCTCTATAGAGAGCCAAGTACGCCTCTCAAGTGGGACGAGGGAGGAAGGCAAATATTTAGGCTTGTGGTTCATCTTGAGCCAGGATCGAACGTACTAGCAAGTGGCGTAATGTGTAAAGTTGGCGTAGATGTGTACCACCTTTCCGATGGTTAGTTGGAGTTGTCAGAAATCGACAATTTCTCTGCGACAGAGTCATGTCATCTTCGCCTCGACGATCGATGTGCCAGCTATGTAGCCACATATATATAGAAGACAAGGGATTCATCTGCGGAGCGTCTTCCAGTGTCCGCCCATTCTTCAGCTCACTAGTGTACTTGCACGGAAGGACAGGTGTGTGTGCGGCTCGTGACTAAAGTAACTAGACTGTGGAAAGGAGACCGCAACAAGGTCGGAATGTCCCTTGCTGAGTGCGATGCGTTTAATGTGGCACACGTAGTTTTCCGTCTTTAGTAAAAGAGGAAAGATAGGCAGATGCTTAGAAGTTGCTTCAAATACTACAGCTTCTTTTAAATTAAAGCACTTACATTGAGGGCACTCATACTGCTCATCTTCATCTCTTCTGATCACCAACTGCTCATTTATCTTCCAACCCGTTGGACTAAACCAGCTATCACGTTAACCAACTATCGCAAACAGTGGTAACTCAGAAAAAGGCAGAGACAGCAACTCAAAACAGTAAAATCTGACGTGCAAAGAAGTGGGAAAACTCGAGGACTTGCTTAGTCAGAAGGACACCTCTGCAGACATCAAACTTGCAAGAAGTAAGCGTGACGAATGCGATAGTAAAGCCGAGGCCTAAAATTTATTGGGACTGGTAGATGTGCCTTTGAAAAGTCAAGTCCACTGATGCATGACCATAATTTGCCCTTTGTACAGCCAAACGCAAGACCGGAACCTTGTACCTCGGCCAGTTGATGCCATAACTAGGCTTGTGGTTAGTAAGACATCGCACACCGTTAAGGCATGCGATCCTATCAATGTCTCCTCGTGGGGTTTGAGCGCGTCATGAGAAGCTCCCTGCAATCCCGTTGACGCCTTGCAGCTGCTCATAGCTGTCAAGTAGGGGAGAAAGTGGTGTATTTCTTCGGTTGCTTTGTTCAATCATCGCTTAGAACCATCCACTGGCAGCTGCCACCGTACATACTAGCCATAGCCTAATACGCCCATTCCCATCTAACTAAAAGATTGGAATCCTTTGGCAGTGATTTGACAGTATCACGAACGAATGACAAATTAGTCAACCAGTTAGCGCGTAGTCGATGCCTGAATGTGTGTGGGCCACAGGTTAGACCTGACCTTAAGCGTTGCAGTCACAATGTGTGAATGCATAACGATGGGTTTGGCGGCATGTGAAAAACCCAGATGAGCTGACAACTCTTGCATCGTGACAGGGTAATCACTCAGTACAAATAAGTTGCAATATGGAGATAAAGCACCTCGCTGAAGCCTCTTTTAAACGACCTTTTTCCGAATTGAGGAAATGTGAGGCTGCTCCTTGCACCCCATTCCCATCTTCAAGGTCATAAGTTTAACAACTTATCCGCAGAAGTGTGCACAATGAATTTTGCGTTTATCTTCTCCTCCTTGGCCTTCAGTTACTTACTTTACTCGTCGCAAGAGAACGAAAGTAGCCTTACGCTCCTTGGAAGTCATCTTTGCCATTATGAGTTTAGTTCCCTTCCTTAACGAGAAGCATGTCTTTAGAACGCTAATCGCCTGACTGCGAGAATGGTTTAGCAAGGCAAGCGTGCCAAAACTGGTGGATCCATTTGACAGTTGAAAGCGTGTCCTTACTCATCAACTCTCCAGCAGCTGCAGCAATCTCAGCGACGGTGACGATGAACACAGGAGCCTGACATCTTACTAGTGCTCGTTTCTCAACAAGCCTCAATTGCCTCCACGGTGGCCACCATCTTGGTAGTGGCCACCATCGTCAGACAGTTTGGTCAGAATTTGAAGTGTTACTGCGCGAGTTGTGCAAACACTGACCAGTCAACCTTGCCAAGTTTCCGAGATGTAATTCCAAATATTTGACACCAGAGGCTGTTCAGTGCTAATTTTACGAGCGTAGGGTAAGGCATCACACACTTTTTTTACTTTATAGCTTCGATTTAGCAAAAGAAGTGCTGTTCGATGACAGAAATTTGGTTTAATCAAATCTTAGCACTGAAGCAGATGACAACGACTTGGGCAAACTCGACAAGTCGCCAGCAAGATGACGATTTGTAGAGGAACACTAAATCTTGTGGCCATCAATTTAGTGAACGTAATAATCCCACAGCTTGCGAATCCATGCATTTAAATCTACGCAGCATCCCATTTTCTCCTATGCCTCTTCTTCGATCTTCACAACTTTCCACTGTGAAGGTGATCGAAGTGGAAGGATGGCAAGAATTTTACCTCAGATCTTGAGACTATCGTCTGCGCTTGTGTTGATGTTTCGCTACAAGAGCTTTCAGTTCTTCGAGTATACTCATCCATCAGTTCTAACCCACCCATCTACAATGAGCCGCATCATTGCTAGCATCTTCGTCATGAAGACATCAAGGTCTAAAGGGGTGACGTCAACGCCTCCAGAGAACGTAGACACTGTAATGGGGTAAGCCGCGCTGAAAACTAGTCAGTTTAGCAGTTGGTAGGCCACGTAGATGGTTTGGTCAAACGAGAATGGAGGAACTCATTGCATAGAGGCCTGAAGACAGTCATCGTTACTCATTTAACAAATGAGTCAAGGTGCAACTAGGTGAATGGGAGCTGGCAAGGAAACCGGACAGCGGCGAAGGCGCCTACAGATGAGTCCATGTTCTGGGTGGTTTCACTTAAGCATATTGATGGTTACTGATTGCTCTTGACCTGTGAGCATTTGTCGGAAGACTCGAAATTCGCTGGAATCGCGAGAACCCATAACACCCCGCCCTCCTGAATCTAATCAATGATTTTGCTTTTCTTCTTCTGGTAGGTACATTTTTGATAATATGGACGTTAATGAGTCACCAAGGGTGAAAGTAATAGAGAAACATCTAAGGGCATTTTCGGTGGACGTCTTCTTGCATGTCGTTGAAGAGCACGTAGAGGCTACTGTAACTCAATACCCACGATGGTATCGCTGATGTGTAGAGACTGTGTCTCGGTTCTCAGTTCTTATTCTTGTGTTTCGTCTGTGAGATCCTTTAAGCGATATCCAGCCTTCCACAGCATGTTGTTAACAACAACAATTGACACGCCTCACAAACTGCTTCATGCTGGTGTTGCAACCAGAGAGAGGGTTGACTAGGAAGCGAGCTTGATAAATGGCTGACCAACCAACGTTAATGATCAGTTTCTTGGTTTCATTTTACTCCTATCAAACCAATGCATTGAGTGCAGGCAGAGAACATTCTACATCACTGATGGCATGAAGGAGGTTAAGTGGTGAGAATAATGCACGCTCACACGCACGCTTCTCCGCCGATTTTAACGACCAGATTGGTTGCTGCATCACGTGGCAAAAGAGACAGTTCTCTAGCCGCCTCATTACATCGGCGCATCTGCGATAGATATACTTGAGTAAGCAGTCCTCGATGTTAGACGAGAATTGTTCGACGAACACACTTCATGCTACGGAACCGTCGTCATCTGCTTTCGATGGAGAAGGGTACTTTTCGAATCAGCGCAACTCTCGTCGCTCTGCTCTGTTTATTGTGTCACTAATGAAAAGCGCTTGCTTCTTGCTCTCAGTCTACTCGTAACAAGGGAAGCAAGGTGGTCCTACTCCTCCTACAATCATTCACTCTTATGGGAACCTAGTTTGTGGGATGTGGTACCACCATGTACGACCTCTGTCACAATTGATGACTGCCTAGTCACGAATCACGAGGCGCTTGCATACCTGCATTTTTATCACGTGGTGGCCGCAGTAGTTCGGGTCGGATCTAGTGCATGACCAGCTTTTCCTTTTGGGCGTTTGCCTAAAATTAACATTCTGACATATGTGCCCTATGTCTGTGAAAATGGCATTGAAAGACAAATAAAACTGTTCGGATCCTTTTTGTGTGACGATAATCGGTCTACCGGGCTGCGTCAGTACAAATAAAGTCTGCTCGTTGGCTGTTCTCACTCTACCCTTTCTAAGGGGATGAAAGTCGAGCCTGTCACACATTTCTATGGATTTGCTTGTTTATTCACGCCTCATGCCCATACCCGAAGATCGCCGACCACAAAGGACCATTCCCCATCATTTCACTTTGCAGCTTTTGTTAACCAAAACGAGTGGATTTAGAGCAGACAGCTTCCCGTCTAACATTAAGGACTACTTCGTCAAGCACATGCAGTGCGAATGTGCCGATGTGCCAAAATGGCTTCCGATTTGCCACTTTTAGTAAATGATTTGGTGGCAAAACGACAACTCAGAGATAAAAGAGTGGTGAGGGCGAGTGGTCAGGAAGGCGATGTGAGTCGCTGTGGGCAACCCAGGCAAGATAAGGTCAGAGGTCCAGATGGTCGCAGTAAACATGGACAGAATGCAACAAATCCAGCAATTGGTACTATGCTAAATAAAAGCTTCCATTCGACTCTTAATTAAACTTATGATGTATTTGGTAGTCATGTTGAGAGTGAGCGATAGACTGAGGTGAGGAGAGCAAATGGCAAAAGAAGCAACATGGGAGAAAGTGGATTGATAAGATTTGCAGCTGGAGAGAAGGAGAGTCTACAGCAAAGTGCTCATAGATTTAAATGCATTAATTTGCAAGTTGTAGGATCATTACATTCACTAAATTAATGGCCACAAGATTTAGTGGCATTCCACTAAACATCACCTTGCTGGGTGGTGCACCACCTAACATTTGTTGCTTTGATGGCCAGCACTGAACAGCCTCTGGTGTCAAATGTTTGAAATTGCATCTCGAAAACTGGACAAAGTAGACTGGTCGGTGTTTGCACAAATCACGCAGTAATACTTCAAATTTTGATCAAACTGGCTGATGGTGGTGGCTACTATCACGATGATGGCGACCGTGATGGTAAATGAGGCTTGTTGACAAACGAGCACTAATAAGAGGTCATGTTCCGGTGTTTGTCGTCGACATCACCGGGATTGACCCCAACTGTTAAATAGGTCTGCCAAAAATCTCATGCAAAGTGTAAAATCAACGTCCAACAGGAAAACAATAGCCACGCTAACAATGAATCTACTTTCCATATCATCTACAAGAGGCCCCAGTCTACCTCCTGCAATAGCGCAGCAGAAAGGTCAAATTATGAAGATCCTAAGGGATTCAGGGTACCATATATTTCATCCTCATTAACCTAAGGCCGCGGTACAGCCTGCCTAAGAGTAAATAGGAGGAACGAAAGGACAATGTAGTGGCGTCCCTTCAAACAACTCTACGGATAATCTGTTAAATTAGACTAATAGCTTTTATCGTTAATGACGTCTTCTTTTAGTTTTAATCCTATATACTACCCGATTCATTTCGAAAAATAAGAGCGCGGAAGTTATCTTGATTGGTCTGTTGATTCTAGACCATCAAGAACTTTGACATGGTCCATCCGGAAGATCGGATGCTAGTTTGTCTGTCGGAGGGAAGGATAGTCTCTCTTCGCTGCATTGCATGCATGCCCACCATAAAGCGTGCCTGCGGCGTCCCGACTAGCCCTCCCTCGAAATCGACGCCGTCACCGTCGACCCTGGTAGCTCAGCGTTCGACCCACGACCTCTCATTTCCTACCTTGCGGAGGTGGGCGTGAAACATTCCTACGAGGAGCAAAGTAGGCCTTAGTGCCCTCAGTACTTCTGTAATTTTGTATGGAGCAGAGGAATTCCAATCAAGGATATTATTTGCATTAGATATAGAGAATCCGTCTACTACTTGCCTAACCTGTCTTCATGCAGATCCTTTTTTTAACGTGCTTTTGAACTTGTATAATGAAGACCGAAGGCGCGTCCTCTTACTAATTCTCCGCCCTTAACCAATCATTGCTTAATTTCGTTTGATTATGACTTTTAAGTAGCTCACCGTACCATCAAAAGCAATACACAGAAGTGAATAATTATGGCAATTGAAGGCTGAGACTGCATATCACTTAAAGCCATTTATCTGTCATACGGATGTAATGGCCAAAGCCTTTCAGCTTGGCAGTCAGTGTAGCAGTATCTGCAGTTTCTACTCTCGTATGAAAATAGGTCCAATTCACGCTGTTGCTCTAAGGCATGGCTACAATTTTGTCGTCCTGCGACAGCATTTAGACGGCCTCGCGGAAAGGTAAATAGTTTTTGCTTTTCTACTCGATTCAAGGGTCTGTTTGTCGCCATGAGACCATATCTCATCTGTTTTTTTTTTGTTTTCGTCAGCATTAACCTAAGGTTCATTTATGGGCCTGTTATTTGATGCACTCATTACACCGTTTGCTCGAATTTTGAACATTTTCAGTCTTTACTTCATTAAGTAAGCACTTTAAAAGTATTGGATAGAGAAAATCCATTTATTTCGTGTCAGTATTTTTCGTTTATAAAGGGACTGGAGATTGAAAATGCTGTCAGCGGTTACGCATCTCACGCTTATAGCGCATCATGTTTACCACAGACCATCTTTATAGGCAAGTTGAATCCTTTTGTTCTGCCACCATTCACTCACACCTGTCTTCTAAAAAAGCTTCCTGATGTCCTGCTTCCACAATGGTGCACTGAACACAATGAAGGCGTATTACACCATCCGGTGTGTCCGGTTCAGCTTTATTTTATTGTTTCACCCGGCGCAACAACCATCGCTTATCTCGGCAGAGGACTGTGCTGCTAAAATGATCTGCCAGCGTTCCTAATCCTAGCGTACTCGTGCTCCCTGTAACAGACCACGGCACCTGACCTTATCAGGTCACCGCAACATGCGGGAGTCATGGTAACGACCGTGAAATGCCACTATCCAAATTAACGCGCCAATGCAAATTGTACTTATTCTTGTCAACCATGTTCAGTTTGTAAAATGCTTTGTTGGGTAATTTACCCAGTTTTGCACTCATAATTGCACACCGAATGAACTGCCCTTCTAAGGTCAAAAGGAAGGTTCATATTCATCAGCATCTGCTCAAAGTCACAGCCTTGCGGTATTAAAGTAATGCATTATTACAACGAGTGCAAGTCCGTTAAAACAACAATAATAGATTTTGGCAGTAGAACGCTTCCATCTACAGAAGCCTAGCATCTCTAGCACTGTGTAGCAGTCCGACAAAAAAGCGCGACTCTAACAAGTCGGTGTCTGTCTTTCTTTAGGGCAAAAAATCTTTGCGTAATTCGACCCTTTGTCTACATTCGAGAGAAAGCCACTCGGTCCTTTGCCGAAATGGCACCTTTTTGTGCATGCAATCACTTCGGACTGACCTCACCACATCACTACTCGATGGTATCAGTTCTAGCAAAGTTGCTCAAAATTAATAGTCTATAGAATTTGAGCTTTTACAATTTGCTTTAATCAGGTGGGTCTTTCCACCAGTCCTGGTAACTGTCCTGTCTGCTTCCAAATGCCCAGGGAGCGCATGCGAGCCAAGCTCACTCCAGGTGACTACAAGAACATCTTCCCACATCTCTTCTCTAGTCTTCAGGCCGCGATGCTACCTCTGATTTTAAGAGGTGCAGTCTTAGGTCTTCCCGGTTTTGAAGATGCTGAAGGAGCGCTAGTCTCCAAAGCTAAGGAAGCGAACGCGGACTGAGATGATGCCCAAGAACAGCCTCTAAGTTGTCCGAAGTTAATCACTAAATAACTTTTGACGAGCATAATCTGTGCTCAATCGTTTTCTAGATTTAAGTGAGAAGTGGTGTTTATTGCCACTTTTTGAAATTGTGCGTCAATTTATTACTCGAAATAAATAGCTTATTTAGACTGCATGGAGCATAAAACCAGGGTTGGGCTAAATTACTTCGGTCAGATAGTTGGATATAGACCACAGCAGCAGGTCGTTGGACACAATTTCCACTGTGGTGTCGATAGCCCGATTCGAAGTTGAAACGAGATTTTTGAAATCTAGGATTTCATCGTCTAGGGTTTGAATTATTATTTGCAATATGAGGCAAACTCAGGTTCCAGCGAAGTCCTTTCGAGGTTACTCTAACTGGCCTTCCTATTGGTATGAGCCCACAGTAGAGATTTGTGGGGCAGGTGGGAAGGCAAATTTCACTCAATCCCTACTAAGAATAATAATATGCGGCAGCTTACTTTATCAAGCAGAAATGAAACAGAAGACTCCGTCACGAGAAGGAGAGGGATGCTCGTTAGCCCTTTAGCAATAAAAAGTGAATTGATTATGCCAAATTCATGGTCTGCTCGGCCTCCACTGCCATAGAGGGCGACTATGTAGTCAATGTCCGAATAATATTTGCGGTGTTCATTAACATGCTCGGACAGAATCGCAATAGCCTTTGTAAAGTCCGTTGCGTCCTCATTCGGAGTCTCTACAACCTTGGTTGCTCTCTGGCGAGAGCAAGTCATGCACACAATCTTATTTGATTCTCATAAAAGGACTTCACTTCAGGTCTGATGGAATCGAAATCTCCACTGACAATATTAGGCATATGAGAATCCCTCAAAGGACTGTCGTAAATAATATTTGCAAATCCATCCACAAAGATGGAAACAGAGGCTTTAATTTGACAAGTTATGCGATGAAACTACCTTTACAAAAGAGCACTTTAAATAAGTTCTCCAGACCGTCGAAGCGAGAATTCAAACAGATCAGACCAATTTTTGTGACTAGATACATAATTAAGGTCTCACAGCATACCATTGTCAACTATGGGGAAGGGATCTATTCGCATCGCAGAAGACTGTCAACGCTTGATACTGACAGGAACGAGACTGAACCCGTGATTTACGTCGAATGATTTATTCATCAGCTGCTGTTTTAAACAAGCATTAAAGGAATGAAAACTAGTTCAATGGAAGGTAACCTCGCTTACATCTATATACTATCCTTATGAATTAAAACGGTTCTAAATTGGTTGCAATAAGTTTAACGAGTGGGACATCAAGGAATGTGTAAACCAGCACTCAAGAAAGCTCTATTACATCCATGACGCCCAAGCCAACTGTTTAAATAGTCCAATTAGCAAAACATTGTTTTCCTTCGTAATGCGCACAAGTTTAAAGCTTTTCTCAACACAAATTTTTGAGTTGGTTTTTCAAATGCATGTCGTGAATATGCGTTCACGCTGCACTATTTTTGCGTTAATTTTAGTGTGGTAGTGGTCAAACCGGTCATTCCTTCTGCCCACCCACCTTAACATAGACGCTGTACATGCTGTTAGCCTTCGAAAAATGTCTCTCGTCTGTGATCTTAGGAAAGTTATTAATGTCTACGATGGCGCTTTCTGTAATTTATTTAGAGAAGTTCAAGGCAGAGTGGTCTAGTGACACGCAACCTCCAGCACCTCTGTTCTAGCTGAGCAGAATCCAAAAAGAATTGACTGGGCAGCTCTGACGTAAACACAATGTGGCTAGGAAAATAGGAGCACTTTTCTCGTCCAAGAAATCTTGTTGATACCAGTTCTTTGCTGCATAGCAATTATTGTGTTCGTATTCATTTAAACAGTAACGGACGCACACAATGGATAGCATTATCACCCTTTCCGGGTTGCAGTTCTTTTGCAGGGCTAAGCTCACGATGCAGTGAAATCGCCAAGAGGGATCAGTGGCACGGGTATTCGATGGCTGAGGCGTCTGGATTTTCTGTTGGTCTTTGCACAACACGGATGGAGATGTGAGGACTGATATGTAAAATTGACCGAGAGAGACCCTAAAATCAACGCTTTAAGGAAAAAGCATGGCTATGTAGTAGGTGAATTGTTTGCTTAACTCTGGATTTCGGCAATGGTCTGCATGGGGCCTCTGCCGAAGTATCTCGGTTGGCTTATCTGGCCTTCGGATGGTTGTGTTGGTGTCAATCTCTTTTGTGCAAAGACGATACGCTTTACTTTAGTAAGATGTTTCTTTTTGACTTTGAGTTTGCTTTAGCTGTCAGTGTAATGCTTTGTTTGTTTGAACTGCCAGTTTTGTTGGTCATGGTCACAGAGGTGGACACATTGCTCTAGCCGCGTAGGCTGGTCTCAGGGCCATGCCAGCGGCTTATTCTCCTCTGTCTGTTGAATGGATATATTCTGCTGTGGTATTTTGCCTTAAAAGGGTCTTGTGACCACTAACCCAAAGACAATGTTGAGTTCACGAAGTGCAACTCTGCGCTTTTATTTTTTTTGAAAGAGGTTCTGCGCATGAGAATGTTTAAAATCAGTGCACATGAATTCGCAGGTCTTTGATGTTGGCGTAGCCCCAAGCACAGAAGCATTGTTGGCGTCTCTGGCCAAGAAAAGCGCAAAATTGAGTGTTTCCACCGGCATAAGGCTTATCACACTGACCCGCTCATTACATCACCAATGAGGAGTGTTCGGTGCCTGTTTTCATCCCACTCCTGGGAAAGAGATGAAAGCCAAGAAGAAGAATAGCGATGAATCTGTAACATCTTTCAGTAGATCAGTTGGAAAAGTGTCTTGAATAAAGGATTACAATCTAGCTGCTCAAGCAAGTACATTTGCCTGATAAGCTAATCAAATGACTAACAGGCACAAAATGATGCCACGCAGAAGAATTCGCTGGTCTACATTGTCGTTAGGTCACTGCGACGTCAAAAGTGCCATGTGGTTGACTCATCGACCGTTGCAGCGAAGAAGACACGACGCTATAGCAGAGAAAGTACCAATATCCGACAACCCTAGTAAACCTACTGAGGGGCAATACAAATTGCCAAAACATCGCAATCCGTTCTCCATTGATTACTTAGTTGCTGATTCTGCCTGCTTTGAATGCCTGTGTTCCATGAATACAGAGCTCCACAACTTAAATCAAGATTTATAAAAGCATGGAACGAATCGCTTCTACAAAATATTTTAAAAAGCAACAAATCATGCAGTGTTACGAAGGTAGTGATGCTTTGCATGTTACGTGCCATTAACTACACCATAATGAGTTGCAACAGACGCTTTGCTAGCTCTGAATTTAGGTTTTGACTGTCAGATTTTACTGCTTTAAATTTTGCCAAAATCAAACTTTCTACTTGTATCTTTGAAAGCCGTAAATTGTGGCCGACCTGTTTGTTTAATTCAATTGCATCATTGCTGCGTTGATTGATCGCTCTGTGTTGGAATCCTGGAACATGGTTGATCTCTCTGCTGATGTTCAGGAAAGATCTTCGAAAGTTCATGACACCGTCGTTGATAGGGCATTTATTTTTAAAAATACATAAAAAGCACTGTTTCTGCTGCTGACGGTGTTGAGAACGCCACTGTTCTTGATGAGGCAATTTCGGATCAAAGTGATCGAGACGCCATTAGGAAGTTCTTGAGTGATGATCGATGTCACGCACTTTTGGTGCAGAAGTCATCCAATGAAGGTGCCATCTTATGAATTGATCTTGAACCAGCAGATGAGAATGATGATAGCGGCAGTGCAGATTCCGCACTTTCCTACACCATTTCTGAGGACGTCCACTATGCAAACCCAAGAATGCAGAGGTATTTGTCTTCCTACTTGAATAATCTCTTTAGTTTGGTCTTTGTTAAGCGGAATCCGGTTGTTAAAGCTAAGAAATCGTTTGCTTCGCAGTTACGGATGTGAACATTATGTGATGGGGCTCCATTCGAGACGCTTAAGTGCATGATTAGCAGAGCTGTTCATTCTTACTACAAATCATCCATAAGATAATCTGGTGAGGCAGAACAATGGGTATTGTGTATATTTTTATGAGGTTTGTTAGGGATGGTGATGAAGGTGCTCCAAGTGTTGAAAAAAAATAGTTGAACTCGAGATCAGCCTCTTTCATCTGCAACAGAATATCGACATTCCTGAAGTATCTCTTACTACAAACTCCACAGTGCTTCAAGTCATAAAGAACTGCGATAAAGAAGACAGACGCACTGTCTGAAGGACATTGGCAGTAGTCAACACACTGGCTGGCGCTAATGGGGTTCTACCTGAGGGAAATCTGAACATTCCCAATCAATGAGTCCGTCTTGTCAAGAGCACTGGAATCGCATGCGTAACTTGATAATGCGATTTTGCTTTTCATGTGCATTGCTAGCGCCTTGTCGTGTTGCAATGTTTATGCTGATCCTACGTATGTTGGCAGAACCTGGTTAGCTTGTAGCCACAGTCGCATCCAATAGTTGGTTGGTCGGAGCCACAACCATCATATCGGGTGGCTGGTATGCCTGTTGTCAAGAGACGTGTTATCACCTGCTTAGAAGTACAAATAACTTATCTTGATGTCCTCACATCAAGATTGGCAATGCTGACCAACTTGAGACCACATTTTTCCCGCACAGCAAGGTGACAAGGACAGAGTTAGATCGTGATTGATGGATGGCACAAATGCCTGCAGGCTCGTTGAGAGAGAGTTGAGTGCGTTTGTCCTGAGGAAGTTCAAAGCAATGTTTTAGGGCTTGGCTTCATCGTAAAAATTCACGCACTTGCATTCTCAATCTTGCTTACTCACCACCACCTCACGAGGCATCAGTTTCGGTCATGCCGACGACATTTGAAATTGAATAACCATTAAGAGATTATTAAAACTGGATTTACTTCAAATCAAAAGTTCTTTTGTCAATTTTACATGGATGCATAATCAGAACAGCAATGCTACTTACTTTACGTTAAAATAAGTAGTCGTAGCCATACCTTTCCATTTTCAAATTAATTTACATGACGAGTGTCACATTATAAGTTATTAAGGCGAAATTGAACCAAGACTCTTAAGAGTGTGTTAGATATCCAAAGGAAAATTTTTACCTGATACCTCTTGGTACTTGGAGTTTAACAGTTGCCACTACCATTGAGAAGTGGCGGATGCGTTACGGAGAATAAGGGTCTACTGGTGCTCTTCATTTGCTCTGAAGTACAAAGAAACCCATCTTTCTAATGTCGTGCACGTTCCCCTACTGGGCTAACCTCGCACGACCCGTTAGCATCACAAATTCAAATGCTCCGATGAGGTCTGTTCCGCTTTGATTGGCATGGAGTGCCGTGAAGTAAAGCATCAGCAGAAATGAGAAGGCTTAAAAACTGAAGAAGGTAGTCACTGAGCCCTAGATTACACTATTAGCACGAATCGCACTTGCACACTTCCCCTCTTGTGAGCAGTAGAGTAGAGGCTTCTGATGGGTGCAAAACAATGCTGCTACTACAATGCATAGCACTTATGACCGGAGTGTCTTGAGCTTCTGAATTGTACAGAGCTTCTCGTGAATCATTTATGCTGTCCGAAATGAGCCGACAGGAAGGCATACCTTAGGTGCTATCGGCGTCTGACTAAAACGTGTCAAGCCTTCTTGCACTAACTGACTCAATTTTGAATTTGCTTACTTGCTGAATGCTTAGCAGCTCGTCGGCTGGCCAACCTGCACACTAGACCGAGCATTCACGCAGCCAGCACGAATGCAAAATGTAGTAGGATAGAAAGCAGTTGCACAGAACAGCCAGTTGGAGGCATAAGAGACCATAGCATGTCATCTCCTTCGTGGTATTGTTCTAAGCCACATTTTCTAAAAATGTTATTATTGCCTGTCGTGTAATCACCCTTGCCAGCCCATCTGGCACTGCATGCTGAGATTTCTTTCCACAAACCAGCTCTACCGCTAAACTTTAACTTCAAACACGTGACGAGGCTAGAGGTGACCGTACAACGGCTTAATCGCAATCTGGTTATCGCATTCATTAGGACTACTGGGTGTCAGCGGACGTTGACTTATTCGGAGTTTGCTCTCCGAGGCATAATTTTGTTTATTCGGTTCGCCTAAGCGCATAAACAGTGATTTCAGAAAGATAAGCAAATACTTAACTGAGTGTATTAATGCGAGATAAGGTCTACGCACCTTATGTTTACGCACTGCACCTGTGGCCGACCAGTCTAATGGACACACATTCCGTTGGAGGTAGTTTCATTCCATCATTGCTCATTATGCAGTGTTCAAGACGTAAGTGTATATCATAATTTGGCTTGATTCTAGTAGTCCTACTGTTGTAAACGGTCACAGGTTTGATTCTCAGAAATATTTATTTTTCACTAAACCTTTCGTTCATTCAACTTAGTCTGCATCTCAACTATCCTGCACCAGTGGTTGTCGAGGTGACCTTAGAGCCACTGCCAATGCATTCTCAACGGAAAAAGAAATGGGAGAACTGTTTGTAAATAATCAGATCATATACTATCCTTCTTAACAATTAATTTAATAGTGAATTTCTTAGAAGTCTGCAGCCTCAAAGTGTCTCAATCAGAAATTGAATGTCATCCATGAATAGATATATTTAGAAATCTCAACATTTCATCATCGTACTTTACTGAATTTCCTTCAATTCCAACGAAGAAGCTTTTAAGCAAAATAAACTTACAGCAGCACAGAGTAAGGCTACCCGCAAACACCTGCTCGCCCCTGCGACGTTGTCTTCAAAGGCCTTGAAGGATAATGGGGATGAGGACATCTCCATGCTTTCTGATGAACCTCCGGACACCATCGCCGATCCTTCGAAAAGCATGCCTCAGCCTTTCTCGAAAACGACGCCATCCAGCTGGCATGAGGACATCCCTCCGCTCATCAGTTTTATATGGTTGGTGCACCAATACATCTTCCTTTGACTCAGTAAATACCTCATCATTTGGGGATCAAGTGCCTCAAACAGGTTCGCTTCTAATTTTCGTGCAGTCTCACCGTCTGGCACTACAGCAGGAGACACTCGATGTGAGGCAAATGCAAGGAGGAGAAGAAGACAGACCAGGCTCGAGTGTGATCGCATTCTGTGCTTTGGTGGTATTTGCGGCGACTGGGTGCGTAAATGGTGTACAACACCTACGTTACGCATTTATATGCTTCACCAAGCATAAGCGCTCCCTGCAATGTTATGACGATGATCTTCATCGCCAGAAAGTAACGACAAATTCCACTGGTGCAACTTATCATGAATAGTACTGCAGGACATCTTCTGTCAAAATTTGCCGCAGCGAAATTGCTGTTCGGCAGGAAGAGCATTCCGATGTCTCATTAAATTTTACAGCTCCCACAGTCTTGTGCTTATTATAGGAACAATAGCACGCGACATAGTTCAAGAGGAAGCGAGTTCGTCTTACATAACTCTTCCAGCAAAACTGTCTAGCAACCCAGAAAAGCAGCCCGCGATTGAGCATTGTCTAGGCTTTGGAACATTACTTTGCACGATTTTCCTGTCTGATGCATTTCGCCCTGTATGTGTCGTCTGTAATGAAATAAATGCTTTTCATGTTTAATTTATTTGCATATTTGTTCACGGCCGATATTGTGCGAATGAGCATGTACCACGATGTTAGCGAAGACTCCTTGTATCAAGTTTTCCGAGAGATGTTGTGAAATTTTAGGACGCCAGAACTCAATAATTATTTCTGATGACAGGAGACTATAATTATGCGCATAACGTCTTAAAATTTTTCGGTAACTTTAGCGTTATTTGGGGTATCTGTAGCTATTGGATGACATTTAGTGGAATGGCACTAAATCTGGTGGCCACTAATTTAGTGAATGTAATGATCTTACGATTTGCAAACCTATGCATTCAAGTCTATGAACACTTTGCTACATGCTCCCTTCGCTTCAGCCGCAAATCGCATCAACCTACTTTCTCCCATGGCTCCTCTTTGACCATTTGCTCTCCTCACCTCAGTCTATCGCTCACTCTCCCAACATGGATACCAAATACACCCTGAATTTAATTAAGAATCGAAAGGAAGCTTTTGTTTAGCATCGCACTATTTGCTGGATTCGTCGTATTCTGTCCATGTTTACTTCGACCATCTGGACCTCTGATCTTATCTTGCCTAGTTCGCCTACGGCGACTCACATTGCCTTCCTGACCACTCGCTGCCGTGCACGCAAAAATTAAGTCGTTGTCTTCACACTTACGAGCAGTAACCCAAGCACATCGATGTTTACTGATGCTCAAGTAAGTAGTCCTCAATGTTAGATGCGAAGTATTCGACAGACACGCTTCATGCCACGGAACCGTCGTCATCTGCCTTCGATGGAAAAGATTACTTTCCAAATCGGCGCAGCTCTCGTCGCTCTGCCCTGTTTGCTGCTTCACCAATAAAGAGCGCTTGCTTCTTGCTCTCAATCTACTTGTAACAAGGAAATCAAGGCGGTCCTACTTCTACAATCATTCACTCTTATGAGAATCTAGTTCGTTCCGGGTTGGCATTATTGGGATGTGGTTCCACCATGTACGACCTCTGTCACAATTGATGACTGCCTAGTCACAAAACACGAGGTGCTTGCATACCTGCATTTCTCTCATGTGGTGATCACAGTAGTTCGGGGCGGATCTAGTGCATGACCAACTTTTCCTCTTGAGTGACATGAGACTGTAATTATGTGCATAACGTCTTAGTAATTTTTCGGCAACTTTAACGTTATTTGGAGTAGTTGCAGCTGGTAGGTAATATTCTCGACTTTTGGTTTTGGACTTAGAAGCATAGTGCTAGGTGAACCCTCTGACGAATCCATTTGCACAGCATCACGTTTTCGATGTACTTCAGACATTTTTGTCGCCTACTCGTATGAACAACGACTTCGGTTAGTTAGGCAAGAGCATTACTAGGCTTGCAGGCACGTAGTGTAGGTGGTGCAAACCCTTTCCAGACGCGGTTGCCTTAGGCAACACTGAACTACAACATCCGATCACAATTGGGCCTGGTTTCCTTTCTTCTCCTCCTTGCGCTCGCTCCATATCGCGCCTCTTCAGCAGTAGCGCCAGATAGCAAGAGTGCACGGAATTCGGAGCTGGATCTGCCTGGGGTACCTAACAGTCTAGATAGCGAGGGAGTGGTCAACTCAAAGGGAGACGTTGTAAGGAATGAGGGACGAGAGATGCTGATTGACAAATCCGATGAAGCTGGTAGGTGGGGATGGCTTTGTGCCAGCTGGATGACGTAGCTTTCGACGGAGGATTAGTCGTGCTTACCAAAGGGTGGGTAATGATATCCGACGGCTCCTTAGAGCGCCTTAGAAAATGGGTCTTGTTAAATGTCCACACCGTCGTAAAAGTCCAGTTTCGTTGACTGTTTAGTTGTTTTCAAATAGCCTGGGTCTTTGATATTGTAGATGGGTTCGCCTAAAATGCTCCCTAGCTGAAACTGAAGAACTCCTGATGGTGTTCGACAACTAAATATCAAGATGACGAAACACAACTAGGCGTGAGTGGGTTGGTTTTCTATTTCAGAAAACTTGATTTTTGTTGAATACACTCAGGCCTTAATCTGCGCCAACGCCGATAGTGTTCCGTCGAGACCTGGATATTTCTCCTCCTCCGAGTTCCCTCTGTGGGGAGATCCTGAATATGACCTGACATCAAACAAACGAAAAAGTCTATTAACCTAAGGAGCGGTTACTATTTTGCTTTGCGGAAGAGTAGGAGAAATCGGGAAAGTGCATTAGACCACGTGGATTAAGGTTGCACAAATACTTCTAAGAGGGTGACTCAATGAATCAACGATGTTAGATGTTTGGCCGTTCCTGTATGGGTCTGAACACTGAATCTACTAAGATACAATCGTAAAATATAACGTCTTCTCGATATTATGCAACATAGCGTGTTCTCGTTTGTTGTTTCTTGACGAGCGTAACGATGCTGGATTAGCTCGCATTGTCTTTGAAATCATCTGCGGAGCGTCTCTCACCTCCATCAGCTGATTCAACAAGCATCGAAACAAGTGTGTAATGAAAAGCCATCTCTGTAGATAACCACGAAGCAGGGAACTTAAAATACTCTCTGTTGGAATAGTTACTAGCATTCTGTCATGCTGCACTCTTCATTTTAATGTCCTGTCGTGCAGTAAATCCCAATAATCCACAATTGTATTCATTGACACGAGAATGCCAAATGTTCGCATTTGTTGGGTTCATCACGTAGCAGCGACGCTTGCGCTCCCATCAGTGCAAATGTGTATCAAACGACGCCGGATTGAATCCCACAGCACTTGCTCTCTGTGGCAATATGTATGTGCATTCATCCGACCTAGTAGCACATACCGTGATTTCGGAGAGCTAAGCAAATGCGGCAGTCAGCTCACAAGCCTGTAACTGAGGTTAACAACCCCATACTGCAGCACGTGATCGCAGTCCAGCCTGGTCTGCCTTCTTCTCCTACTTGCAATTACCTCGCATTGCTTCCCACTTACCCATTTACTTCTCGATCTGTCGAATGGGTGTCAAATGTAACAGCGCATGTCCACGCAAGTGCAACTGCGAAATTTGCATTCAGTGGAGCATCGGTGTAATCACCCTTACCTATTTCCAGACAAAATCACCGGTAACACTACCAGCGCAATAACCGCAACCATCACTGACACTACTTCCCAGTTAATTTGGCGCAAACCATCGTCTACAGACCCTTCCAGCCCACAACCGATTGTCTTCCTTCAAATCACTTCTCCTGAAATGGCATATCCTTCTAAAATGCACTTTATTACAACATATCAATGCTCAACACGACTAAATCTAAGCAACCGAACGGATGGTTTTCATCTCTAACCACAATCAATAACAGTACAACAGTTATTGTAGTGAAGCAGTTGTATTCATTGCTCTCTGATGCCTACTATGTTTGCAAAATGATTTTGACTCCTGGTTGGCATTACTGCTACGTCATCTGATTGAAGAAGTAATCTACAGCTATATTTAATTGCACAATATTATGCGTGCTCCTTTTTATAAGATATTTTCAAAATCTTTTTGTTATGCCTTATGCACTGCATTTTTTTTCTTTTTGCAGAACTTCGATGTTTCTTGTTCTCAATAGCAGCTCAGCTCTTCTGGAGGAAAGTGACCATTGAAGAATGGCATTGGCTAGGCTCAAGGTCATTCCATGGCGCCCAGGTGTGAATGAAAGTCACTGGCTAGTTTCAGGGTCATTGAGTCGTTATCCCCACAACGCTCCTCTCCCGCCGGAAGGAAGACAAAAGGAAGGGGAGAATGGCATTTAGGTATGTAATTGTAAGTCTATGATGATAACCTATCACTCAACCTCTACAACATGCACTGCCCCATAGAGAATAAGTGCTTACCAAGCTACCGCCCGCCTGCCTGGTGTGCAAACACGCATGCACAAAGGTTGCATGGCCGAAACGATTTAAGATTTTGATGCACCTGCCTTAAACAGGCAACAATATTGCGCACAGAGACGACTGTCCACGATAGGCAAGTTTTCATTCGCTGGCCTATTTCGTCATGCGTTGGTGGTAATCTGACCTCCCTTTACACGATTCACCACACTCAAAAGATAGTAAATATGGGGTGCTCATTCAGGCATGAGCGCGACCGCATATTCGAGCAAGTCACCTGTTACAGGTAGTAGCTTCATTCGATATTCCCACCTGGATTTTAAGAGTAGGAGTAGTTACTAAGAGCTTGCTAACTTTCTAAACTGGTGAGATTCTTTGATGAGATTTCAGTAAGGCGTGGTAATATTTTGACCAATCAGGCAACTGCCTGACAAATGTATGGTTTGTGGCTAGATGTGTAGCTCGAAACAGTAGCGTCTCTCATTGAGGATTTGAGGGCACACCCAGCATCACAGCGTTGTCTTTCATTCCCTCCTAAGATAAGCATCATTGCAGTTCAGTGAATCGCGATTGCCTACCTCACAGGGGTAAACCCCTTTCAGTGTCGATGAAGACGAATGCAAATGCTAACATCGTTAGTCCGTTGCCATTTAACATTTGTTTACGGCAGTTTGCGATAGAAAATAAACAGCCTTTTTGATGAACGCAAACAGGGAGCTGCACTATTCATAGTAGCTGAGGCGCTTAATGACTGGTTGTACGGACCTACGAGAAAAGTCACGAAAGCATAGCAGCCATGAGCTAGTGGAGTTAAAATGGCCAAAGCAGCGCAGGTCCAGTCATCGCCAGTCGTGGTTACTGCAGCGGAAGTCTGGGCAGGTCTGCTGGTCGTTGAGGTGCTCCCTCCATTCGTGACAGACGCTTTCTCCTCCCCCATCCAATACAACCATAAATTTTTACCATTATAATAACAATAATTATTGTCGAATTCTACACGCCAACTAACTGGTAACTGCTTACATTGAGGACCGTCTATCTACTACTACTAATGAGTCTGCGAACTTTAATTAGTAGTAGCGGTAATAATACATGGACAGCATTGCAGAATTGATTCTAGTGGATCTGGTTAGTTCCTCAAATGCAGCATCACCCTCCCCTTAAGGGCCATGGTGAAGGAAACAACTTCAACAGTTCCGAGACCTCTGCTTCGCCCACATTTTTCAATCCAACATCGCCTTGGCTCCAAATTGATCTTCTTACCTTCACTAACAGATTAAATTAACTTGTGGGTTGTCACCAAGTACAATGAGTCTTCCCGAATCGTTGGATCCGACGATAGCCCAATCGAATGCGTGGATGTGAATGTTGAAGTGTCAAGAGAAACAGAACACATACGTAACAAGTTGACGCAGTAGGGCCTTCCTACACTAATGAGGTTGGTGACGGTCGGGATTACGCAGTAGAACAAAGACATCGGACAAAAGAGAAAAGACTCTCCACTTCACTCACACAATCAGAGGCAAGACAGTGTGGGACGGCAGTACTTGCAGAAGATGGCCACAAGGGCCGATGATTTGCTTCAAAATAATAATCTGGAAACCTATTCGACCAAGCAACCACATTCCTACTCAGGGTGAGTCCAAAGCGTCAACTACTTATAAGCACATAAGTAAAAAGGTGCTGCTGATGACTTACACCAGACGCAGACCAACTCGTAAGTCCACAGCGAGATTGGTGATGGTGAAATCAAACTAATCGAGAGGTTTTTGAGACAACAGAGAGATCTGCACCAAGGAAAGCTAAACTGGGAGCCAAGTTTGCCCCCCGTGAGAGGTAGACGCAGCCGAGATTTCGACACTTCCACTGAGGACTACAATGTGCGTAACTGCCACCCACTGTCATCGTGTGAGTAAACATGGATGTAAGCATGCATCATTATCCAGTAGAACCAGCCAGAGCAATGTATCTACTTTGCGCTCCTGTGAATGACTACGTGGATGATGCACAAATAGCCTTCTGCACAAGTAGCACTAGAGACCCGCGTGGTTCCAGCAAAACACACAAGAAAGGCATTCTTTGCAGAATGGTTGTGAACATACGGTAAATGCTCGAAGTTGAGGTCAATGCAGCACTGACAGTCGCCATCCCATCACAGGTTTTTGATAAACTCCACAGTATTCAATAGCGGTGTGGTGTCTCTACCCCACTCCTCAATATCCAACACATCCTGCATATGCAAAAGGAAGGAGGGAAGGAAGGTAGGAGGGCGCCTTTACTGGTTTCAACGGTAGCAATAGTTTAGCATTATCAATGGTAGCAGCAATAATAATAACTAAAGTATTCACATTACCAGAAGGAGCAGAAGCAGCACCAGCGTTGGCGGCAGAAGGGAGAGGAAGACAGGAGGGCAGGGCAGGGCAGGGGAGGGAAGGGGAACAAGTTCACGTGTGGTATTCTGCACAGACGGGAAAGTACTTTCAATCACCTCTTCCAAACATCCTATGTCCTCGACGACACCGGGCAGGGCATGGGCTGGCGGGTGAGTGAGTGAGTCGGTAAACAGCGCCTCAAGACTGTTCATTGAAGCCGTAGATCGTTGAGGGGGGATCCATCCCCGGCACTACCGCCACCACCACCACCACCACCACCACCACCACCGCCCGTACGGGCCCACAATTGGTCCGAGCATTCACCTCAATGTGTCCACAAGGCCACTCCGCGACACTTTCATGCCACTTGGCTCGCTACAAGTGCAAAAGACGCCATTCCCATCACTTCAAACACATCACTACTTACCCATCCTCTTCCACATCTGCACAACACCCAAAAGGGAGGCTCATTTCAACCAACTCTACGGCCCCATTACTACCCTTTGTAAGTCTGCATAAACGAGCACAAAATATTATTTCGTGACTGACATTTCCACCCTACTACCTTCGCATTATTCTAACCATTTTTTTACAAGAAATCCAATTTAGAAAATCAAGGCTATAGCACTACTTCAGAAATGGTTGTAATCAGCGCCACCTTGGTCACACACCCAGGTGGAGCCAAATCAGACACAATTTCACATTTCTGCCAGAAAATTTGTTTCCTTCACTGCCATAGTCACAACTTTCTCGAATGTACCAGACCAGTCGCTGAAACAGTCTTCATCAGCGACTATGAAATACGCACACTTCAAAGCATCGTCCCTTACTACTGCGAAAAATCGACTTAATCGCTCTGAACAGCACCTAATTGCCACACTTCCTCATCCAACGACTTTTGAAGTGAAGGCGACAGTCTTTCGAAAGTACTTACCGAACCGCCTTTCCTAATGCCAAGTTAGGCTTTCGCATTGGTGAGGAACCAGCGTTCTCTCCCTAATTACAGTTGGCAAGATTAAAATTTACACCCTTTAATGCGTTCAAGCTTTTCCACTGATTAGTTCAACCGGAAATACTGACTACTGCTAGTACTTTAAGGCTGCAATATACATTTCCATCCTTTCCTCCAACACTTCCTACCTTTTCAGGATACAAGGAACCTGATAACTGTAAAAACAACATCTTACCAGCCCTGTTTTCTCGCGGAAAAAACCCGTCTTTTAAATAAACATTGATGCAACCTGCTACAAGCACATCGCCCTTGGTTTGGTTTTGGTTACCTGCATAAGTCACGATAGTGCTTGCATTTCAATGAGCAAGTTAACTGCATAGACACTTTGCATAAATCCAAGAAAGACACGAAACTTGATATGGATGATTCATTTGTACACCTACACAAAACACATTATCCCCAGTGAATCTGTAATAAATTGAAGCTCTTGTGTCGCCACGTGTTGCAGAAAGGCGAAACGCCATTAATAACACCTAATAAATGCAAAGCACTTACGAAACTGTTGTTGCGATAGGAATTGTGGGATGAAGGAACGAATGTCCTCGTCGGTGATGTTCACGCATACGCAACAACAGCAGTGACACCGGCGGCATCGACAAAAGCACGACAACGGAGGACGTTAAGTCGGTACAACCTCATCCACCAACCGTCGGTGTGCCGTGGAGTACCCACCATCGCCCCATCCTCCATGTATTCGCCACGCATTGCACCTGAAACGTTGAAAAAGAGCTCTAAGAAAGCAATGCTTCCTCGCTCTCCTTCTAAGAGCAAAGCACAGATCAGCAAGGGTACACCCAATCCTCATGCCGACACGAGAGACCACCACCAATCCACCGAAATGAGACGCCACATCCCACCCCAACCCCAACCCCGATAGTAATTAGCCCAGGTGAGGCCGGAAACCGCCCCAGCTTTCTACCCTAGATACTCCCCACACCGCCCTTCCCACTCCCCCCTTTTCACCCGTTCTCACTCCTAAGGCTAAGTCGCAATACCAGTGGGAGTAGCGCGACAGCCATCTCTTCCCCCTTCCCCCAATAGTTCGCGCCCAACACACCAAACAGTGGGGATCTACTCGACTACTTACCTCCTCTGAGATGATGCACCACTACTCATCACCTATACAGTCAGCAACAAATTAACTTCCACCCTCTCACAGCAAACACATTTCCGTACCTAAGGAAACAAAATATGCCGCAGTTGCCACCAGTGGGCTCTGGTCCATAGCGCTTCCATTCGTCGTCGCCGTGGTCGTAAGAGAACGTCCCCTTCACGCTTTCACACATACCCACGGCAGAGCTCCCCCAGCCTTCCCCCTCCTTCGCCGCCACCCACCCATCCAGCCTCCCATGCCCGCGAAGACAAAGAGACGGAGACAATAATAGCAGTAGTAGACCGTGTCGCCCATGCCGAGAACCGCATCGCACAATCCAGACGGAGACGCCCCCGCCGCCACCGCGAATCACGCCATCTTGCATTGCCCATCATTCCGCACACTCATCAGATGTTACTTCACCATCACAACCACCAAGGTAAGTTTGTAGCAGCTAAAAGAGAAAAAACCAAACAATGGAAAGACCAATATGTGAGGTTCCAAAGCTCTGCAAAGCTAACATTCACAAACCTAACTACTGATAGGAAAAAAAGAAACGAACACCTCAACGTACAAACAATTGAGACTGCCACAAAGTACAGTCTGTGTAGTGATGACCAAACTTCCGACTAGCCACTTCTTCCTCCGCCCCTACCGCTGCTGCGTCTACCTCACTCAGAGACACCAACTCATGGTATCAAAGCTGAGCAGGCTACCATTAAGCCATCACCAGGGCCCTCTACACAGCATGTTTCACACCAGGGATCACATCAACACAACAAACAACCATGGTCCTGCCCCCCCACCCCACTCCTCCGCCATCCATATGTGCGCCAACAACACGCGTATCACAGTAATGAAAATAGCACAGGTAAAGCAAGTAAAGGAGAACAGCACTGCCACCAACCATATGAACACGCTTTGATTCCATCGCTGCACACAAAAATGGACGGCAACAACTCATTAAGCACAATCCAATCTTACCTGAGAAATATGTGAAGTGATAGCGGAGGCAAGACTCGCACTCATTGCTGCTGCAGCTTCTTCCTCTTCAGTGTCAATTCTACCACGAAAACGGACAAAAAAATGCACGATAACATCTATAAATACGGTGAATACTTATTAGCACGAAAATGATAATGATTAGTCGCCATGTCCTCCTCCCAACGAAATCTATCGTCATTAGAGAGCAAACAAATTACAAATTGCCAAAACACTCCTAACTTATCCCTTCAAGTGCCATACAGCGAAAAATGTACGTGAGTAGGCATCGTAGTTGGAAAACAAAACGGCCTAACAGCAACTTTATGGGACTTGCGTTTACATTACCCTTCATCAAATTCGATCTTATTCATCAAAACTCATTTTTACTTAAATAACAAACCACTTGGAAACAGCCAATGGAGTCGCAGTCAATCCAAAGAAGTGTTTTCCAGTAACAAAATTCAACGCGATTAGGCAATGCAAATGGAAAACAAAAGTTGTGACAAACTGCAGCTGCTTCTAAAACGGTTGGTCTAACAAATAAACTGATCAAGAAAGCAAAAGCATATATCTACAAACACTCATAAAATGGGTGCTTAATCGCAAGAAACCACCAAGCAAGTAATTGCCAAGCACTTCGTAAGGTTTTAGCACCTCTCCACAAAGTTACGCCTCATTACTCAAATTCAAATGTCATTAAAAACCAAACAACCTCACAATCTGTTGCAACAGCCGCCATTTATCTCTACACACCGAAAAATGCACATGAGGAGACCTTGCAGCTGACAAGCAACCGTCAACAGTCACATTAAGAGGCATTTGCGTCTACTCTACCTCGCAACAACTAAAAAACTAAAAACTATAAAGAGATACTCAATACCTACCGAGTTCCCGAATTTTGGCAGTGGATAAAGGCGCATTAATCCAGAAAAACTGTCCCCGAAAACGCGCACCACTTACGCGAGCGGCACACAAATCTGGCTAATCTGTTCAAAGTTCGTCCGGTAAAACAAGCCAACTTTAAATTTTTATGTATTTTCGATGAGACCATAATTAAGACAATTATTAACAGTTTTGACTTTTGTGTTTAATTTTTAATAACAAATGCACTAATGACGATTTACGAAGTAAGCAAAATGAAAAAGTTGTTATTATTTGTATATCAGTAATATAAATGCATAGTAGTGATGCTGTAAGATTTGCCAACAAATCGTAAAAGTGGTTTATACGACAGTGAGGAATGTCATTTTGTCAATTAGTTGCACACTTTAATTTGCTTCAAGCATGTGTTTTGCAGCAAATTTCATATTCAAAACGAATTGCTCAATTGGAGCAATGGACTGACCTTACTCACATTGACCTGCAGGTGTCGATCACCTTCACATAAGATGCGTATTTGTACAAAATATGCTTTACTTCTACTTGGTTGGTGGGGTGTAAGCTACGTTTTCAGATGGCAATTTTCGGCTACGATGCCTGCACATCTCACTACACATGGACGCAGCGGCACAGTAGCTAACTTCGTAATTATTTCCTGAGCTGAACATCAGTCACATTGGCAGTTGTCCCATTCAGTGGAGTGCTACCTGATATTCTACCTCGTGTGGTAGCTGTCATGACATGACTTGTAATTGTCTGAACTTACCTAGTCTGCTACTAACCCCAATGCAATTGTGAAAACGGGCTCGAAACTACTGGATTACCTTTTTTTGTGGAATGATCTGAACTTTTTGATTCACTCTGTCAGGAGACATGCGAAGGCTATGAAAGTATGAGACATGGTTACTGAGCCACAGATAATGTTAGGGCTACGAATCGCATCCGTAACCTCCCACTCTTGTAAGTTTGTCAATGTAGTCTCTCCTCCTCCTCCTCCTCCTCCTTCTTCGCCTTCTCCTCCTCCTTCTCCTCTGCCTCATAATCCCACTTCCGAGTCAGCTCCTTATTGTGGGGTCCGAAGGCTCCCTTGAAGGCAAACGAAGGCAAAATATCAGGGCAGAATGCATATATTCAACAGACAGAGGAAAATGAGTTGTTGTAACACCTTTTACCGATGAATGTACCACCTAACATCTTATCTTTGACTTTTTGTTCCTTATCTTCTTATATTGAATGTGATTTGACTATTCGTGGACTTGCGCGTCACAATGCCCTTTTAACATTATCCCCCGCAGAACGCATTATGCACCACTTTACAGACTGCAACTTGTAGCGGTATTTGAAACTTTCTTTCCAAGCATTTCTTTTCTTACTTGCATCCTGCCTTCTTTTGCCTTCGATGGAGCCTTGGGACGCTACAACTACACTCCTAAGCATGCACTTAGTAATCTCAGTTAAATTTGCAGACCGAACATTAAAAGATTTGCGCTTAAATTGTGCATTGCCTCATTTGATGTTGGTGATCTACTGATACAGCATTGTAAAATTTACTGCAATCGGAGGAATTGAGTTGAATGCGTTTCTAATGTGTTATGCTTCGTATCCAAATCATGGCCCTCGCTTTTAATCGTCGTCTCCATGAGCACAGCTGGCGCTGCTTGCCAAGGTGATTGCCGCGCGTTCGTTTGATTGACATTTCTGTCGGCTCAGCGCTTCCTTGTGTGGCGATGACCATTGCCACGACTACTTCAGTGGTGTAGGTGGATGGAGTGGGTGTATTTATTATTGCAACTGCAGAAGGTGATCAAATGCGCACTTGAATACAGAATGAATTGAAAGGAATAGAGTAGAAGAAGCAGTAATGTGTGCAAAGCCCATGCTTTGCTGCTGTTGTACTACAAGTGTCTTGTCTGTATCACCTTTGACTGATGCAATTGTTGGTCACTGGACTGTAATTGTTCAACTACTCTGCGCGCAGGGAAAGAAGAGCGACCTCATGGTTGGGTTGCGGTGACACGAAAGGGAGAGATTGCAAAACTGGTTGTCTCCCGGTCCACTGAGGCCGATGGCAGCTTTCGTTGGTGGTGTCCACAGGGTCTCGCCTCAACTCCAACTGAGTGCCGGTGGTGCTTCCCCATCTCACACTCCTCTCCTGCCACAACTATAAGGCAGTAGATTTATTAGCGAAATGGATACAGTTACTGTTGACAGCGGACTCGAGGAATGCAACCATTCTTCGAAGGTAGGCCTAAGCGATAAGGCCAATTGTATTGCTCAAATTGGGAAGTGCAAAGCTTTTCAATTACAGAAAAGGAGGTGGAGCTGCTCATGTGATTAGCGATTTACGATATGTTGGGCGTGGATGCTGTTACATTGACAACTCTCTTCGATGTCCCCAAAGAACGTATGTGAAAGAAAGGGGAAGAAGGTCTACGACGCCCTAACCGAAGTAGACACTCATAATGCTAACATGCAAGATCACTCTAAAACAACATCCCACCAGCGTCGGTCAGTGCAGTGACTATTGCATCTTCCTCCATTGCAAAATGTCCTTCGGACAATGGAATACTTTTTGGCCTTCCACTACTCTGTGGTAGTTGGCATGAGAAGAAGGCTTAAACAACGAGAGTCGTGGCCATTGAGCCACGGATTATGCTAGATCCACGAGCTTAATCCCTTCACTTATGCGACTGCAATGCACTTAGCACCTCTGATTCCCAAGCAATATTTAAACACCACACGCGCACAAACGAATTCCACAACCAAACAGCTTAACAAATGGGACTTAGCGGCCTTACACTTTCAGCCTTATAAATACGCAACAATACTTCTTACTCCTCCTCCTCCCCTCCTCCTCCACATCGCCCTCCTCCCCATCCTCACAACCATTCTCACAAGTCAACTCCTCACATCGTCGCGATTATCACATTTTGCTAATGCGATTTCGATACTTTTAGACAAAGAAATGGTCGACGCAACATTCCTGCTTGTGTACGCGACCTTTGCATTGCTAGATTAGCGCAGCATAATGAGCTTCCCTCTCCTTCCAATTGGCCAACAATAACGCCGCCTTGTACATGTTTCTACATGAGGGGATTGTTGGGTGCGTTGGAACCGTTGTCACCTGTAAGTGCCCCCATTTCGCTAATAAATATGCTGCTTTGTACATCACATAACGAGGAAAGGTGATCCGTGGGAACACCGCCGATACTCAGTTCGAGTAGAGGCGAGTTCAGCTTGTCATTGCACAATTTTGTCGATCCTATGCAGAGTGTGAAGCATCAGGCTAACATGGCAGCCAATGTTGAAAGGAGAGGCAATGCGAGATGTGTGTGCCCATTAAATTGCCTCGTTACGGGATTTCTGTCACATTCGGTAAGCTGGATCCCTAAAAAACCCTCTACTCATGATCCAATAAATTTGACATTGTTGACTAATATTTTAAAGTGGTAGCGCTTCTCACACCCACCCAATCCACTAATGCCTGTCTCATTACCTCTTACTTAACCCTGCCCACACAGAAAGTGAAAGGAAGGTATTGCCATGATAAAACTCTGTTAGGACAATACAATCATGACATAAGGTGTGGACAAAGGGATAGGGAGAGGGGGAAAAGAGACGAGGCGAATGATCCCAGGCAACTTGAACAGCAGAAAATGCGCCATCTTCCTGCGCGTCCTCTTCTTACTCCGGGTTGGTGTTTTGGCCCTAAAATAACCAATGGAATAAGAGAAGGGTGAGGATGCGAAACAAGGAGGAGGAGGACGAGGAGAAGGAGGAGGAGAGTGTATGAGTGCGGAGAGCCTACGAGGGTGCTGAGCATTCCACTCTCGCCGCCAGCGCTCAGCTAAAAGAAGGAACAAGACCATATCGACGTGGATAATTCCTGTAAATTAAGTGGTTTAAAGTGGAAATAGTGCTAATGCTACTGCTAGCTGCCCAAATAATGAGAGCAAGTCAGCTAAAAGACATAAGCTGGGCCTGCAAGTAATTATGGACCAAATGATTCAGCACAAAAGCATGAAGTGTGCCTTGATCCAGAGACGCTATGCAACTCCTACAATGTGGCTTGACCGGTGTGCAGAGGAGGAGGAGGAGGAGAGAAAGAAGGGAGTGCGACTCACTTGGATCGGTGCCTAGACACACGGCCTCAGTGGCTGGTGCAACCTCTTCGTCACGAAGGGGAGAGATCGCGAAACGGGTCGTCTCCTGGTCCACTGAGGCCGGTGGCAGCCTTCCTTGGTGGCGTCCACAGGGTCTCATCTTAACTCCAACCGAGCGCCGGTGGCGCTCTCCCGCCTCGCCTTTCCTCCTTGTCACATCTACAAGGCCGCAGATTTATTAACGAAATGGGCGCACTTACAGTTGACAAGGGTTCCAGCGAAACCAACGATTCCTCACATGTAGGACCATGTGAGTAGGTTCAGTGCACTACTCTAATCGAGCAATGCGAAACCCAGGTAGGCAAGTAAAATACGGCGTAGAGCACTCCTCCTTCTGACAACATCGCAAGTGGGTCACGGAAATATGAACCTGGCGACGATGCGCCTGACAGCACATCGATTGTTGAATCGAAGACGGCAATTTGAAATGCACGTGACAGCGTGTAATGAGTGGAGCAGACTGATCGCGACCATAGGGCTGCAGATAATGTAGACAGATTAAAGCAAACCCGGCGACATATGATTTAGTGGACAAAGTACCTTTCTGGGTTTGGCTTTGCTGTGGTTGTGATGTGACACTTAAAAGCATAGGCTAAGGGACATTTTGGAAATAATGTTTAATGCGATTGCGACAAAGGCAGTGCAAAACAAAAAGACGATGCACTCATTAGTGCATATTGTAGGCTTAGAAGTAGAATTGTCAGGAGAAGGGAGGTGAGGGCCCGCATTGCCATACTGGCGAGAGTAGGAGTATGCAGATGCGATTTGTGGCTCAGGGCACCGCGCGTTTGCGTGATTAACATTTCTAACGGCATTAATTTGCTGGTATTGGTGCCAAAAGAAGACGATCAAGTTTTCAAAGATGAGTGTGTGTTTTCGGTTGCGGCCCAGATGATAAGAATGGGTTATTACTATGCTTGCGCACTTTCGTGGGAGTTGGTCCAGATTTTATCGATGAGTACGTCAGAAGAACCGGGAATTCCATATTTTTGCAGTACAGAATTGTCAACGTGCTCGAAGCCAAGGGTGGGCTAGCGTCCCATCCCAGTTACTGAGACTTCTCGTGTGTGGTTTAACCTGAGTCTTGCAACCATTTCCTGTGTTTTGTTGGCTAAATTCATTCATTCGTTGCTAACTTACTGTGGTGCTTGTCGGTATGTTCATATCCTAAGGATAAAATAGAGCCTGTCAAGCCTAAAAAGCTTGCCATGAGTGTACAGGGTGGCTTTGGACTTGGCCAGGACAGATACACGGTGAGGGAGAAGTGGTGTCTGCGCCGTTTCGCTGGTGGACACTCAGTGGCCGTTCCTTGTCCATCGAGGAATTCTGCGATCACCGATGTGTCACACTTGGAGGGTGTGGTGCTAGTACTTTCGCTACATTCGTGTCCTGCATCAATAGTCTTCAGCGTTGTGACTCGACCATTCTTGTGGCCGAACGCGCGCACGCTGCGGCTGCTTGGGCGGCTGCAAGTGCTTGTCCAGTTTCCAAATTTGCCCTCAATTTGGCGTAGCTTAACAACGGCGTTACCTTTCCATCTAGGTGAGTGGTTTTATATTCTCGGGTACGGCCTCTATTTTGATTGAATTCGCTACACTATGAAGAGGCTTGCACGCTTCTTCGCATTATCATTGTTTGGTTGTCACTTCCACTACCTGCCTGCATGATATGCATGCTGCATGTGGTCCTTGGCAGATTATGGGAAGTGCGGATGAACCAAGTTGCGTGTTGCAACTGGATTGATCGTGTTGACGCTATCCCTTCTCGACGGTGGAATGCAATAATTACTTTTACTTGGAGTTCGGAGCTAAGCTAAACGTTGGGAATCAGATAAACTGCGACTGAGTCATTTTTAAACTGACAGTTTATGTGCGTTAGAGAATGGAGAAGTGGTGATAGGGAATGGAAGGAATAGTGTCGTGCTAAAGATGTATGCATTATCCTGCCTGTACTCAGGTGTGCGATCCATTTGTCAAGTGCAGATATGAAGCGTTAGTCTCCGCATTGAAGATGGAAGGGCTTGTGGTCGTGTGCGAGGTACTTTTAATTTGTCTATGCATGTCGTTTTAGTGGCCTCAAATGTCACGAGTGCGACTTGATGAAGCACTTGTGAATGAACCTTACCGGCGAGACGAATTGCTGTGGTGGAAGGTTTTGGGACAGTTCAGTCGGCACCAATCACGCGATCGAACACTACGAGCGTACCAAGTACCCTCTGGCTGTGAAATGGGGTACAATTCACCGAGCGTAAGTTGGTGGTACTACATTGTAAATGGAGTCGTGTTTTTAGTTGCTCTCTGCGCCATGATTTTGCTATGTGCTGTTGGTGTCTTTTGGGTAGCTGAATGATGCCGCGAACAAAGCACTTCAAGGATGTGGAATTAAGCAAGTCAATGGTGAGACGCCGGAAGGATGTCGGTTGGGCGGAAATGGGTGGATGGTTCGATGCGTGAGTGGATGAATGGACGAGGGATTGTTATGCATTTGGACAAAAGAGCGAATTGGTTTGGAGTAGTTTAAGAACTGGACATATAGATTTCCACACATATAAAGAAAGAGGCGAATAAAGTGCAAGGGTAAGAGTAATTGCTGACACATTTGTACGGGTTATGAGGAGGAGGAGGAGAAGGGATGAACTGTTGGATGGGTGTCGATGCGGTGGACACTTGGTTGTCTGGTTGGATAATTGCTAAATTAATGAGTGAACGTAGAGGTGATGAGCTCATGAGTGGATCCACAAGTGACTAACCAAGACGACATTCAAGTGGATGAATAAGTGGACTTGGTGGATCAAGGTGGATGACTACTTGGTCAGAGTTAGGAAGAACATGCCACTAGTGAGTGACGTAAGTGGCTAATTTGCAAAGATGCTTCATCCTCTACTGGCCTTCACATAAATTCTAGATAACTTGCAGACCTTTGCATTTCTCGTTTAATGAAATGATGGCGCTTTTTCTTTTCCACTTTGCTCAATACCTTCCGCTGACATTGTAACTAAATGTGATACGACATCCCTTTATTTGCCTTAAGATTCACAGCGATAAATCATGTGCCGTATTTGGTTTTGAATCTTTTGAATCTGATTTGCTTTGATCGCATCTGCTAGGTGAAACCAGTGACCAACAGTGGCAACAGTGAAGGGCGGTAGCAGAGGAGAGTGTGGTGGGACTACTGCAGCAGGTCATGGACTTTACATGCAACGCCTATCCACGTGCCTGTCTAGCAGCAGTCTCGAACACGGGGCAACGTCGAACTAGCTGATGGGACACTTGGACGATTGTGCTCTCAACGATCCCATCTGTGGCATCATATCGTCTCCTCTTAGTGCTTCCAGCGTCACCGCTGATCCGGGTACCCTTGCCACACTACTTGAAATGATTATTACGGAGGTTCTTGTGAGCTACCTTCCTCTCCCTCCTCTTTATGCAGAGAACTCCATCACAGGTCTGATGAACTTGGCATAATAGCACTTCACTGCCATCATGAAGTCGTGGTGCGATGTGTTAGAAACACCTACGCGAAGGAAACGATTGTCAGCCATAGGAGGCATCAGATGTCCATGTGGTTTAGTGCTACTTTTGTTAGTTCAGTAGTGCATGTGTGCGCTCCTAACGTCCGCCTACTGGAGGACACGAGAAAGCCGTGCACAAACTGCCGCGTGAGAAGGCGCCTGCTTGCCACTAAAGTGTGTATATGCTTATTCGTATGTAGGCGAAACGAGCGGTAGTAGCGTGTGACAACAATGTGGAAGGTGCGATCAACGTGGCCTAATGGAGTGCAGACGCATTGATGGCTTGGGTACAGCAGATGTAAGAAAGCAATGCTGCATCATTCAGCGCAACAAGCTTGACAAGAAGTACAAAGGAGGCTGTATTAAGTCTTGTTGCTATTTGCTACGAGTTCTTTTCCTTGGTTGGCTACGTAGGAGAGTGCACTGCTGTGAGTTTTGCTCGGTTAACAAAATGGTTAAGTAGCTAAACCGGATGGAGCATAAGTGAGGATCGAGTGCTTAAGAAAAGTAAAGATAAGTAGCTCAGATAGTAGCTGAAAGCGGAGGTTTTATTTAAAAGAACTGAGTATCCATGTGGAGGAATGAATTGGTAGGGACTTGTTAGGGTACCACAAGATGGAGGTAGCGAGTGAGTAGATTACGAAGGGAAGTAAGAGCTAGACTTCTTAAAGATGGGAATTGTTGAGGGCAAAATTGCTACTCCTGATGAGCTGCAATACTTGCAGCACCTTCTAAGTATTCTACTACTTTTTCGTTTTTATATAAAGTCGGGACTCAACGTGTGCCATATAAAGCACATCGAGGTGAGCGAGGGAATTGGCGATCTCGTTGCGGCAAAGCTGACTCCCAAAATCCGCAAGAGACAATGGAATCTCAGTTGAATAAGTAAAAGAAGGAGGTAGCAAGTGCATGTGGATGTAGCCCCTCTAATACCTAAGCAAGGAGCACATCAGCATTTCAGGACCTGTCGGTTGTAGTAGGTGGTGCGTAGTTACGAAGGAAATTGAAGAGGACACGAGCAATCCACTCGACTCCCATCATTACGAATTCGGGTGGTTGTGCTTTAACACGGAGGGCAGTTTCGTGAGTTGTGGTGGAGCTCTACCACTCAAGTAAATGGAGCCACACAATCTAGCGTGTGTAGGCGCATCTGAAGGGCTACGCTAACGTCAAAGACCTACAAAACTGTGTGCACAGATTTTGTCCTCATAGTGGCCTTGGCGAGACACAGCTGGCAATGTCACTCCACCGGGAATGAGATCCACTGCCATGAGAGGAACGAACCCACTTCCGCTTACAAAGTAATCGTACCTAGACGACAGACTGGCTAGTGGATTGTTGGGAGCCACACAGTCACGCTCAACTATTGGATCGTAATGGACGCTACCAACCATTAGAATTGATGGTCTACCTATGCACCACAGAGAACGTAGGTAGTGTGGAATAGCTGCTAACTGCCTACAGTACCAAGGGATGAGTCCCACCAGAGCTGTTGGTCAGGTGGATGGTTCGACTGCTCAGTCACTCAACAGCTTGCGCAACGACGAGGACCAGACTGTTACAGTGTACAAAGAATGAGAAAAGTCAAAGAGAGGGAGTATTACTAAGGTGAATGGGGAAATGAGGGAGCAGACGAGAAGACGATGTGTAGGTTTGCATGCAGTAGTAGAAACTGGAGAAGGAGATCGAGCAGAGTGTGCCGTTTCGTGTTCGTAAGCTTGCAAGTGTAGAGCTGCTAAGTCGCCGAGGTTCAATAACCTGAAATTTGTAGGCTTAACATGATTAGCTGCTCAACGGCTACAAAACTCATTGTTTTAGCCTTAATGTCATGCTAACTATCACAAGGAGGTAGCGGGCGTAGTGACATTTCACTGAATGGAACAACTGTCGATGTGATTGATGTCCAAATCAGGTGATAATTCCGAAGTTAGCAACTGTGCCACTACGTCCACGTACACCAGGATGTACAGACATAGCAACTAAGAAGTGCCAACTCAAAATGTAGCAGAGCAATTTGTTAAAATGTGTATCTTTCGTAAAGGTTAGCATTATGAGTGTCGACTTCAGTTAAGACGTCGTAGATCTCCTTCCCTTTTTTTCACATACGTTCTTTAGGGACATCGAAGGGAGTTGTCAGTGTAACAGCATCCACGCCCAACATATCGTAATTCGCTAATCACATGAGCAGCTTTACCTCCTTTTCTGTAATTGAAAAGCTTTGCACTTCCCAATTTGAGCAATACAAATAGCCTTATCGCTTAGGCCTACCTTCGAAGGATGGTTGCATTTTTCGAGTCCGCTGTCAACAGTAACTGTGTCCATTTCGCTGATAAATCTGCTGCCTTGTAGATGTGACAAGGAGGGAAGGCGAGGTGGGGAAGTTCCAATGGCGCGCGGTTGGAGTTGAGGCGAGACCCTGTGGACACCACCAACGAAAGCTGCCATCGGCCTCAGTGGACCGGGAGACAACCAGTTTTGCAATCTCTCCCCTTCGTGTCACCGCAACTCAACCATGAGGTCGCTCTTGTTTCCTGCTCGCAGGGTAGTTGAACAATTACAGTCCAGTGACAAACAGTTGCATCAATCAAGGGAGATATAGTCAAGACACTTGTAGTGCAACAGCAGCAAAGCATGGGCTTTGCACACATTACTGCTTCTTCTACTCTATTCCTTTCAATTCATTCTGTATTCAAGTGCTCATTTGATTACTTTCTGCAGTTGCAATAATAAATACACCCACTCCATCCACCTACACCACTGAAGTAGTCGTGGCAATGGTCATCGCCACACAAGGAAGCGCTGAGCCGACAGAAATGTCAATCAAAAGAACGCGCGGCAATCACCTTGGCAAGCAGCGCCAGCTGTGCTCATGGAGACGACGATTAAAAGCGAGGGCCATGATTTGGATACGAAGCATAACACATTAGAAACGCATTCAACTCAATTTCTTCGATTGCAGTAAATTTTACAAAGTTGTGTCAGTAGATCAGCAGCATCAAATGAGACAATGCACAATTTAAGCGCATGTATTTTAATGTTCAATTTGCAAATTTAACTGGGATCATTAAGTGTGTGCTTAGGACTGTAGTGGCTAATGTAAAGAGATGGCAGCATGCATAAGTTGCTCTGCTACGAAATGTTCATTTGTTATCTTGCATGGACTTCGTGACTGAGGTCAGTCATCAATCGCCAGACCTGTTGGCATTCGTTGCTAGACTGTAGTAGATGTGTTGCACTGTGGGAGAGATTACGCTTGTCGATCGTTGCGTACGAGAAGTAGTGCGTTGTGGTCACTGCTGTGCTGCGATACTCTATCTCACCTATAACGATCATACATCCTTATAGACTTGTTTTTGCCCCAAATGATGGGGCACTAACTTAAAACAAAAGTGATGTAATGAAAGAAATGCCCATGTAAGATAGGGAAGTCAGCTTATTGAGTGTCGCATTGTGATGGCTTGCCACACTTCTGCGTTTGTCATCATTAGGTGATTGGCCAATCACATAGCTCATCCTGTAGCTGGTGTTGTTTTGACGCCTCCATGCGAAGTCTGCAGCATTGGAATAACAGGGCAGCCGATGTTGAAGCAGAGAGGCGAGGAGAGACGTGAGCAGAGAAAAGCACTTCGGACTTATCTATGTCCATCATATATTTCCATTGCGGAAAGTGTGTTAAAAAGTCGGTAGCTGGATTACTGGCCACCTCCTTTACTCATGACTCACTTAAAGTGACATAGTTGACCAACACTTAAATGAATCGTTGTAGTTTAAATGGCAGCATCTTGCACACCCACGCACTCACTTACTCGAGCCACCAATGATTTTCGCATTACCTTTTATCCAACCCTGCCCACATAGAAGGCAAAAAGAAGGCATTGCTGTGACGAAACTCTGTTAGAAGGATACAATTATGCTACGGGGTGTGGGGAAGAGGGATAGAGAGAAGGGGAAAAGAGACGAGGTGAATGATCCCTAAGAACTTAAACAGCAGAAAATGCGCCATCTTCCTGCGCGTCCTCTTCTTACTCCTGGTTGGTGTTTTGGCCCTAAAAGAGTAAGTGAAAAAGAGAAGGGTGAGGATGAGAAATGAGGAGGAGGAGGAGGAGGAGGAGGAGGAGGAGGAGGAGGAGGAGGAGGAGGAGGAGGAGGAGGAGGAGGAGGAGAGGAGGAGGAGGAGGAGGAGAGCGTATGAGTACGGAGAGCTTACGGGGGTGCTGAGCATTCCACTCTCGCCACCAGCGCTCAGCTAAAAGATGGAACAAGACCATATCGACGTGGATAATGCCTGTAAATTAAGTGCTTTAAAGTGGAAACACCGCTAATGCTACTGCTGGCTGCCCAAATAATGAGAGCAAGTCAGCTGAAAGACGTATGCTGAGTCTGCACGTAATTATGGACCAAGTGATTGAGCACAAAAGCATGAAGCAAGTCTTCAGCTAGAGCCACTATGTAACTCCTACAAAGTGACTTGACCAGTAGGAAGAGGAGGAGGAGGAGGGAAAGAAGGGTGTGAGACTTACTTGGGTCGGTACCTGGAAACACGGCCCCAGTGGCCGGTGCAAGCTCCTCGTCACGAAGGGGAGAGATTGCAAAACTGGTTGCATCCCGGTCCACTGAGGCCGGTGGCAGCCTTCGGTGGTGGCGCTCTCCCGCCTCGCCTTTCCTTCTTGTCACATCTACAAGGCAGCAGATTTATCAGCAAAATGGACACACTTGCAGTCAACAAGGGTTCCTGCGATTCCAACAATTACCCACATGTAGGACCATGTGAGTAGGTTCAGTGCACTACTGCTCAAGTTGAGCAGTGAAAAGCTCACGTACGCGAACAGAAATGCGGCGTAGAGCACTCCTTCTTCCAACAACATCGCGAGTGAATCACGGAAATATGAAATTGGCGACGATGCGCCTGACAGCACATCGATCGTTGGATCGAAGACGGCAATTTGAAATGCACGTGACGGCGTGCAATGAGTGAAGCAGACTGGTCGCGAATGCCTGAGAAACTTGAGGATTTGTAAACGATCTGGACAAAGAGAGTCTCGACGACCACATAGCTGTAGTTAATGTAGGCAGGTTGAAGCACACTAAGTGATTTTCTGTGGCTGCCGTGTCGTTAGGCTTCGAGGGTGATCTGGATAATGCGATAGCTAAAAGCAGAAATTGAAGGTCTTCATGGATCATGTCCAATGGTAATGCAATAAGAGGGGAGAAGAAACGAAAATTTAGCGATAAAATGTGAGGTGATGCAGTCATCGGTAAAAGGAGTTCCAGCAACTCATTTTTCTCTGTCTGTTGAACATATGCATTCTATCTGATATTTGCCTTCTTATGCCTTCAAGGGAGCCTTCAAGCCCACAATAAGGAGCTGGTTGGAAGTGGGATTATGAGGAGGAGAAGAATTAGGAGGAAAAGAGAGGTGAAGGACCGCATTGACAAACTCACAAGAGTGGGAGGTCACGGATGCGATTCTTAGCTCTAACATTACCTCTGGCTCAGGAAACATGCCTCATACTCCCTTAGCCTTCTCATGTCTCCTGACAGAGGGAATTAAAAAGTCTACATCAATTCACAGAAAAGGTAATCCTGTTAAATTGTCAAGCACTTCAAACCCTATCATGATCAACTATCTTAGCAAACTCAAGCCCGTTCTCACAAATGCATTCAGGCTACTGGCAGATCACGTAAGTTCAGATAATTACAAGTCATGTCATGACGGCTACCACACGAGGTTGAAGGTCAGGTAGCACTCCACTGAATGGAACAGCTGCCAATGCGATTGATGCTCAAATCAGGAAGCACATGCAAAGTTTATGTTTGAATCAGGAAGCAATTAAGAAGTTGGCTACTGTGCCACCGCGTCTACGTGTAGTGAGATGTGCAGGCATCGCGACCGCAAATTGCCAACTCAGAACGTAGCTTACACCCCACCAGCCAAGAAGACTTTCAACAGAATTTCATAGAAATGCGTATCTTTTGTAAAGGTGATTGACACATGCAAGACCATGTGGGTAGGGTCAGTCCATTGCTCCATTTGAGCAACCCGTCCATTCATTTTGAATATGAATTTGCTACGAAACACATGCTTGAGGCAAAATGAAGTGTGCAAATAATTGACAAAATGACATTGCTCGCAGTAGTTTGAACCACTTTCACGAGTTGTTGGCAAACCTAACAGTATCACCATTATGCATTTATATTACTGATACACAAATATTAACAACTTTCCCATTTTGCTCATTTTGTAAATTACCATTGACATGTTTGCTACTTAAATTGTACGCAAAAGTCAAAACCTTAAGTGTTTGTCGTAATAATGGTTTCAAAAGAAATACATAAAATTTAAAGTTTGTTTGCTTTACCGGACAAACTATGAACTGATTGGCCAGATTTATGCGCGACTTGCGTAAGTGGTGCGCGTTTTTGGGGATAACTTTTGTGGAGTAGTGCGCCTTTATCAGCTGCCGAAAGTTGGGAGCCCGGTAAGTGTTAAGTACCTTTTGATTATTTTTAGTTAGTCAGCTGTTGTGAGGTGCTTTAAATGTCGATTTGCTTTTTTGATACACATACGTGTTGGGGTAGAAGCAAATGCCTCTTAATGTGAATGTTGACGGCTACTTTTTAACTGCAAGATCTCCTCATGTGCATTTTTCGGTGTGTAGAGATAAATTGCGGCTGTTGCAGCAGATTTTGAGGCTGTTTGTCTTAGGGACAATTGAATTTGAGTAATGAGGCGCAATTTTGTGGAAAGGTGCTAAAGCCTTACGAAGTGCTTGGAAAGTACTTGCTTGATGGTTTTTTGCGAATTAGCACCCACTTTATGAATGTGTGTAGATATATGCTTTTGCTTTATTTGCCAGTTTGTAGGTTAGACCAGCCGTTTCAGAAATAACTGCAGTTGCTTTTACAACTTTTTGTTTTCCGTTTTGCACTGCCTAGTCGCGCTGATTTTTTTGCTGCAAAAAACTTCTTTGGATTAAGTGCGATTGCTTTGACTGTTTCCAAGCGGTTTGTCACTTGAGTAAGAATGAGTTTTGATGAATAGGATCCAACTTGATGAAGGGACTTGTAACTTTGGTAAACGCAAATGTATCATAATATGGCTGGTAGGACGTTTTTTTCTTCCAACTACGATGTCCACTCACGTACTTTTTTCGCCGTATGACACCTCGAGTAATAAGTTAAGGTTGTATTTGGCAATTTGTAATTTGTTTGCTTTCTAATGGCGATAGATTTTGTTGGGAGGGGTGCTAACGTTGCTAAGGACATGGTAATTAATCATTATTATTTTCTTGCAAACAAGTATTCACCATTATTTATAAATCTTATTATGCATTTTTTAGCTCGTTTTCGTGCTAGAATAGGCACTGAAGAAGAAGAAGAAGCTGCAGCAGTAATGCGTGCGAATCTCGCCTTCGCTATCACTTCGCATATTTCTCAGGTAAGATCGGATTGTGGTAAATGAGTTGTTGCTGTCCTTTTTTGTGTGAAGCAATAAAATCAATGTGAGCTCATGCGTTCATACGGTTGGTGGGAAAGTGCTGTTCTCCTTTACCTGCTTTACCTGCGCTGTTTTCACCATTATGATATGCGTGTTGTTGGCGCACATATGAATGGCGGAGTGGGCGAGGGGGGGGGGGGCAGGACCAGGGTTGTTTGTTGTGTTGATGTGATTCTTGCTGTGAAACATGTGTAGAGGGCCTCGGTGATGGCTGAATGGTAGGTTGCTCAGCTCTGATGGCATGAGTTGGTGTCTCTGAATGAGGTGGACGCAGCAGCGGTAGGAGCGGAGGAAGAAGTGGCTAGTGGGAAGCTTGGGTATCACCACGCAGACTGTACTTTGTAGCAGTCTTAAGTGTTTGCTTGTTGAGTTGTCTGTTTCTTTTTTTGCTATCAGTAGTTATGTTTATGTATGTCAGCTTTGCAGCGCATTGGACCCTCACACATGGGTCTTTACATTGTTTGGTTTTTTTTCCTTTTTAGATGCTACAAACTTACCTTGGTGGTTGTGATGGTGAAGTAACATGTGATGAGTGTGTGGAAAGGTAGGCAATGCAAGATGTTGGAGTGATTTGCGGTGGGGGAGGCGGTGGCGGTGGCGGTGGCGGCGGGGGCGGGGGCGTATCCGTGTGGATTGTGCGATGCGGCTGTCGGCATGGGCCACAGGGTCTACTACTGCTATCATGCCTCCGTGTGTTTGTCTTCGCGGGCATGGGTGGTTGGGGGAGTAAGTGGGTGGGTGGCACATCCACGGTTGGTGGACGCGGTTGGATAGACTTAAGGGGCGACTCAGCCTTTCTGTGCTTTGCTTCCTTCACTGTGTCCTGCTTCTTCCAATGCCGCTGGTGCCACTGCTGTTGTTGCGTATGCGTGAACATCACCGGTGAGTACATTCGTTCCTTCATCCAGCGATTCCCATCGCAACAACAGTATCGTAAGTCCTTTACATTCATTAGGTGTTATCAATGGCGTCTCGCCTTTCTGTGACACGTGGCGACACAAGAGCTTCAAGTTATTACGGATTCACTGCGGATAATGTGTTTTGTCTAGGTGTACAAGTGAATCATCCAAGTCAAGTTTCCTGCCTCTCTTGGATTTATGTGAAGCATCTATGCAGTTAACTTGCTCATTGAAATGCAAACACTGTCTTGACTTATGCGGGTAAATGAAATCAAACCAAGGGTAATGTGCTTGTGGCAGGTTATATCAATGTTTATGCAAAATACGGGTTTTTCTGCGAGAAATCACGGCTGGTGAGGTGTTGTTTTTACAGTTGTCAGGTTCCTTGTATCCTGGCAAGGTAAAAAGTGTTAGAGGAAAAGATGGAAATGTATTTTGCAGCCTCAAAGTACTAGCATTAGTCAGTATTTGCGGTTGAATTAATCGTTGGAAAGGCCTAAACGCATTTAGGGGTGTAAATGTTAATCTTACCGGCTGTAATCAGGGAGAGAACGCTGGTTACTCACTGATGCGAAAGCCTAAGTTGGCATTAGAAAGGGCGGATCGGTGGACACTTTTGAAAGACTGTCGCCTTCTCTTTAAGAGTCGTTGGATGAGGAAGTGTGGCGATTAGGTGCTGTTCAGAGCGATTGAGTCGGTCCTTCGCAGTAGTAAGGGACGATGCTTTGAAATGTGCATATTTCATAGTCGCTGATGAAGACTGTTTCAGCAAGTGGTCTGGTACATTCGAGGAAGTTGTGGCTATAGCAGTGAAGGAAACAAATCATCTAGCAGAAATGTGAAATTGTGTCTGATTTGGCTCCACCCGAGTGTGTGACTAAGGTGGCTCCGATTACAGCCAGTGCTTAAGTAGTGCTTTAGCCTCGATTTTCTAAATTGGATTTCTTGTAGAAAAAGTGGTTAGAGCTGTGCGAAGGTAGTAGGATGGGCATGTCAGTCATGAAATAATATTTTGTGTTCGTTTATGCGGACTTACAAAGAGTAGTGGTGGGGACGTAGATTTGGTTGGAATGAGCCTGCCTTTTGGGTGTTGGGCGGATGGGAGAGTGGAAGAGGATGGGAAAGTAGTGATGTGTTTGAAGTGTTGGAAATGGCGTCTTTTGCACTTGTAGCGAGGGAAGCAGCGTCAATGTGTCACGGAGTGGCTTTGTGGACACATTGAGGTGAATGCTGGGGCCAATTTTGGGCCCGTATCGGCCGGCGGTGTCATTGGTGGCGTTGGTGGCGGTATTGCCGGGGATGGATCCTCCCTCAACGTCTACGGCTTCATTGGGCAGTCTTGAGGCGTTGTTTAGCGACTCACCCACCAACCGACCGACCAACTCACCCGCCAGCCCATGCTCTGCCTGATGTCGTCGAGGGCATAGGATGTTTGGAAGAGGTGGTTGGAAGCACCCTCCTGTCTGTGCAGAATACCACACGTGAACTTGTTCCCCTTCCCTCCCCTCGCCTGCCTTGCCCTCCTGCCTTCCTCTTCTGCCGCCAACACTGCTGCTGCTGCTGCTGCTGCTGCTGCTCCTTATTGGTAATGTGACTACTTTAGTTATTATTATTGCTGCTACCATTGATAAAGCTAAACTATTGCTACTGTTGAAACCAGTAAAGGCGTCCTCCTTCCTTCCTTCCTTCCTCCCTTTTACATATGCAGGATGTGTTGGATATTGAGGAGTGGGGTAGAGACACCACACTGCCACTGGATACTGTAGAGTTTATCAAAAACCTGTGGAGGAATGGGGACTGTTAGTGTTGCGTTGTCCTCAACTTCGATCATTTACAGTATGTTCACAACCATTCTGCAAAGAATGCCTTTCTTGTGTGTTTTGCTGGAACCACGCGCATCTCTAGTGCTACTTCTACAGAAGGCCAGTTGTGCATCATCCACGTAGTCATTAACAGGAGTGCAAGGTAAATGCATTCCTCTGACTGGTTCTACTGGATGACGATGCATGCTTCCACAGTACAGCATTTAATGCATTAGCAACGTTGGCTCAAACGTCCACACGCAGGTGACTGAGGTGCGCATCACCTGTCCACTTTCGAACATCATCGACTAAGTGGCGTGTGCATACGTACACCAGGTCGAAACACTGGACATTTCACAGTCATTTACACCTTGAATTTTGTGTACTCGCACGATCTTGGGCCTCCGCATGACCCTAGTCGAACCCGATGTCAGTAGGTGGCAGTTACGCGCATTGTGGTATTCAGTGGAAGTGTGCCGAAGTCTCGGCTGCGTCTACTTCTCACGGGAGACAAACTTGGTTCGCAGTTTAGCCGCCCTCGGCGCAGATCTTTGCGATGTTCAAAAACCTCTCGATGAGTTCGATTTTGCCGTCATAAATCTCGTCGTGGACTTCCGAGATGGTCTGCTTGTGGTGTAAGTTATCAGCTGCACCTTTCTACTTATGTACTTATAAGTAGTTTGCGCTTTGGACTCACCCTGAGCAAGAATGTGATTGTTTGGTCAAATAGGTTCTCTGATTGTTATTTTAAAGTAAATCATTGGCCCTTGTGGCCATCCTCTGTGTGGTACTGCCGTCCCACATTGTCATGTCCTCTGATTGTGTAAGTGAAGTGGAGAGATTTTTCTCCCTTGTCCAATGTCTTTGGTCTACTGCGCTTTCCCGACCGCCAGTGAGGTCGGAGGTGAAACTCCTTCTGCAGCGCCATGAACCGCATTAGTGCAGAAGGGACCTACTGCGTAGACTCGTCGCGCAGATGTCCTCTTTTTCTTACTACTTCAACATTTTAGATCCACGCATTCGATTAGGCTGTCGTTTGACCCGACAATTCTGGAAGAGACATTGTACTTGGCGACACTTCACAAGTTAATTTAATCTGAATTCGTATCTGGAAAGTTTCATTCTGGTGCGTGATTCCAGCCTTAATCACGAACCCTTTAACCGAAATGGATGTGAGTTGTGGTGGGGTTGGGTAGATGGATGCGGAATGTAAGGTGGATTAGTTGATGAATGGAGCAGAAACGCGTGCGCTCGGGATGCTACTGGGAGTAGTCAGGTGGTTGTGGGACGGTCTTCTTCGGCAATAAGTCAGGCGTGTCAAATATGAGGTTGGAGGAGATTTGCTGATGGTGGATGGAAGGTTTGATGGGACGAAAACTAGTATCATTGTGACCTTCCCTCTCACGATGATGATTTTGGCAGGCATTGATAGGTGTTTGCTTTCCGAAGGCACAGCGGTGCAGTCCATTGACCGATTGATAGGACTCTTTTCTTTGAATAATTTTGCACTCAGCAGTTCACTCCTCCAATGAATTGTGAATGCGCACGCATGACGCTGAAATGGGTTGATTGGAGGAGTTGAATGCAAGAGTTTCTGCTGTAGTGGAGGATAGTGTTGTTAGTGAGGGTGGGAAAGTTGATTTAGAGCCAAGGCGGTGGTAGACTGAACAATGTGGGTGAAGTGGAGATCCCGGAACTGTTGAAGTTGGTTCCTTCACCATGACTTTTAAGGGAAGGGTGATGCTGCATTTAAGGAACTGCAGAGCGTTCTGCGTAATCAATGGCTTTTATGAAAATGATTTCTCATTCAACTGTTTTCTTCCTTTGACCCACTACTGCCTCCTCCCTCTCACCTGTCCTCTGTTAGACTGGAGCTGAATTTGGAGCGTTTGCCATCGAGACCGCAGGTCAATCCACTGAATGCTTGTGAACTACTTCCCTTGACCCATGCTAGAGGGAATAAGGTTACAAGTCATTTTGCTATTAAAGTGGACTTTCTGACGTAGTTCGTTGAGTCCGGTACTGAGTGCATTCGTGTGGTGGCTTCGATTGGGTCACTCTAACCACGGGATCCCCTATTTCACCAAACGTAGCTGACAATTTGGGTCGAGGATGCAGCATGAAGGCGAATAGTACTGCAATGGCAGCAATCACTACCCTTTCATCCTAAGCCTCTCAATTCATTGTTCTTCTACTTGTCGCCCGAGGAGACCTTACTTTCGTCAGTCATCGCGGTAATCCAGCAAACTTTTGAAGTGAGGTTGAGAATGGCGCCACCATGATATAGACAGAAAGCGGTGTGCAAGGGAATAAGGCTGAGCCTAAGGTAGTCGTTGCCTCGTACGGGTACGGAGTTATCTCAGGAGAAGCGATGCCTTAGGAAAAGCAGTGGGAAACAAGAGGAAACGAATACAATTCGAGCTAGTTTACCGTATAGAGAGTATAGGCCCCAGGTGCATGCGTTCATTCCGCATGATTGTTTTGGTGTATTGGGTCGGATCTAATGCGTAACCAACTTTTCTTTTGAGCGTTTGCCTAAAGTTGACATCCTGACCTATGTGCCCTATGTTTGTGAAAATGGCATTGAAAGTCAAATAAAACTGTCCGAATTGTTTTGTGTGACAATAGTCGGTTCACCGAGCTGCGTCAGCACAAATAAATTCTGCTCGTTGCCCGCTCTCACTCTACCTTTTCTAAGGGAATGAAAGTCGAGTCTGTCACACATTTCGATGGGTTTGCTTGTTTGTTTACGCCTTTATGCCCGTACCCTAAGCTATCCGACTACAAGAACCATTCCTTCATCATTTTAATTTAGAGCTTTTTTCCCCCGAACAAATGGATTTAGAGCAGGTAGCTTCTCTTCTAACATGACGGACTACTTTGTCAAGCACATGTAGTGCAAATGTGCCGATGCACCGAAATGGTCACCGATTTGTCAACATTAGCAATTGGTTCGGTGGCCAAATGCCAACTCAGAGTTAAAGGAGTAGTAGAGGGCTTTTCTCTTATTCCAATTCCACTGCACTATGACGAGAAAGTTTGGTTTAAGTAGAGCCTTTTGCCATATCAGGTCCTAATTTTTGCCATCCACTTGAGCAACATTGGGCAAAAGGTAATGACGTGAACATTTGTGGTTCACAAAAATTATCAGTGAGTGAGAAGTGGCACGTAGAGGCAGTACCTGCAGCCACAATGACGAAGACTGGTTCGCTAGTCAACGAGGGAGCTGCAGTATCAAGCGATTGCAAGTACAAATGTCTGTAGTGATGTCCTCACGTCGAGGTTGGCAATGATGGCACAAAATGCAGGTCGATACGTCAAACGGGTCACGCTCGCTGCTAAAGACGCAGGTTGGATCATAAGTTGATCACTGACTCGTCAAGTGAGAGAAGTAGTGGGTAGTGGAGTATGTGATTGCCCCTAACATCAAAGGCGTAAATGATTTCTGTTAACGCCAAAAGCTTCAGCACTACTAAGCTCTGACAGCATAATGTCCAACTGGAAGGACTATTCACTCAACCACATGAAGAGAATTTTGTTGTCTTTGTGGCACCGATTACCGGGACTCAAATGCGGTGCCGCAGAGAAACTGCAGACTCTATCCATAAACCGAGGAGTGAGTGCACCGACATGAGAGAACTGGTAGTTGAGGGGACGGCGATGCAAATGGTGCCGGATAAAGGGTCTTAAGGCACGAGCAACCTCTCGACAAAGAAAAATTGTACGAAATTTAAGGACGTCTGCAGTCCGGGTGATCTGTTCTAGATGTCCTCGATCCAAGCGAATGAAAAACAATGAGCGCAAGACAAACTTTAACGTTCATCTCAACACACTTGACCATCCTTCCCTTAAAGCGCATGGTGGCATGATGAACGAGGTAGCGCGAAGGCGGCTATGAGCGTTGTTTCTTCTGCATCGCCGCTATCTCCGCGACTGTTGATGCTGCAAGGTGGAGGCAGGCGCACACGCCACTCAAATGGTTCCACAAACCGGATTTACGCGTGCATTATTTTCTTAGGTAAAAATAAGCAGGGACTACTAAGACTGCAGTAGGTCCTAAAAGAGAAGTCTCACCCTCCTTCTCCGAGGTGTCAGTGGCTATATTATGCGTGCTCATTTTCATAAAAAATTTTTAGTCTTTTTGTTATGCCTTATGTACTGCATTTTTTTTTGTTTTTGTAGAACTTCGGTTCTAATTTTTTTTAAAGAAGTTCTTACTATTTATATGCTCGTTGTCAATAACAGCTCAGCTCTTCTGGAGGCAAGTGCCCGTTGAAGAATGACATTGGCTAGGCTCAAGGTCATTCCGCGACGTCCAGGCGTGAGTTAACGTCACTGGCTAGTCTCAGGGTCATTGAGTCGTTATCCACCCAACGCCCCTCTCCCGCCGGAAGGAAGACGAAAGAAAGGGGAGAAAGATATTTACAGATATGATTGGAAGCCTATGATCATAACATATCACTTAACCTCTACAAGATGCTTTGCCCCATAGAGAATAAGTGCTTGCCAAGTTACCCATCCCCACTCCTCTTTGCTCTAGGCCGCCCACCTGCCTGGTATACACACACACACACAAGTTGCATGGCTGAAACAATTTAAGATTTTGATGCACCTGCCTTAAACAGGCAACAATATTGTACAGAGACGACTGTTCACGGTAGGCAGGTTTTCATCGCTGGCCTATTTCGTCATGCGTTGGTGGTAATCTGGCCTCTCTTTACACGATTCACCACACTCAAAAGATAGCTTTGTGCCAAATTGTGGGTCGTTTAGGCATGAGCGGGACCGCATATTCGAGTAAGTCACCTGTTGCAGGTAGTAGCTCCATTCGATATTCCCACCTGGTTTATTATGGGTAGAAGTAGTTACCAAGATCCTGCCAACTTCCTAAACTGGTACGATTCTTTGATGCAATTTCAGTAAGGCGTGGTAATGCTTTGACCAATCAGGCAACTACCTGACAAATGCATGGTTTGTTGCTAGGTGCGTAGCTCGAAACAGCAGCGTCTCTCACTGGGGATTTGAACGCACATCCAGCATTACAGCGCTGTCTTTTATTCCTTACCACGATAAGCATCATTGCAGTTCAGTGATTTCCGATTACCCACCTCACAGGGGTAAACGACCTTCAGTGTCGATGAAGACGAATGCAAATGCTAACATCTTTAGTCCTGGATGGGTGATTGTCATTCTGACCATTCCTCGTATTTAATGAAATTTCCAATGGAAAATAAACAGCCCTTTTGATGAACGCAAAGAGGGGGCTGCACTATTCATAGTAGCTGAGGCGCCTGGTGATTGGTTGTACGGACCTACGGGAAAAGTCACGAAAGCTAGTAAAGTTACAATGGCCAAAGCAGCTCAGGTCGAGTCACTGCCAGTCGTGGTTACTGCAGCAGAAGTCTGGTCAGGTCTGCTGGCCGTTGAGGGGCTTTTCCCAGTCGTAACAGACGCTTTCTCCACCTCCATCCGATACGACCATAAATTTGCCCCATTATAATAGCAATAATAATTATCGAATTCTACACTAATGCGGTTGATGACGGTCGGGAAAACGCAGTAGAACAAAGACATCGAACAAGGGAGAAAAGACTCTCTACTTCACTCACACAATCGGAGGACAAGACAGTGTGGGACGGCAGTACCTCGCAGAGGAACGGCCACAAGAGCTGATGATTTACTTCAAAATAATAATCTGGAAACCTATTTGACCAAACAACCACATTCTTGCTCAGGATGAGTCCAAAACGTCAACTACTTATAAGCACATAAGTAGGAAGGTGCAGCTGATGACTTACACCAGACGCAAACCATCTCGTAAGTCCACGGCGAGACTGGTGATGGTGAAATCAAACTAATCGAGAGGTTTTTTGGACAACAGAGAGATCTGCACAGGGGAAGACTAAACTGCGGGCCAAGATTGTCCCCCGTGAGAGGTAGACGCAGCCGAGACTTCGACAATTCCGCTGAAGACTACAATGTGCGTAACTGCCACCTACTGCCATCCTGCGAGTAAACATGCATGTAAGCATGCATTATCATCCAGTAGAACCAGTCAGAGCAATGCATCTTCTTTGAACTCCTGTTAATGACTACGCGGATGATGCACAACTAGCCTTTTGTACAGGTAGCACTAGAGATGCGCGTGGTTCCAGCAAAACACACAAAAGGTATTCTTTGCAGAATGGTTGTGAACATAAGATAAATGGTCGAAGTTGAGGACAACGCAGCACTAACAGCCGCCATTCCACCACAGGCTTTTGATAAACTCTACAATATCCAATAACGGTGTGGTGTCTCTACCCACTCCTCAATATGCAACACATCCTGCATATGCAAAAGGGAGGAAGGAAGGAGAGCGCCTTTACTGGTTTCAACAGTAGCAACAGTTTAGCTTTATCAATGGTAGCAGCAATAATAATAACTAAAGTAGTCACATAACCAATAAGGAGCAAGAGCAGCAGCAGCAGTGTTGGCGGCAGAAGAGAGAGGAAGGCAGGAGGGCAGAGCAGGGCAGGGCACGGCACGGCAGGGGAGGGAAGGGGCACAAGTTCACGTGTGGTTTTCTGCACACACGGGAGGGAGCTTCCAACCACCTCTTCCAAACATCTTAAGTCCTCGACGACATCGGACAGAGCATGGGCTGGCGGGTGAGTGAGTGAGTGGGTAAACAGCGCCCCAGGACTGCCCATTGAAGCCATAGATCGTTGAGGCAGGATCCATCCCCGGCACCACCGCCACCACCAATGACACCGCCGGCAGATACGGGCGCAAAACTGGTTCCAGCATTCACCTCAATGTGTCCACGAGGCCACTTCGTGACACATTCATGCCACTTGGCTCACTACAAGTGCAAAAGACGCCATTTCCAACACTTCAAACACATCACTACTTTCCCATCCTCTTCCACTCTCTCATCCGCCCAACACCCAAAAGGCAGGCTCATTCCAACCAAATCTACGTCCCCACCACTACTCTTTGTAAGTCCGCATAAACGAACACAAAATATTACTTCATGACTGACATTTACATCTTACTACCTTCGCACTATTCTAACCACTTTTTCTACAAGAAATCCAATTTTGAAAATCGAGGCTAAAGCATTGCGTAAGCACTGGCTGTAATCAGAGCCACCTTGGTCACACACTCGGGTGGAGCCAAATCAGACACTATTTCACATTTCTGCTAGATAATTTGTTTCCTTCGCTGCCATAGTCACAACTTTCTCGAATGCACCAGACAAGTCTTTGAAACAGTCTTCATCAACGACTGTGAAATATGCACACTTCAAAGCATCGTCCCTTACTACTGCGAAGGACCGACTCAATCACTCTGAACAGCACCTAATCACCACACTTCCTCATCCAACGACTCTTAAAGAGAAGGCGACAGTCTTTCGAAAGTGTCCACCGATCCGCCCTCTCTAATGCCAACTTAGGCTTCGCATTAGTGAGGAACCAGCGTTCCCCCCTGATTACAGTTGGTAAGATTAACATTTACACCCTTAGATGCGTTTAAGCCTTTCAACCGATTAGTTCAACCGCAAATACTGACTACTGCTTGTACTTTATGGCTGCAGCATTACTTAAGCACTGGCTGTAATCAGAGCTGCAAAATACATTTCCATCTTTTCCTCCAACACTTTCTACCTTTTCAGGATACAAGGAACCTGACAACTTCAAAAACAACACCTTACCAGCCGTGTTTTCTCACGAATAAAAAGCCGTTTTGTGAATAAACATGAATATAACCTGTTACGAGCACATCGCTGTTGGTTTGGTTTTGTTTGCCTGCATAAGTCAAGACAGTGCTTGCATTTCATTGAGCAAGTTAACTGCATAGAGACTTTGCATAAATCCAAGAAAGGCACGAAACCTGATATGGATAATTCACTTGTGCACCTACACAAAACGCATTATCCGCAGTGAGTCTGTAATAAATTGAAGCTCTTGCGTCGCCACTTGTCGCAGAAGGGCGAAACGCCATTAATAACACCTAATGAATGTAAAGGACTTACAAAACTGTTGTTGCGATAGGAATCGTTGGATGAATAAACGGATGTCCTCACCGGTGAATTTCACGCGTACGCAACAACAGCAGTGGCACCAGCGGCATTGGCAAAAGCAGGACAGCGGAGGAGGGTGAGTTGGTACAACCTCATCCACCAACCGCCGATGTGCCGTTGAGTACCCACCATCTCCCCATCCCCCAGGCATTCCGCAAGCATTGCACCTGAAACATTGAGAAAGCGCTGAAGGATGGCAATGCTTCCTCGCTCTCCTTCTAAAAGCAAAGCACAGATCAGCAAAGGCGCACCCAATCCTCATGCCGACACGAGCGACCACCACCAATCCACCCAAGCGCCATGCCACAGCGTACAAGCCACCATCCCACCCCAACCCCGATAGTAATTAGTCCGAGAGAGGCCAGAAACCGTCTCAGCTTTCTGCCCTAAATGTTCTCCGCGCCGTCTCTCCCACTCCCTGCTTTTCAAATCCTTTTCCATCCATTCTCACGCCTAAGACTAAGTCGCAGTAGTGGTGAAGTAGCACGACGGCCGCCCCCGCCTGCCCCTAACAGTTCGCGCCCAACACATCCAACAGTGGAGACCTATTCACTTACCGCCTCTCAACTGATGCATCACTACTTATCACCTATCCAGTCGGCAACAAATTAACCTCCACCATCCCACAGCAAATACATTTCCGTACCTGCGGAAACAAAACATGCCGCAGTTGCCACCAGTGGGCTCTAAACCATTGCGCTTCCATTCGTCGTCGTCGTAAGAGAACGTCTCCTTCACTCTTTCACACACCCACGGCACAGCTCCCCCAGCCTTTCCCCTCCTTCTCCGCCACCCAGCAACCCATGCTCGCGAAGACAAGGAGACGGAGATATAATAGCAGTAGTAGACCCTGTCGTCCATGCCAACAGTCGCATCCCACAACCCAGACAGAGACGCCCCCGCCGCCACGGCCACCGCCACCGCGAACCACTCCAAAATCTTGCATTGCCTATCATTCCACACACTCATCAGATGTTACTTCACCATCACAACCACCAAGATGAGTTTGTAGCATCTAAAAAGGAAAAAAACCAAACAATGGAAAGACCGATGTGTGAGGCTCCAATGCGCTGCAAAGCCAACATGCACTAAAAGAGAGAAAAAAAACCCAACAAGCAAACACTTAAGACTGCTACAGTTTCCGTAGTGATGCCAAAGCTTCCCACTAGCCACTTCTTCTTCCTCCGCTCCTACCGCCGCTGCGCCCACCTCACTCAGAGGCATTAACTCATGCCGTCAAAGCTGAGCAACCTATCACAGTAATGAAAATAGCGCAGGTAAGGCAGGTAAAGGAGAACAGCACTTTCCCACCAACCGTATGAACGCACATTGATTCCATTGCTCTACACAAAAAAGGATGGCAACAACTCATTAAGCGTAATCCAGTCTTACCTGAGAAATATGTGAAGTGATAACGAAGGCAAGACTCGCACATATTACTGCTGCAGCCTCTTCCTCTTCAGTGTCTATTCTAGCACGAAAACGGACAAAAAAATGCACAATAACATTTGTAAATATAGTGAATACTTAGTAGCAAGGGATTGATAATGATTAGTTACCACGTCCTTAGCAAAGTTAGAACTCCTCCCAACAAAATCTATCGTCATTATAAAGCAAACTAATTACAAATTGCCGAAACAATCTTAGCTTATCACTCGAGGTGTCATACAGCGGAAAATGTACGTGAGTAGGCATCGTAGTTGGAAGAGAAAACGTCCTAACAACCACATTATGAGACCTTTGCGTTCACTACCAAAGTTACAAGTTTCTTCATCAAAGTGGACCTCATTCATCAAAACTCAATTATGGTAAAATAACAAACTCCTTGAAAACAGCCAAAGCAATCGTACTCAATCCAAACCAAAGAAGTGTTTTGCAGTAAAAAATTCAAGATTAGGCAGTGAGAGTGGAAAACAAAAAGTTGTGGCAGCAACTGCAGCTATTTCTGAAACGGTTGGTCTAACAAATAAACTGATTAAGAAAGCAAAGGCATATATCTACACACATTCATAAAATGGGTGCTTAATCGCCAGAAACCACCAAGCAAGTAATTTCCAAGCACTTGGTAGGGTTGTAGCTCCTCTCCACAAAATTATGCCTAATCACTCAAGTTCAAACGTCAGTAAAAATACCACCTCAAAATCTGCTAAAAAATTGTCGCAATTTATATCTACACAGCAAAAAAATGCACGTGAGAAGACCTTGCAATTGACAAGTAACCGTCAACAGTCACACCGAGAGGCCTTTGCGTCTGCTCTAACAAGTATGTGTATAAAGGAAGCAAATCGACATTCAAAGTACCCCACAAAAATTAAATAACGAAAAACAATAAAGAGATACTTAATACCTACCGGGCTCCCCGACTTTTGGCAGCGGATAAAGGCGCACTAATCCAAAAACTAGCCCTGAAAACGCGCACCACTTACGCAAGTCGCGCACAAGCCCGGCCAATCAGTTCAAAGTTCATCCGGTAAAACAAACAAGCTTCAAATTTTATGTATCTTTGATAAGACCATAATTGCGACAAATACTAACATTTTCGACTTTTGCGTATAATTTAGGTATCAAACGTACCAATAACTATTTACAATTTATGTCAGTAAAATAAATGCCTAATAGTAATATTGTAAATTTGTCAGCAAATCGTAAAAGTAGTTCAAATAACAGTGATCGATGTCATTTTGTCAATCAACTGTATACATTAACTTACTTTAAGTATGTGTTTTGTGGCAAAGTTCATAGACAAAGCGAATAGACGGGTTGCTCAGTTGGAGTAATGGACTGATGCGCATTTGTACAAAATCCCGCCTAGCATCTTGTTGGCTGGTGGGTTGTAAGCTGAGTTATCAGATGGCAATTTTCGGCTGCGATGTTTGCACATAACACTATACGTAGACGCAGTGGTACAATAGCCAATTTCGTAATTACTTCCTGAGTTGAGCATCAATCGCATTGGCAGTTGTTCCATTCAGTGGAGTGCTACCTGACCTTCTGCCTCGTGTGGTAGCTGTCATGACATGACTTGTAATTGTCTGAACTTACCTGATCTGCCAATAACCCAAATGCAATTGTGAAAACTAGTTCGATTTTGCTAAGACAGTTGATCATGACAAGTTAACAGGATTACTTTTGTGTGAATTGATCTAAACTGTTTGATTCCCTCCGTCAGGGGACATGAGAATGCTAAGAGAGCATGAGACATATTTACTGAGCCACAGATAATGTTAGGGCTAATAATCGCATCCATAATCTTTCACTCTTGTGAGTTTGTCCTTGCGATCCCTCCTCCTCCTCCTTCTTTTCCCTTTTCCCCTCTGCCTCATAATCCCACTTCCGAGTCAGCTCCCTATTGTGGGGTTCGAAGGCTCCCTTGAAGGCGAACGAAGGCAAAATATCAGGGTAGAATGCATATATTCAACAAAGAGAAGAAAATGGGTTGCCGGAACACCTTTTACCGATGACTGCATCATCTCATACTTTATCGCTGACTTTTTGTTCCTTCACTCCTCTTATTGCATTACCACCGGACATGATCCATGAAGACTCCTCAATTCTGCTTTTAGCTTTCGCATTGTCCAAACCACCCTCGAAGCCTAACAACATGTCACTTAGTGTGCTTCAATCTGTCTACATTAACTACAGCTATTTAAGCGTCAAAACTCTCTTGGTCCAGATCGTCCGCAAAGCCTCACATTTCTCTGTCATTTACGACCAGTCTGCTTCACTCATTGCACGCTGTCACGTGCATTTCAAATTTTCATCTTCGATCCAACGATCGATGTGCTGTCAAGCGCATCGTCGCCAGTTTCATATTTCCGTGATTCACTCGCGATGTTGTCGAAAGAAGGAGTGTTCTACGCCGTATTCCTGCTCGCGTATGTGAGCATCGCACTGCTCAATTTGAGCAGCAGTGCACTGAACCTACTCACATGGTTTTACATGTGGGGAATCGTTGGATTCGCCGGAACCCTTGTCGACTGTATGTGTCTCCATTTCGCTAATAAATCTGCTGCCTTGTAGATGTGACAAGGAAGGAAGGTGGTGCGGGGGAGCGCCACCGGCGCTCAGTTGGTGTTGAGGCAAGACCCTATGGGCGCCACCACCGAAGATTGCCACCGGCCTCAGTGGACCGAGAGACAACCAGCTTTGCAATCTCTTCCCTTCGTGACGAGGAGGTTGCACCGGCCACTGGGGCCGTGTGTCCAGGCACCGACCCAAGTATGTCTCGCTCCCTTCTTTCCCTCCTTCTCAGCCTCCGTATACTGATCAAATCACTTTGTAGGAGTTACATAGCGGCTCTGGATCAAGACATACTTCATGCTACTCTGCTCAATCACTTGGTCCATAATTACGTGCAGACTCAGCATACGTCTTTCAGCTGACTTGCTCTCATTATTTGGGCAGCTAGCAGTAGCATTAGCGCTATTTCCACTTTAAAGCACTTAATTTACAGGCATTATCCACGTCGATATGGTCTTGTTCCATCTTTTAGCTGAGCGCTGGTGGCGGGAGTGGAATGCTCAGCACCCCCGTAAGCTCTCCGCACTCATACGCTCTCCTCCTCCTCCTCATTTCTCATCCTCACCCTTCTCTTTTTCACTTAATCTTTTAGGGCCAAAACACCAACCCGGAGTAAGAAGAGGACGCGCAGGAAGATGGCGCATCTTCTGCTGTTTAAGTTGTTAGGGATCCTTTGCCTTGTTTCTTTTTCTTCTCTCCCTATCCCTCCTCCCCACACCCCATAGCATGATTGTATCGTTCTAACACAGATTTGTCATGGCAATGCCTTCTTTTCGCTTTCTATGTGGGCAGAATTGGATGAAAGATAATTAGAAAAGCACTGGTCGCTCGGGATTATGAGTGGGTGGGCGAGATGCCACCACTTCAACTACAAGGCATCATTCAAATGTTGGGCTGCAATGCCAGTTTTAGTGAGTCATGAGTAAAGAAGGCAGCCAGTAATCCAGCTATCGACTATGCAATACACTTTCCGCAATGGAAATATATGATGGACATACGCACGCCCGAAGTGCTCTTCTCTGCTCACGTCTCTCCTCGCCTCTCTGCTTCAACATCGTGTGCCCTGCCATTCCAATGCTGCACACTTCGCATGGAGGCGTCGAAACAACACCAGCGACAGGATGAACTAGTGTGGTTGGCCAATCACCAAATGCTCACAAACGCAGAGGTGTGGCTGACTCCCCAATCTTACATGCACATTTCTTTCATTGTATCATTTTTCTTTCAAGTTAATGCTCCATCATTAGGTGCAAAAGTCAAGTCTTTAGTGATGTATGGTCGGTTTGGGTGGGATAGTGTGCCGCAGCACAGCGATGACCATAACGCACTACCTCTCGTACGCAACGATCGGCAAGAGTAGTCCCTCCTACACTGCAACACATCTGCTACGGCCTAATAACGAATGCAAACAAGTCTGACGAAGTCATTTGCACGAAATGCATTTCAGCGCGCTGTGAGTAGTGGGGATTCGAGTTCGCTTCATTGAGTCCATGCAAGATGGCAATGCAAATTTTGTAACAGAGCAACTCATGTATGCTGGTACCTCTTTACATTAGCCACGACTGTAGTACTTTGTTTGTTGGAACTACCGGTCTCGGTCAAGGTAACAGAGATGGCCGTACTGCCCTAGCTGCGTGGGCTAGCCTCCGGGCCATGGCAGTGGCCTATTTCTCTCTGTCCGTTGAATATATATATATATATATATAGGCATGTATATATATATATATATATATATATGTATATGTATGTTCTACCCTAGCATTCTGCCTTCTTTTGCCTTTGAAGGAGCCTCGGGGCACTACAACTACAATCCTAAGCATGCACATAATATTCTCAGTTAAATTTGTAAACCGAACATTAAAATATTTGTGCTTAAATTGTGCGTTGTCTCATTTGATGTTGCTAATCTACTGATATAACTTTGTAAAATTTACTGCAATCGGAGGAATTGAGCGGGATGCGTTTCTAATGTGATATGCTTCGTATCCAAATCATGGCCCTCGTTTTTACTTGTTGTCTCCATGAGCACAGCTGGTGCTGCTTGCCAAGGTGATTGCCGCGCGTTCGTTTGATTGACATTTCTGTCGACTCAGCGCTTCCTTGTGTGGCGATGAACGTTGCCACGACTAGTTCAGTGGTGTAGGTGGATGGAGTGGGTGTATTTATTATTGCAACTGCAAAAAGTAATCAAATGCGCACTTAAATGCAGGATGAATTGGAAGGAATACAGTAGAAGAAGCAGTAATGTGTGCAAAGCCCATGCTTTGCTACTGCTGCACTACAAGTGTCTTGTCTGTATCACCTTTGACTGATGCAATTGTTGGTCACTGGACTGTAATTGTTCAACTACTCTGCGCGCAGGGAAAAAGAGCGACCTCATCGTCGGGTTGCGGTGACACGAAGGGGAGAGATTGCAAAACTGGTTGTCTCCCGGTCCACTGAGGCCGATGGCAGCTTTCGTTGGTGGTGTCCACAGGGTCTCGCCTCAACTCCAACTGAGCGCCGGTGGTGCTTCTCCACCTCGCCTTCCCTCCTTGTCACATCTACAAGGCAGTAGATTTATCAGCGAAATGGACACAGTTACTGTTGACAGCGGACTAGAGGAATGCAACCATCCTTCGAAGGTAGGCCTAAGTGATAAGGCCAAATGTATCGCTCAAATTGGGAAGTGCAAAGCTCTTCAATTACAGAAAAGGAGGTAAAGCTGCTCATGTGATTGGCGAATTACGATATATTGGGCGTGGATGCTGTTACACTGACAACTCCCTTTGATGTCCCCAAAGAAAGTATGTGGAAGAAAGGGGAAGAAGATCTACGACCTCCTAACTGAAGTCGACACTCATAATGCTAACGTTGACTATGTGTCCATTACCTTTACGAAAGATACACATTTTAACAAACTGCTCTGCTACATTTTGAGTTGGCACTTCTTAGTTGCTATGTCTGTACATCCTGGTGTACGTGGACGTAGTGGCACAGTTGCTAACTTTGGAATCACCACCTGATTTGGACATCAATCACATCGACAGTTGTTCCACTCAGTGGGATGTCACTACGCCCTCTACCTCCTTGTGATAGCTGGCATGACATTAAGGCTAAAACAATGAGTTTTGTAGCCGTTTAGCAGCTAATCATATTAAACCCAAGAATTTCATGTTAATCCCCCTCGGCGACTTAGCAGCTCTACACTTGCAAGCTTACGAACACGAAACGACACACCCTGCTCGCCCTCCTTCTCCAGTTTCTGCTACTGCATGCAAACCGACATATCGTCTTCTCGTCTGCTCCCTCATTTCCCACTCACCTTAGTAATACACCTTCTGTTTGACTTTTCTCATTCTTTGTACACTGTAACAGTCTGGTTCTCGTCGTTGCGCAAGCTGTTGAGTGACTGAGCAGTCGAACCACCCACCTGACCAACAGCTCTGATGGGGCTCATCCCTTGGTACTGTAGGCAGTTGGCAGCTATTCCACACTACCTACGTTCTCTGTGGTGCATAGACAGACCATCACTTCTAATGGTTGGTAGCGTTCACTACGATGCAATAGTTGGGCTTGACTGTGTGGCTGCCAACAATCCACTAGTCACTCATCCGCCTGGGTACGATTCCTTTGTAGGCGGAAGTAGGTGCGCTCCTCCCATGGCAGTGGATCTCATTCCCGGTGTCTCGCCAAAGCCACTATGGGGACAATATCTGTGTGCATGGTTTCGTAAGACTTTGACGTTGGCGTAGCCCAAACACAGAAACATCGTCGACATCTCTAGCTAAAAAGTCGGATTACTTGGAGCCCTTTTCTCCCAATTCTTCACATGAGCCCTTCGGATGCACCTATACACGCTAGATTGTGTGGCTCCATTCACTTAAGTGGTAGAGCCCAAACACAACTCACGAAAATGTCTTCGGTGTCAAAACACAACCACTTGAAGTTGTAATGGTGGAAGTCCAGTGAATTGCTCGTGTCCTCTTCAATTTCCTTCGTAACTACGCACCACCTGCAACAACCGACAGATCTTGAAATGCTGATGTGCTCCTTGCTAAGGTAATAGAGGGACTACATCCACACCCACTTGCTGTTTCCTCCTTTTACTTATTCAACTAATTCCCATTATCTCCTACGCATTTTGGGAGTTAGCTTTGCCGCAACAAGATCGCTAATTCCCTCACTCACCTCGATGCGCTTCATGTGGCACACGTTGAGTCCCGACTTTATGTAAAAATGGACTTTGCAAAGTGCTTCACTTTTTACATTCAGAGGAGTACTAAGACCTTCACAAGTGAAAATGCAATGACTTGTCATTGACTCTAGTGTTTTATTTAAGCAATCATATATGTACCTCTACGAGGCAGAGGAAAACTCATGAGGACTACGTTTATTTGCTCAAAAGAAGCTAGCTCGGGTGGTGTCAGATAAAGTCTTATATAATAAAATCGTAAAAGAATAGCAAAATGTTTATTTAAGTGGCTTTGCGCTTGCCAAACTTAGCTTTTGTTTCGACATTGAAAAGGCGGTGGTCAGGACAATCCTTCGCAGCGTAAGTTAACTTAGTACTTGATACAAAATCGCACCCAGACCTCATTTACCATGAATTAGGTTGCTCTGTCGACTTACAACAATGATATTGGGTGTTTGTTGTGAGATTAGAACTAGGATGATTTCATGCAGACCCCAAAATGCCGATCCAGGTATCCCCAAAGGCGACCGTAAATCTCTCCTCGGCTAAACGCCATCTGATTCGCTGGTCAATGGCCAATGGAAAGTGAGGAGTTCCAGGAAGTGCTTTTATGTCCACAAACCAGCCTACATAGCTGTAAGTAAATGCCGGATTTTTGTGGGGAGAAGTCTAATTTTATGTTCCATTTCTTTTAAATGGCCATATTTCTTGTTGACCCTGAAAAGACTTCTCGAATATCTGATGGGATGAGTGGTAGCCAATAGTAAAATCGCAGGATAGACCTGTCATAAGAATAGTTATTTTTGATTTGTTGCATAGCAGCTCGATTGATTAGAAAAGGAGTGTCAGGTGGTCACATAAGACCACTAAGATTCTAGGCTATGGAGGACTGCTGTCTGAAATTCTGGAAAAACTCTCATGTATGCATGTTATAATGAACTTGTAATCAAGGTTCTACTCATTCCAGTTATGCAGTGACATGCCTCAGAGACGATTCTCGTTGCGGTAAGCCTGCTCCATCTTTGCGGTTGATACTACCTCAGGGCGCTGATTTTAACTGCGTCAAATACGCTTGCTTAACCGATCTCGATTCCTACGCACCTTCGGAGATTGTTGTGGGCACTTTCGGTCAGCAGTTGCTCTTCCATGATTGAACTGCCGACCTCCGTTCGTCAACCGAGAGTTCTTACACGCGAGTTGATGATTTCCTGTGACAGATAAGATTCAACAGTCTCACAAAAGCCATCATACTTGGTGACAATACCTAAGTCAGCTTAACCTGAGAATCTTCAGATGTAATGAATGTGGACTCAGGAAGATCCATTCTGGTGAGCACTTTCGATCCTGACCATGAGAGCGTTGAGAAAGAGATGTGAATTGCCATGAGTTTGGAACGGTGGATGCAGAATGGATTATTAATTTGCTGATGAAGGGAACAGGAATGCGTGCATTTGGAGTGCTGCTAAGAGTAGTCAGGTGGTGGTGGTGGGGCAAACTTCTCTGCGGATCTTTCATGTCACGCAATCTATCTACCGGCGATCATCATCATTCAATCAAGTACTGTGATTCGATGCATTCAATTACTAGTTTAATTACCCCTCTAGTGTTCCATTGTGTTAAAGGTATTAAATGGAATAGACTTAATCGGAATCGAGACTAATTCCACATTCCATTTCAAGTGCAGTTTCAGGCACCATGTCAGATGTGTCACACTTACGAGACCGAAGGAATTGGGGGCCATCAACCCCACCTCCCATGCCACCCCTGTCTCCTCCTTCCTTCCTTCCTTCCTTCCTTCCTTCCTTCCTTCCTTCCTTCCTTCCTTCCTTCCTTCCTTCCTTCCTTCCTTCCTTCCTTCC